>JBBDGP010000752.1:200000-622500 GCA_037952835.1 Lithobates septentrionalis | reverse complement strand
ATTCTGACTGCCCTATGAGGCTGCATGTCCCCTGACCCTCTGTCTAGACAGTGCTGATTGGCCCTGTGCCGATCACATGCACCTTCCCAAAAAAACCTCTGAGCATTTTGTTGGGAGTGCCTCCAAGGTTCTGTACTATCAGGAGTTGGATTGGGGACAGTGAAAGAAGGGGAGGATCAGAGAAGACAGGATTAGTCTTTTTACACAATGCACAGGATTAACCTCTTAGGTTCCACAGTCAGTATAACAAGCATGCTTTTCTGCATATACAGACTAATATTACTGTTGTGGGTTTAGTAACACTTCAAGTAATCTTAAGGCCTAAAATGATTTTTTTAAACGATGACTCTGGCAGTGAAATAAGTTTTGTTTTTTTTTTCAGCAGCTCCATAAACAAAATTGAGATTTCCGACTTAAATTTTTCTGAAATCGATCATTTGGCAGCAAAATCACTTCGCTCAATCGCTCAAACCAATCTGCTCATCCCTGCCTATGGCTCACCATTTCCTCATCTCAGAATCACTTTCAATCAACCAGGAGATCCGTCAGTCTGGTCATTGTAGAAGCTGGAGAGATATTCAACAAAATAGCAACCTCAGCGACTTTGTAGAATTCAGTTTTGTGATAACAATGTCTGAATAATTGCCAGGGGGTTCCCTTTGTATCAGATGAATCAAGAGACACGTCGTCGATAAAGCGCCACAGCAGGTGAATTATTCAACCAGACAAGAGATACGAAGAGTGGTGACAACGGCCGGCATAAAAGAACCAAACAACATGTTGATAAAATATCAGACAATGGCAGGAATTCAGAGATGGTTGACCTCTGCTGGAGTGCATGTTTGTAGCTCAATTGATGGGAATAAAGATACAATAAAATATAATAATATAATCTGTGAGACCAGAAATGCATGAAAACTCTTTGTTGTATAAGTGCCGCTTTTGAAAACGTTGAATTCCCTATGACGAAACGCGTCAAGATGATACTCTCAAACGTCACTTACGGCCAGGAGAGTGGAACGCACGCTATATGCTGCACGGACACCATGTCTCCATAACAGTAGCACCAACATTTTTTGTGACGCCGGTTCTGTCTATAAGACAGTTTTAATATTTTAATTGTAAGTTTTTTTTTTTTACAATAAACCCGAGGACAATACTCTACGAGAAGCTTTCTTTTTTTATACATTATATACTGCACACCACCCACCCTGGGAGCCCTGGAACCATAACTGAATAGAATCCATCACGAAGGAGTCAGTGGAGGACATCAAAGAACATCGCATTGTGTTTTGTCCCCAGTAAATGACCTAAAAGCACAGAACACTCTTTCTGCTATAGGGCAAAGGAGTCCAACACATCCGGTGAGTTTGGATTTTTACACCACCCTAACTATTGACATTGGTGGACACACGGAGCACTGCAGCACCTTCTTCTTTTATGTACTAAAAAGGACTTTATTGCCCTTCTAACACTTTATGCCAGGGGTGTCCAAACTTTTTTCAAAGAGGGCCAGATTTGATGAAGTGAACATGCGTGAGGGCAGACCATTTTGCCTGACATTCTTTGAACCATTAAAATTAATTGCAAATGAACTAATACACTGCCCAACAAGAATTCTCTTGCCTTTGTGGCTGTGTGTGGTGAAGAGTGTAAGGATGAGCTTGGGCGTGTTATTTGGATATATATATATCTTTTGTGGCCCCCAACAAATCCCTGAGCGCCACTCAGGACTAAGGATGAGCTTGGGCGTGTTGTTTGGATATACTGTATTTATCTTCACTTTAAGAGGGAAGTTTCAGGAAAAAACTTACATTTTAAATAAAGAACTGTGAAGAAAAATAAGCGTCAGTGCCCATCAATGCAACCTAATCAGTCTCCATCTGCAACCTCACTATTGCCATTAATGCAGCCTCACAATTGCCATGAATGCAGCCTCACCATTGCCATAAATGCAATCTCACCATTGCCATGAATGCAGCCTCACCATTGCCATGAATGCAGCCTCACCATTGCCATGAATGCAATCTCACCATTGCCATGCATGCAGCCTCACCATTGCCATGAATGTAGCCTCACCATTGCCATGAATGCAGTCTCACCATTGCCATGAATGGGCCTCACCATTCCCATGAATGCAGCCTCTGAATGCAGCCTCACCATTGCCATGAATGCAGCCTCACCATTGCTATGAATGCAGCCTCTAAATGCAGCCTCGCCATTGACATGAATCTAGCCTCTGAATGCAGCCTCACCATTGCCATCAGTGCAGCCTGATCGACAGAACAGTTGTCTAATGGCAGCCCAGGAGACGGGACTTCCTATTACAGAGGCCACCAAGTAAACAGGAGATTCTCCTGTATGTAATATGACGGCGCTCATCCCGCCCCCTCCCTGTCCCCTCTGAGGTTGCCAGAACGATAAATATGGTATAGTTCTTTTGTGGCCCCCAAACGAATCGGTGCTCGGGGATTCGTTGGGGGCCACAAAAGATATATATATATATATCCAAATTACCAGTGGGTCCGCATTAAACCGGAACGCGGGCTGCAATTGGCCCGTGGGCCAGACTTTGGACATGCCTGCCTTATGCACTTTAATTAATGTCACTTTATATTCATTTATGAATGCACTTTACACAATGTGATTTATTAACTACCGTATATTTCGGTATATACAAGCATGCACGTAAGCTGGCAATCTGGCAATGCAAATTTCCTGTGTTGTTTATTCATCCTAGGTTATAGATTTAAAAGTAAAATATGGGTATAGCCCAAAAGAGTAATTAGTACATAGGAGAAGCAGGCACAGTCTATGTGCCACTTACATTTAATTTGCCCCTCGGTGGGGGGGGACAATATTGGACAGCAGCAGCTACATTACATTAATTGTAATGGAACATGTCCAAAATGTCTGTTCACCTTAAAACAAAGTGTATTTTCCTGAACCCCTTCACCTGACCTAAGCTACACCACCGTCCTCCTCCATAGAGGCATATTTACCTCAATCAGTTGGCCATGGTCATGGTGTCAGTGTTTGTTTACATCCAGCAACCCAAGTCTTCATTTTCCCGACCACACCTGTGCATTATAGTTCTATAGACTTTTATGGGATTGTCTCCTAATGTTTCTGACTTTAAGATCGACCCCAATAGAAGCCTATGAGGCTGTACTGCTCAGGCATGGTAAGGAAAGTGAAGGCTTAGGCTGGTATCGCTGGATGTAAACAGTGGAACCACATCTGTCAGTTTAGGGTAGTATGTATGTGTGAAATGGGAGAGTTGGTTAAGTTACAGTAGATCACGAGAAGGGGGCAAAAAAAAAAAGAAACAAATGAACTTAGTTTTAAAGTACACTTATCCTTTAACCACTTGCTGACCGTCGCACGCCGATATACGTCAGCACAATGGCAGCAGTGGGCAAATGGGCGTACCTGTACGTCCCCTTTAAATTGCGGGGGCTAGCGGGCACGCAAGCACGCGCGCCGCATACAGCGTGACCGTACCCGCGAGACTGGCGGACTCAATCTCCGCCGTTCTCCCGGCAATCGTGTCACGGAGCCGCAGAACGGGTAAGTGCCTATGTAAACAAGGCATTTCCCCGTCCTGCCTAGTGACATGACAGAGATCACAGCTCCCTGTCATCGGGAGCAGTGATCGCTGTCATATGAGTGGTAGCCCACCCCCCCACAGTTAGAATCACTCCCTAGGACACACTTAACCCCTTGATTGCCCCCTAGTGGTTAACCCCTTCACTGCCAGTGTCATTTATATAGTAATCGGTGCATTTTTATAGCACTGATCGCTGTATAAATGACAATTGTCCCAAAATAGTGTCAGAAGTGTCCGATGTGTCTGCCATAATGTCGCAGTCACGATAAAATCGCAGATCGCTGCCATTACTAATAAAAAAAAAAATGAATAATAAAAATGCCATAAAACTATCCCCTATTTTGTAGACGCTATAAATTTTGCGCAAACCAATCAATATACGCTTATTGCGATTTTTTTTACCAAAAATATGTAGAAGAATACGTACCGGCCTAAACTGAGGAAAACATTTGTTTTTTTATATATATTTTGGGGGATATTTATTATAGCGAAAAGTAAAAAAATATTGCTTTTTTTTCAAAATTGTCGCTCTTTTTTTGTTTATAGCGCAAAAAATAAAAACCACAGAGGTGTTCAAATACCAGCAAAGGAAAGCTCTATTTGTGGGGAACGAAGGGCGTCAATTTTGTTTGGGTGCAACGTCGCACGACCGCGCAATTGTCAGTTAAAGCGACGCAGCGCTGAATTGCAAAAAGTGCTCTGGTCAGGGGGTAAAATCTTCCGGGGCTGAAGCGGTTAAAAGAGAAGTTTTTTTTTTAATATATATAGAAATCATAATTACCTAGGTGGATGCTGCATCTGTCCTCCGCCGGCTCTAAGACTGAGAGTCAAGCGATCAAACATTGATGATTGCTTAGTTCTCAGTGCTCTGCCCCCCAAACAGCCCAACCCCACCCCCCACCCCCGCGCTCACTGGAGCACTGAGCTGTGGAGTGGGAAGGAGCAGCTATGATCGCAACCTTTCCCAAGCCTGGACCGGGTCTGTGACATCAGCCAACAGCGGGCTTCAGCCGACAGCGGGCTGCACAAACTCAACAAACGGGCTGCACAACAGAATGCACGACAGAACCACAGGAGATCCACAGGAGAAGTACAGCCAAACAAGCTTTGTCTGTACTTCTCCTTTAAATAAAACGTATATACATTCCCGGCTGCTGTATGCCATACATCAGTGGCAGTGGAAGGAGTCTGCCGTGTCTTTCAGGTGTCCTGCGGCCCAATTCTCACTCCCTGAGTTTATGGAGGCAAATAAACTCTACATTTTTACTCCAAATTGGCTGGTGTCCATCTGTTCACAACCCAACTAAAAGTCAAGGACTCAATGCGGAGAAAAAATGTCAGCCCACCCAACCACTGGGGGTGAGATGGTCAGGGGTCAGTTTTGGAGACCGGTAGCTATAGCAGTAGGGAGGCTCCCACCTACCAGCTGAATAAGTACAGAAGCAGGTCACTCTGGCAGATAACGTGAGCTCCCCAGAAGCATGGAGTCTAAGCACGCACCGGTGTTCACTAGAGCTCCTTATTGTAGCACCCTGATGTTTAGGCAGGGTTGCTATCAAATTTAGTTGCCAGACGATAGTTGCCTCGGTCAATTGTTAGGAGATCAATTGACTCCTATCTAAATCTGGACTTGGTGCACCCTTTCTCTTCTGTCACTAGGTGGCACTATGCTAACGACATTAGATAAGACAGGGGCTTTTGCAGGCTCAGACATGAATGGATGGGGTGTCTCAGCCAATGGGCAGGGATTTTCTTTGGTCCCTTGGCCTACTGGGAGAGCCTATTTATTTAGGTGGAGTCAGGTGATCGGGGTTCTGTGCCACCTGGATGGCTGTCTGGGTGGACGTGTGTTATGTTGCCCCGGGCTGCTAGGCTGGAAGCCGGAGGCCTATCCCTGGGACATTTGGCTGCTAGACTGCCTGAGGGCCTTTCCAGGAGCCGGAGAGCAGCGTAGGGTTGGGACTACTGGCTTGTAGTCAAATCAGAAGTAGCGGTTCAGCCGGACAGGGGGAACCAGCTGTGGTTGGAGGTAGAAGGGGAAGCTGTCGCCACTAAGGTACCACCCACCTCATTATAGGGGTGACGCTTGAGGAAGATACTGAGTGCTAAAAGTGGAAACGCTCAAGGGATCCAGTGGCTAGTGGATACAAAGTTTAATGAAAGACTGGCTTACCTGTAGGTAAAATTAATATCTCCTAAACCTGTACAGTTTAGGAGATTTTCCCTTTGCATGCAGCCGCTGACGTCAGCGGCGCATGTACTCTGAATGCCCGGCTGAAGGTCCGCCAGACACTGCTGGACCTTGTATTCCATAACCTAGTATTTCATAATGAGCTAGTATGCGGTGCATACTAGCTCATTATGCCTTTGCCTTGCAGGGGGGTTTTTTGTTTTCTTTTTTTTTTTTTTTTTTTTTTAGATGTGCGGGTATAATGCTTTAAATAGGAAGTTCAAGGTAGGAACAAAGTGTTCAAGGTTCAAGAGAAACAAGGTTCAATGCAAGATTGTTCAAGGATTTGTCCAGCCTGCTGCCTATCATCTCAGGTGGCTCACCAAAAAGAGACACCCCCAGACACAGCAGAGGTTGCAGGTTCAGACCTGAATCCTGACTAGGGATGAACCGAACACCCCCTTGTTTGGTTCGCACCAGAACATGCGAACAGGAAAAAAGTTCGTTCAAACACGCGAACACCGTTAAAGTCTATGGGACACGAACATGAATAATCAAAAGTGCTAATTTTAAAGGCTTATATGCAAGTTATTGTCATAAAAAGTGTTTGGGGACCCGGGTCCTGCCCCAGGGGACATGGATCAATGCAAAAAAAAGTTTTAAAAACGGCTGTTTTTTCAGGAGCAGTGATTTTAATAATGCTTAAAGTCAAACAATAAAAGTGTAATATCCCTTTAAATTTCATACTTGGGGGGTGTCTATAGTATGCCTGTAAAGGGGCGCATGTTTCCCGTGTTTAGAACAGTCTGACAGCAAAATGACATTTCAAAGAAAAAAAGTCATTGAAAACTACTCGCGGTTATTGCATTGCCGGTCCGACAATACACATAAAAGTTCATTGATAAAAACGGCATGGGAATTCCCCACAGGGGAACCCGGAACCAAAATTTAAAAAAAAATTACCTGGGGGTCCCCCTAAATTCCATACCAGACCCTTCAGGTCTGGGGGGGGCACCCGGTGACCCTGCCCCCCTCTGACACACGGTGACTTGACGGGACTTCCCTGTGACTTCACGGGGAATGCCACAGGGAAGTCCCGTCATGTCCCGTGCATCAGAGGGGGCGGGGTCACCGGGTGGCCCCGCCCCCCATTATTTCAGAACCGTCAGAAGAGGAGACGGGTCACACAGTGAGAGCCTCCCACCATGCCAGCATGGGTGCGGAGCGGCCCGGAGAAGAAGATGAAGAAGAGAAGAAGATTAAGAAGAGAAGAAGAGAAGAAGATGAAGAAGAAGATGAAGAAGAGAAGATGAAGAGAAGAACCGGAGCCTCCCTCCATGCCATGGGTGCGGAGCGGCCCGAGGAGAAGAAGATAGAAGACACCACGGAGGAGATGCTGGACGAGAACAACGGAGGAAGAACCAGAAGAACCAGAAGAAGACGAAGAAGATGAAGGAAGATAGAAGAAAGAAGAAGCATTTAAATAAAGGAATTGTCAAAAACTGTCTCTTGTCATTTTTACCATTTTTGACAGTTTTTTGGTGAAATGGTAGGGGTACTTTTGTACCCTCTTACCACTTCACACAGGGGGGGCCGGGATCTGGGGGTCCCCTTGTTAAAGGGGGCTTCCAGATTCTGATAAGCCCCCCACCCGCAAACCCCTACAACCACCGGCCAGGGTTGTGGGGATGAGGCCCTTGTCCTCATCAACATGGGGGCAAGGTGTTTTGGGGGGCTACCCCAAACCACATTCCCAATGTTGAGGGCATGTGGCCTGGTACGTTTCAGGAGGGGGGCGCTCTCTCGTCCCCCCCCTCTTTTCCTGCGGCCTGCCAGGTTGCGTGCTCGGATAAAGGTCTGGTATGGATTTTTGGGGGGACCCCACGCGTTTTTTTTAAAAATTTGGGCGCGGGGTTCCCCTTAAAATCCATACCAGACCTGAAGGGTCTGGTATGGAATTTAGGGGGACCCCCACGTCTTTTTTTAAAAAATTTTGGCCGGGGTTTCCCTTAATATCCATACCAGACCTGAAGGGCCTGGTATGGAATTTAGGGGGACCCCCACATAATTTTTTTTTTTAATTTTGGCCGGGGTTCCCCTTAATATCCATACCAGACCTGAAGGGCCTGGTATGGAATTTAGGGGGACCCCCACGTCATTTTTTTTTTTTTTTTGGTTCGGGGTTCCCCTGTGGGGAATTACCATGCCGTTTTTATCAATGAACTTTTATGTGTATTGTTGGACCGGCAATGCAATAGCCACGAGTAGTTTTACATGACTTTTTTTCTTTGAAATGTAATTTTGCTGTCAGACTGTTCTAAACACGGGAAACATGCGCCCCTTTACAGGCATACTATAGACACCCCCCAGGTACGAAATTTAAAGGGATATTACACTTTTATTGAGTTCAACATGAGTTCGACTCGAACTCGGAGGTCATCCCTAGTCCTGACAGGGGGTCCTTAACTTCTTATGAAGGGGTAAGTGTATGCTATAGGATGGTGGTGGGTTTACATAGTTAGATAGTAGGTGAGGTTGAAAAAAGACACAAGTCCATCAAGTCCAACCTATGTGTGTGATTATATGACAGGTGCTTATCTAATATTTTTTTTAAACTATCGATGCCCCCCCTGCTGAGACCACCGCCTGTGGAAGGGAATTCCACCTCCTTGCTGCTCTTACAGTAAAGAACCCTCTATGTAGTTTAAGGTTAAACCTCTTTTCTTCTAATTTTAATGAGTGGCCACGTGTCTTGTTAAACTCCCTTCTGCAAAAAAGTTTTATCCCTATTGTGGGGTCACCAGTACGGTATGTTTTATATTGAAATCATATCCCCTCTCAAGCGTCTCTTCTCCAGAGAGAATAAGTTCAGTGCTCGCAACCTTTCCTCATAACTGATAACCTCCAGACCCTTTATTAGCTTAGTTGCCCTTCTTTGTACTCGCTCCATTTCCAGTACATCCTTCCTGAGGACTGGTGCCCGGAACTGGACAGCATACTCCAGGTGCGGCCGGACCAGAGTCTTGTAGAGTGGGAGAATTATTGTTTTATCTCTGGAGTTGATCCCCTTTTTAATACATGCCAATATTCTGTTTGCTTTGTTAGCAGCAGCTTGGCATTGCATGCCATTACTGAGCCTATCATCTACTAGAACCCCCAGGTCCTTTTCCATCCTAGATTCCCCCAGAGGTTCTCCCCCCAGTGTATAGATTGCATTCATATTTTTGCCACACAAATGCATTATTTTACATTTTTCTACATTAAACCTCATTTGCCATGTAGTTGCCCACCCCAATAATTTGTTCAGATCTTTTTGCAAGGTTTCCACATCCTGCGGAGAAGTTATTGCCTTGCTTAGCTTAGTATCGTCCGCAAATACAGAGATTGAACTGTTTATCCCATCCTCCAGGTCGTTTATGAACAAATTAAATAGGATTGGTCCCAGCACAGAACCCTGGGGAACCCCACTACCCACCCCTGACCATTCCGAGTACTCCCCATTTATCACCACCCTCTGAACACGCCCTTGTAGCCAGTTTTCAATCCATGTACTCACCCTATAGTCCATGCAAACGCACCTTAGTTTGTACAGTACACTCCCCCCACCTTCATTTTTTCATTTATCTACATATACCCATTCACCCTATTATACTTTGTTTCAGACATTATGCATCTGCCCCTGTAGAGCGAGCAGAGACTCACGAAACGCGTAGGGTACCATCGATGCTCTTTATATGTGTTTTACTGCTGGGTTGTTGTTGTGTTGTGGGTACTATTTCTCACACATTGCTCCATTCATGTATGTACAATTATTCATTTTTCCCCTTGTACGCTTACCTACTGATGCAGCAATTTACTATGCACTGTATTGTTTCATGGAAAGGTGAGTGGTCACTCCAGACCTTAATCCTCCTTTCTTAGTTTGTACAGTAAACGTTTATGGGGAACTGTGTCAAATGCTTTTGCAAAATCCAGATACACCACGTCTATGGGCCTTCCTTTATCTAGATGACAACTCACCTCCTCATAGAAGGTTAATAGATTTACGATGCTGAGTAGAGTTGGGATCGAGGAAATAAATGAATTGAGTACAGTCCTTTTATATGATACTTTGTTATTTGCACTAACACATTTTCAGGACTAGCTTTCGGGTTGTACCCTTTCTTCAAGGTCCAAGCACTAATACGGCTACAATCCTGTCAAGATGGATTGAGGAAGAAATCCAGAGGATCAGACTGTAAGAAACAATTTGAAAGAGGTCAAGCCTCTCCAATGTCCGACCTTTCTGCATAAAACAAGCGTTCACTATCTTTGCAATAAAGATACCATAAAACGAATGTCCACCATCTTTTTAATATCTCCTCGCTAAACTCTCACACTAAACTATTTCTGCAATGCTAAAAAAAGAAAAAAAAATGAAATAAAGGTGACATTTAGCTCATATGTCTGGATAGACAGGTTTCCTTAGAAACAGATTTAATGAAAATTGCTTGATCTACGCTTATTACATTGCGGGTAGAATTATTACAGGGAGAAGCGCTGTTAATATTTCAGGGAGGAATATTGTCTGGCTGAGTTACATCATTTTAATCCTGTTTCCAAAGATTCGCAGTGTGAGCACAGGGAACATTTCCATAATAAAATATTATTATTACTATTTAAATCTGCAGCTGAGCTGGTGGTGTATGCAGAGTTTTTAGGAATTCACGGCAGAGTTTTAGATTGAGGTGGCTGAGTAAAGGGTCAGTAAGCTGTTGGAATGTCACCGGTCATTACCCAATCTTCTTATGTGTCTGTGTCAATGCCAGGCCAACTGTGCCCTCCCGGCGCTCGGGGAGTACAAGATCCAGGATACAGCGGAAGACAGAAGCTTTGCACATAATCTTATACCACATTTGTCTTTCATCATTGAATTTCATGCAGAAACTTTGGCTTTCCTGGTCTGTTTCGAAGGCTTCAGTTTTTGCAGGAAGTGTGCAAAATTGTGTGATTTCCCTGCAATGCACAGAAACATGCTGCCCTTTTGCACAGGCCTGGAGGTTCCCTTGGTTCTTAAGGGCGCCCTCATGCATCTCCGAGCCTGTGTGTTTCCGTGTGCGTTATAATGGTGCAACACAATTTCTCATAAAGGGTCAGGGATTTCTTTTGAGTGTTTACATTCAAAGGCAGCCCATTTAAATGAATCATCGTGTACAATGCAAGCTGTAAATAGGACTATAATTAACATAGCTAAGGAACAGCCAACATAAACATTAAGCTAATTAAACAACTAGTCACTTAAACAAGCCTAGGTGCCCAGACTGTTTGGCATCCAGCCCACAACCCTGGGTACACAACGTACATTACACATTATCATAAGCATAACACATAACATCCCACAATGGTTCGATAGCAAGGCAAAGTGGTCACAATATTAATCACATCTCCAAGAAACGAACAGACAGACAGAAACAATAGGTAACTCAATTAACAATGGGAATGCACACCTAGGAGGCGCACAATGGGAGAGACATACTTACATCAGGGCTCAAAATTTCAAGTCCTGAGCTACTATCCAGGCCTCAAGGGTTACTCGCCACCAGTTGCCCCACCCAACCCCTACCCTGCCCCGCCCCTAATTCTGCCTCTAATCATGCCCTCATAAATTATCTCATGAAATGACACTTAAATGTTTTATGCAGAATTAAGTTACAAAAATAAATATTAACAACAACTTTATCAGTTCCCCTCAGCACAGCCTCACCAGTGCCCATCAATGCAGGCTCACCTGTGCCCATCAATGCAGCGTGACCTGTGCCCATCATTGGAGCGTGACCTGTAACCATCATTGCAGCCTCACCGTGCATTGCAACCTCACTGTGCCCCCATTGCAGCCTCACTGTGCCCCCATTGCAGCCTCACTGTGCCCATTGCAGCCTCGCTGTGCCCCCATTGCAGACTCACTGTGCCCCCATTGCAGACTCACTGTACCCAACATTACAGCCTCGCTAGGGTGGAGGAAGAGAGAGGGCGGATGGATCATGACTGGAGGAAGAGGAGAGCCACGGGATCACAGAGCACGAATAGCACGCTGTTACAGCTTACATTAAAATTCCCTCCACTCTACTCGCCGTCACACATAGCCCTGCCTCCTCCTAACCCTGAGCCTGTGATAGACAGATCCCAGCATTGGACACGCATTCTATCTATCACAGGTATGGGGTTAGGAGGAGGCGTGGCTGTGTGTGATGGCAAGCAGAGCGGAGGCAATTTCAATGTAAGCTGTTCCGGTGTGCTATACCACTCCGTGATCCCGTGGCTCTCCTCTTCCTCCATGCTGTCTTCCACCGGGGCGATCGCTGGGAGAACGCCTCCCAATCAACCACGCCCGCTGGCGGTGCTGCCCCCCTCCACTACCAGGTAGCCCAGCTCCTAGCCAACCCACATTTTCCACTCGCAAAATGTGAGTAGGCAAGTGGAAAATTTGAAGGCTGCTTACAATAAAAACATAACACCTTAATAAACTGAGGAGACCCCAGTATCAGGTTGGTTTGAGCTGATCATCTTAATATCTGCTCTAAGTCTCATAGTATGAAGCAGTCATTGCTGGTTTGGGCACAAAGGACCCAAATCTGTATCCTGGGCTTAGATTCTCAGAGTCTGTGCGTTTTGGGGCAACAATCCAGAATCCGAAGCAAGACCACTCCAAGAGTCCCACAGGCACACACCTCCCAAGAATAGAGCCCCCTTAAAAGCCAAGGCCCATAGTCAGTAGGCAAGAGGCTACCCTGCAGCCCCCACCAAAAGCCCCTGTCCTGGATGGGTTTGTCACATTTCTCTACTGCTACAGCTACTAGCCTCCAAGCATGACTCCTGACCGTGACAGTTGGATATTTTTACATAGTTGCATTGGTCCAGCTTGGATCAATTAAACCACCTCAGCTCCGGAAGGTTTTACCCCCTTTATGACCAGAGCACTTTTTGCTATTTAGCACTGTGCTACTTTAACTGGTAATTGCTCAGTCATGCAACACTGTACCCAAAGAAAATGATTACAATTTTTTTCACACAAATAGAGTTTTCTTTTGGTGGTATTTGATCAACACTGGGTTTTTTATTTTCTATTATATAAATGAAAAAAAAAAAACTATATTTTTTACTTTCTGCTATAAAACATAAAAAATGTAGTGGCACATGAATTTTACACACACACTTTAGTCAAGAATCTGTACAAGGACTTTGTTTTTGTGTTTTTTATTGAGGGGATATAACTTGAATGGGGATAGGGTACATATGGGATGCCCACTTGATTGAAGATAGAAAATTAAGGACTGAAAATTATATACAAAACCGGTATATACAACCTCTTCTCTTCACCTCCAGCACATACACTTGCTTGCAGACTATCACTCCCAGGACCAGCTAGCACTGTTGTTGAGGCCTGACACTGGTTCAGTCAGGCCCAAAGAAAATGTCCTTTGCAGGCAGGGAGTAAGTGGGGGGCTCTCTGGGGCCCCTGATGTAAGGGGGAGGCTCTCTGGGGACCCTCATATAAGGAAGGGGCTCTCTGGGGACCCTGATGTAATGGGAGGCTCTCTGGGGACCCTGATGTAGGGAAGGCTCTATGGAGACCATGATGTAAGGTGGGGGCTCTCTGGGGACCCTGATGTAAGGGGATGCTCTCTGGAGAGCCTGATGTAAGTGGGGGGGCTCTCTGGGGATACTGATTTAAAGAAGCAGCTCTCTGGGGGCCCTGATGTAAGGGGGGATCCACACTTAGATATGTAACAATATTATATATATATATATATATATATATATATATATATATATACACACACACACACATGTATATTATATACATGTGTATGCCCATCCAAGCATATTACTTTCTTTACTTTGCTGCTATGGGCTCTAGCCCCAGATCTTTTGTAGACCTAGTAACACCCCTGGTAGGAGCACCTGCCATCTAATGGATCGATAGAGGGCAGATGAGCCTGGAGGTAACCCAGTGCCCCTAAAGGCACGGGGCACACTGGACCATAGGACCATGAACAGATAGCACAATGGCAGCAAAGGTGCCCAGTGTGTCCCCTCACCAATATAACATCAGTAACACATCATCTCAATCCACAGAAGTGTTGGCTCACCGTCACCTACATTTGCACATTGACCTTGGTGAATCCACAGTGCTCATGCCAGACCTCTCTAACAGCTCTGATCCTCTGTTCACATCTATGCAGTTGACATGAGTATTTATAGGATGTCCATCCTGTCCCTTACACTCATTACTTATTCCTATTATTCAGTTACAATATTATACCATATGGTTATGTTTCTTTATAGATCACCATTGCATTCGCCCCTGAAGAGTTGGTATACCCCAATGATACGCGTCGGACTTACATAGATGCATGATGTCCATACAGATGATTTTTTTGTCTCTTATATTGTTTTACTATAGATTTTCCAACACCATTCAGCCCTTTCAGTGGCCCATGTTGTGCAGGACTTGTCTTTACCCTATGATATGCCAAGTACCAATAGCGTCAATATTTATATGTGGTTTTTAGCATGCCCAGCGTTTATGCGATTTTGTTTATGCCTTTTTTTGCGTCATTCAGTATGCTGTACATGATTTTACAAGGTATACTAAAATGTTCTTTGCCAAGACTGCTCTTTGGTATACATCTCTCATTCAAAGTCCCCCAAAAAAACTCCCCCCTTTTTGTTGGAACCCATAAAAGCAATACTGTGTTTTATATGCCACATGCTTACTTTATATAGTGGTTGGCCTCATTTAAAGTCCTGCCGACCAAACTTTCTCTCTTTTTTGTTTAAGTGTAGCGCTATCCCCATAGGAGTCGCTGTAAATTCAACAGGTTCTTTCCCAACACAGTGTTGAAGTAAGCAGGCGCACAGCAACAGTCCATTTACTCCGGCTCATTGAACAGTCTAGGGGATGTTTTTTTGAAGTTTATTTGCTTGTAGAACTGTAGAACTGTTAACAGGAGGGGTTTTGGGGTGATGTTGGATACTCCTAAATGGGAGGTATTGCTAGAAGAGATCACATCTCACTCAGTAACAGTAGCACACGTACAGGTACATTTGAGCAGTCTACAGGTTTATGGCTGGGGACCATGAAGTAGCTTTAGCAAAGGAAAAGACAGACTGGAACAATCTACAGGTTTGTGACTGGAAACCATGAAGTAGCTTTAGCACAAGAAAAGGCAGACTGGAACGGTCTACAGGTTCATGGCTGAGGACAATGAAGTAGCTTTAGCACGGGAAGAGGCAGACTGGAACAGTCTACAGGGTCATTGCTGGGGACCATGAAGTGGGTTTAGCACAGTAAAAGGCATACTGGAACAATCTACAGATTCATGACTGGGGACCATGGAGTAGCTCTAGCACAGGAAAAGGCATACTGGAACAGTCTACAGGTTCATGGCCGGGGACCATAATGTCCACAGTACCACTCTGTGCTGACTTACAATACTGACCCATGAAGTAGCTTTAGCACAGGAAAAGGCAGACTGGAACAGTCTACAGTTTCATGGATGGGAACCATGAAGTAACTTTAGCACAGGTAAAGGCAGACTAGAATAGTCTACAGGTTCACAGCTGGGAACCATGAAGTATCTTTAGCACAGGAAAAAAGGCAGACTGGAACAATCTACAGGTTCATGGCTGGGGACCATAATGTCCACAGTACCACTCTCTGCTGACATACAATACTGACCCAAGAAGTAGTGTTAGCACAGGTGAAGGCAGACTGGAACAGTCTACAGGTTCATGGCTGGGAAACATGAAGTAGCTTTAGCACAGGAAAAGGCAAACTGAAACAGTCTACAGGTGTATGGCTGGGGACCATGAAGTAGCTTCAGCACGGGTAGAAGGCTCTACTCACAGGATCCTGGAACAAGATCAATGCATTGGAGCAGCCTCTTGTAGAGTAGTCCAGCATGCAGTTATAAGGGCACCAGGGGCAAGCAGCCCCCCCCCCCCCTCCTCTCAGCTCCCAGCTTCCAGCTCCATCCATTCCATAGCAGGGACAAATCTCCTCAGGGCTCCAGGCAATTTAACAGCATCCCAGCCACCACCCTGGACACACCACCCCGGGGATTGGCTAGGCCCTGCTCAATATTCAGACAGGTCATCTGAATTCTCCCTCCCTAAGCTCCAGAAACTTCTTCCAGAGCCAGGGAGAAGAAATCAAATGCCCAACCTGTGAATCCCTGAACAGACCCAGATCAAACAATCACTGCTCCTCTGATTACAGAAGAAGCCAAAAACTAAATTTACCTAGCAGCCTAACCAAGAGGATGCTACATAGGATAAATGACTTTACATTACATTTACAGGTACAAGAATGGAATCATTTTCACTATAGTGATCCTTTCTGTAAACTTTTTATTTTGCCCTACATGGGTATAAAAGAAAGAGGTCAGTTTACACCGATATTTCAGGTTTTTTTTTGGTGCCACCTTTTAATTTTCTCCAATATGTTCTTTATAAACTCTTAGAACCTGCACATAGTTTATAGTCAATGCAGCCCAAACTGCAAAAATTTCCTTCCCTGTGCAGGTTCATAAAGTTGAAATATGAAGAGCAGAGAAGTAGCAGCACAGGAAATTGCACTGATACAATTTACTGCAGATACAATCAGTAACAAATTCACAAAAAAAAGTCCCACATTTCCTCATCAACCTCCGAGCTCTCGTCATTAGGTTTCGCCAAGATGCTTCAGCGTTGGAAACTGCCGGCAGTCAGCGGCACAGCTAATTAATACTGTACATCTGACAAACGTGTAATTAAAATGCTCAGCGTAACCGAGAGATGAATAAAGAGGATTTTTTTTTTTTTTTTTGCAGCTCAGAAGACAAACAAAACAAAGCGCTTCCTCAGAAGGGCTCTTTTTGAACCCTTTCTTCTGACGCCTCATTGAAATGCGTGTGTTATAACGGCGCGGTAAGCACAGAGACTGCGAGTGCAGATTCTTACAGAGGAGCATCGAAGATCCATTTTCTGGCGCTTTCCTTTAACACCCTTTTCTTCCGCAGGAATTTTAATGCGCTCGGCAATTAGCAGATAAAACGAGAGAGGTCGTTATGATCTGTCCCCCCTTGTCGTGATGGTGCATCGGGAGGTAATTTATTGTGTTTACAGAGAAAATTCCCTAAATAATACATACACTAACAAGGCTATCATTAAGTATATTTTAACTCTTAGTTAATTACTTATTTACTGACGTACATTTTTGAATGCCGAAGTGGTGGACTCTTATTATATATCTATTAAGCTGGACCCCCTTGTTCTGTATACTCGCCTTGCTTTATATACCTGAAATCACACGGCAGCATTCTCAGCCTGAGGAAAGGGGGGGTCCTAAATGGGTTTGAAATAAGAGACAACCAATTATAGCCCAACTCCAACTAACACTTTAATCAGTTAGTGCAAGATGTGCTTTTCTTTAAAAAAGAAAGGAACTGGGGGTGCAAATTAAAATTCTTTTAGGTCTGGTCAGTAAAATTTTCTTCCAATAGGGGTCCAAATCTCATGCTTGTGCTATGACTCAGCTTCTTCACATCAAAGCCCCCTATCTTTAGATCACAGTTCCCCATTTATAGCTGTGTCCTCAGCAGTGGCGGCTGGTGCTCAAATTTTGTTTGTTTTTTTTTTTTTGGGGGGGGGGGGCGCAAACAAACTGTAAAATACTGACCCCCCCCCCTCATCAATTGCAGCTTCACTGTGCCCATCATATGCAGCCACTTGTGCCCATCATATGCAGCCACTTGTGCCCATCAAATGCAGCCACCTGCGCCCATCATATGCAGCCGCTTGTGCCCATCATATGCAGCCACTTGTGCCCATCAAATGCAGCCACTTCTGCCCATAATATGCAGCCACTTATGCCAATCGAATCCAGCCACTCGTTCCCATCATATGCAGCCACTTGTGCCCATCAAATCCAGCCACTTGTGCCCATCATATACAGCCATTTGTGCCTGTCAAATGCAGCCACTTGTGCCCATCATATACAGCCATTTGTGCCCATCAAATGCAGCCACTTGTGCCCATCAAAGGCAGCCACCTGCGCCTATCAAATGCAGCCACTTGTGCCCATCATATGCAGCCACTTGTGCCCATCATACGCAGCCACTTGTGCCAATCAAATGCAGCCACTTGTGCCTTTTAAATGCTGCCACTTGTGCCCATTAAATGCAGCCACTTGCGCCCATCAAATGCAGCCACTTGTGCCCATCAAATGCAGCCACTTGCGCCCATCAAATGCAGCCACTTGTGCCCATCAAATGCAGCCACTTGTGCCCATCAAATGCAGCCACTTGCGCCCATCAAATTCAGCCACTTTTGCCCATCAAATGCAGCCACTTGTGCCCATCAAATGCAGCCACTTGTGCCCATCATATGCAGCCAATTTTGCCCATCAAATGCAGCCACTTGTGCCCATCATATGCAGCCACTTGTGCCCATCAAATACAGCCACTTCTGCCCATCAAATGCAGCCACTTGTGCCCATCAAATGCAGCCACTTGCGCCCATCAAATGCAGCCACTTTTGTCCATCAAATGCAGCCACTTTTGCCCATCAAATGCAGCCACTTGTGCCCATCATATGCAGCCACTTTTGCCCATCAAATGCAGCCACTTGTGCCCATCATATGCAGCCACTTGTGCCCATCAAATACAGCCACTTCTGCCCATCAAATGCAGCCACTTGTGCCCATCATATGCAGCCACTTGTGCTCATCAAATACAGCCACTTCTGCCCATAATATGCAGCCACTTATGCCAATCAAATACAGCCACTCGTTCCCATCATATGCAGCCACTTGTGCCCATCAAATTCAGCCTCTTGTGCCCATCAAATGTAGCCACTTGTGCCCATCAAATGCAGCCACTTGTGCCCGTCAAATGCAGCCACTTACCCTGCGCCCCGAAACCACCCTTTTTTGAAGCCAATTAGAGCCTCTGGCTCTAATCACATGCTTAAAAAAGAAACATCCCCTCCCACCCCCGCCATAGGAATCCATGTGTCTGGCGTCCTGAAAGGGGCCACGTGCATGGATAGGGAGGCGGCGGAAGGGAAAGGGGGGGGGGCGGCTCCCGTGTGCCCACAATGCACGGGCCGCCACTGGTCCTCAGCCCCCTTCACATCACAGCCCCACCTTTACATCATAGCCCCCTTTACATCACAGCTCCCCCCTATACATCAGTGTCATCAGTCCTCCCTTCACATCACAGCCCCACCTTTACATCACAGCCCCACCTTTACATCATAACCCCACCTTTACATCATAGCCCCCTTCACATCACAGTTCCCCCTTTCCTTCACATCACAGCCCCCCCCCCCCCCCCGTACATCAGTGTCCTCAGTCCCCCCTTCACATCACAAGCCTTCCTTTACATCACAGCTCCCTTATTTACATCACATACCCCCTATACAGCAGTGTCCTCCCCTTCACATCGCAGACCCCTTCACATCACTGATCCCCCTTTCCTTTACATCAGTGTCCTCTGTCCCCCCTTCACCTGACATTCCCTTCCCTTTACATCACAGCCCCTCCCTTTACATCATGGCATCCCTAAACTGCAATGTCCTCAGGCCCTCTCTTTGCATTACAACCCCTCTTCACATCACAGCCCCCCTTTGCAACACAGCCCCCCTTTACATCACAGTACCCCCTTTACATCATAGCTACTACATTCACATCACAGCCCCCCTTTACATCACAGTACCCCCTTCACATCACAGCCCCTCCTTTACATCACAGTACCCTCTTTCACATCACAGCCCCCCTTTACATCACAGTACCCTCTTTCACATCACAGCCCCCCTTTACATCACAGTACCCCCTTCACATCACAGCCCCTCCTTTACATCACAGTACCCTCTTTCACATCACAGCCCCCCCTTTACATCAGTATCCTCCGCACCCCTTCATATCACAGCACCCCCTTTACACCACAGTACCCCCTTTCACATCAGAGCTCCCCCCTTTACATCACGGTACCCCCTTTACATCACAGCCCCCCTTTATATCAGTGTCCTTAGCCCCCCTTCACATCACAGTTCCCCCTTTACATCACAATACTCCCTTTACATCACAGCTCCCCCCCCCCCTGCTTTTACATCGGTGTCATCAGCCCCACTTCATATCACAGTCTCCCTTTATATCACAGTCTCCCTTTATATCACAGTCTCCCTTTATATCACAGTCTCCCTTTGCAGCAGTGACCTCAGCCCCCTTTACAGCCCCACCTTTACAATACTTTCCTCAGCCAGCCCCTTCAAGTTACAGTCCCATTTATATCCCAATCCATGTCACATCCCATCACGGCACTGCTTCTTATCTAACATATCACACCCCCCCCCCCTTTTACATCAAGCCCCCTTCCATTCATAGCCCCCCTTTACATCAGTGTCCTCAGTTCTCATGTGGCCACATTTGGTCACTGCCTTTTTCTTTACATAGTCTAACATTCCCAGCCAGTAAATGGATGGGGCTGGGCGATGTCAACCTTAGCAGTCATTGACAGGTGGGAAACTGTCATGTATAGTAGAGGTAGAAATACCGCTATATATTAATGTCTCCCTTCAGAGGCGCTAACAGTCAGGCATTGGGATGAATGGCCAAGCAGTCAAAGTTCATCCCAAATTTGTGTTCTGACTGAGCCTTGTTCATCCATATCTGTCAGGTACCAATTTGCGTATTGTCTGCTCTGCCATTGCCGGGAAAGGACGGTAAAGTGATAATTGGTTGTGTTTAAGTGGCTCTTTTATAACTCTTCCCATTAAACCTTTATAGAGTTCCCCTTTCAAGGTAAAACCTCCACTTTTGCTAAAAAAAATAAATAAAAAAAAATTAGATAATATAATCGCTGTACAAGCCGTTTTAAAATGTAACGTTATTAAGCATAGCCTTTACATTACAACGTGCAGCCAGTCATGATTTTCTTAATTGCCAAAAAAAAAAAAAAAAAAAAAAAGAAAAAAATCTTGTTAAATTCTTAGATTCCTAAATCTCTGAGGATTTCCAGTGATGAGCTCTTCTCACCAAAATTCCAAATTTGGACCAGCTGGCAACATTTTGTATCCATAAACACCCTATATATAGCATTGCAAAGCTCCACCTACTTGTAACAATCCTTACCCACGTCAGCTCTGGTACCTGTACCCCTTATGGAGGAAAGCCTTTTTTACTGTTATTTTATGGGCCTATTTTTTTTTCTTTTGGTGATATCTTTGCCATTGCTTAACCACTTCAGCCCCGGAAGGATTTGCCCCCTTAATGACCAGGCCATTTTTTTGCGAAACGGCACTGCGTCGCTTTAACTGACAATTGCGCGGCCATGCGAAGTTGTGCCTAAACAAAATTGACGTCCTTTTTTTTTCTTTTGGTGGTATTTGCTCATCTCTGCGATTTTTATTTTTTGCGCTATAAACAAAAAAAGAGCGACAATTTTGAAAAAAAAAAAACACCAATATTTTTTACTTTTTGCTATAATACATATTCAATAAAAAAATGTAAAAAAAAAAATAATTTCTTCATCAATTTAGGCCGATATGTATTCTTCTACATATTTTTTATTAAAAAAAAAAAAATCTCAAAAAAAGTGTATAGCGTCTACAAAATAGGGAATAGATTTATGGCATTTTTATTATTTTTTATTTTTTTTATTATTAATAATGGCGGCGATCTGCGTTTTTTAGCGGGACTGCGACATTGCGGCAGACAGATCGGAAATCTGATCGTGTGTACGCGGCTTTAGAAGATCCGATGTGTAGAGAGCGCAGCGCACCATGCTGAGAAGCGGGCGTGGTCAGCAAAAAGGGATGTGGTCATTTGGTTGTGGTTTAAGAGGTGTGGTCAAATCATATTGGAGACATGTTTACATCACTGTAATATTAACCATTTCAGCCCCGGAAGGATTTGCCCCCTTAATGATCAGGCCATTTTTTGCGATACGGCACTGCGTCATTTTAACTGACAACTGCGCGGACGTGTGACGTTGTACCAAAACACAAATAGCGCTTTGTTTTTGTGGTATTTGATCACCTCTGTGGTTTTCATTTTTTGCACAGTAAACAAACATTGTACTTTTTTTTTTTGTTTGTTTCCTACAAGCTTTAACCAGACACTGATAGAAGTCACAAGACTGCTTTCTACTGCTTATGAGAAAAAGTATTTAGCAGGTTATATTTACTAAAATAATTGCATTTCCATGTTCTGAGGATTGTGTGGAGACCAGATATAGTGAATGCAGGTCCTGGGTTTAGTAACACTTTAAAATAGAACTATAACTTTTTTTTAAAATTGTGGCTAAAGGAAAGGAGGGTTGCAACCCTTGTCAGTTTTTTTTTTGCCTTCTACCCTATATTGTCAAAAGTATTGCCTTTACACACACATGAACTTTAACGGCATCCCAGTCTTATAGGGCGTACACACGATCGGAC
Source organism: Lithobates septentrionalis (assembly GCA_037952835.1). Classification (NCBI taxonomy): domain Eukaryota; kingdom Metazoa; phylum Chordata; class Amphibia; order Anura; family Ranidae; genus Lithobates; species Lithobates septentrionalis. The sequence goes on along the minus strand of JBBDGP010000752.1, from coordinate 600,262 downwards.
ATTCCGACAACAAAATCCTAGGATTTTTTCCGACGGATGTTGGCTCAAACTTGTCTTGCATACACACGGTCACACAAAGTTGTCGGAAAATTCGATCGTTCTGAACGCGGTGACGTAAAACACGTACGTCGGGACTATAAACGGGGCAGTGGCCAATAGCTTTCATCTCTTTATTTATTCTGAGCATGCGTGGCACTTTGTGCGTCGGATTTGTGTACACACGATCGGAAATTCCGACAACGGATTTTGTTGTCGGAAAATTTTATAGCCTGCTCTCAAACTTTGTGTGTCGGAAAATCCGATGGAAAATGTGTGATGGAGCCCACACACGGTCGGAATTTCCGACAACAAGGTCCTATCACACATTTTCCATCGGAAAATCCGATCGTGTGTACGGGGCATTAGTCTGTAGGGTTCAATATTGAGTTGGCCCACCCTTTACAGCTATAACAGCTTCAACTCTTCTGGGAAAGCTGTCCACAAGGTTTAGGAGTGTGTCTATGGGAATGTTTGACCATTCTTCCAGAAGCGCATTTGGGAGGTCAGACACTGATGTTGGACGAGAAGGCCTGGCTCGCAGTCCGCACTCTAATGCATCCCAAAGGTGTTCTATTGGGTTGAGGTCAGGACTCTGTGCAGGCCAGTCAAGTTCCTCCACCCTAAACTCGCTCATCCATGTCTTTATGGACCTTCCTTTGTGCACTGGTGCGCAGTCATGTTGGAACAGGAAGGAACCATCCCCAAACCCATAAAGTTGGGAGCATGAAATTGTCCAAAATGTCTTGGTATGCTGACGCCTTAAAAGTTTCCTTCACTGGAACTAAGGGGCCAACCCCAACCTTTGAAAAACAACCCATCACCATAATCCCCCCTCCACGAGTGATTTGGACCAGTGCACAAAGCAAGGTCCATAAAGACATGGTGGAAGATGGAGATATTGGGCTGTGGAGACGGTCGGTTGCCCTCAAGGGTGCCCCCATAACCTCCCATCCCTATCCAAGTTATTAACCCTCAATAAATAACAAAAAACAAAGTCACGTACTGTTCTCTGTCTCTGGAGGGCCTGTGAAAATTCAGTGTGCCTGGATGTGCAGTGTGGGGGATCCCAGTTCAAATGCGGCTACTTAGGGGGTGCCCTACACATGAGTCCCCCATCACATTACAGTTTCCCAATCACCAAAAAGTCTCTCAATCACATCACTTCCTCACAGAGTCTCCCCCAATCATACAGTCCCTCCATCACAAAGACCCCCCCCAGTCACACAGGCCCCCATCACAAAGCCCCCCAATAACACAGCCCCTTCTTCACATCATAGCCCTAGATTTTGGTTCCAGTAGTGCAGAAGAGGGCAAGAGGTGTAAGAGGTCCAAAGTTCAGTTTTCTTCTAAATGCTGGGAGGAGCCCAGTATGTCCCGTTGACTAGATCAGTGTTTCTCAACTCCAGTCCTCAAGGCGCCCCAACAGGTCATGTTTTCAGGATTTCCCTCATCTGAAACGGCTTTGGGAATTACTAAGGCAGTGAAACTGATCAAATCACCTGTGCAAAATAATGGGAAGCCTGAAAACATGACCTGTTGGTGCGCCTTGAGGACTGGAGTTGAGAAACACTGGACTAGATCAGAGACATGTACTGCCATAGTGCAGTCAAGTCAGCTGCCATCAAGACCTTACAGCGTCATTGGTTACTATGGTGCTGGCATCCCGCACCATAACAACTGATGCTGATCCAGTTCAAACTAGGTCCCGTACTCAGGGCACCCAAGGGGAAGTCATATGAAACCCCAGGGTGCCGCAGCACCCTGGGGTGGAGAAACATTGACTTAAGATTACAAAGCAATACACACATTCGGGTTCATTTACTAAAACTGGAGTGCAAAATCTGGTGCAGCTGTGCTTGGCAGCCAATAAGCTTCTAAATTCAGCTTGTTCAATTAAGCTTTGACAAAAAAAAAATGGAAGCTGATTGGTTACTTTGCACAGCTGCACCAGATTTTGCACTCTCCGGTTTTTAGTAAATCAACCCCAAAGGGTTTTTGGAAAGGAAAAAAGCTATGACTAAAGGCCCATACACACGATAGGACTTTGTACAAACTTTCCCGTGGATTTTTGTACAAAGGGCGTCGGCCATAAACTAATTAAGCATACACACGGCAGGACTTTTTCAGCCAACTTTCACCAAATCACATGGTTTTTCAGCTCTTTACCGCCACCCTTTGGTCAACTTCTGTATTGTTGTCTGATCTTTTGCATTGGTTGGGAGCATGCGTGTTTGTACTTTGGACTAAAATCCTATGGACTTGTGTACACACGATAGGATTTTGCACCATAGGACTTTTGTTGCCGGAAAGTTTGTCTGTTTGCACAGCTAACATTTGTCCGATGAAAACCGAAAAAGTTTGTCCGATGGAGCGTACACACGGTAGGCTGTTGCCTTAAAACAGCTAATTTGCATATTTGTTGTCAAAAAGTCCTATCGTGTGTATGGGCCTTTAGAGTTGTCACCTCATCCCTTTAAACCCGAACACCTTTGAATTACACGGGTTCTGAGGCTAATTAAGTGCAGATAAGGCACCAAGTGAGTTTAATTACCACCTTAATCAGCCTCAGAACCTGTGTAATTAATATGTGTTCAGGTTTAAAGAGATGAGGTGGCAACCATACTAGGACTTCTTCTGGCAATATTGTTTTGTACAAATTATTGTACTTTCTATGAAATCTATAGACAAAAAGATATACAGGAATGAAAAACAATGCTGTAGCACCCTGGAGTTTAGTCAGGGAGCTCCTCACAAATTTACTTGCCAAGAGTAGTTATCCTGGTCGATTGATAGAGATCTATTTATTTCTCCCTAAGCTTGGCCTTGTTGCACTTTTCTCTTTTACCACTAGGTGGCCAGGTACTTGGTGGTACTATCCAAGGGACATCTGGCTGCCAGGCTATGTGAGGCCCTATCCGGAAGTAAGAGGGCAGCACAGGGTTGGGATTGTGGCTTGCAGTCCAACCAAAAGTAACGGTTCTGCCACCCTGGAGAACCTGTCAGTGGTCGGAGGTAAAAGGGAAGCTGTCGCCACGAAGGGACCAATCGCCTTTACCAGGGACCACAGTGAGCAACTGAAGCAAGTACAGGAACCATATTCTCAAAACTCGAAACTTCAGGCGGTGATCAGGTCAGGGACCCAACCAGCGGAGGAGACGCTTGCAGAGCAGCCTTGTGTGTCAAGCCAGGGACCGAGCCGGTTAGCAGGGGTGAAGCTTGGGAGTGCCAAACTAGGGACCCAGCAGGGTGAAGCTTGAGGGGATACCACCGAAAACCTTGGAGGTGCTCCGGGGATTCATAGTCAGTGAAAAAATGGGTCTAGTGAGAGACCAGGAGCTCAGTATTGAAGAACTACAAGGAGCAGTTGTAGTGGAGCTGAAAGAACTGATACGTTTGAGTTGAGAACTGTTAAAGGACTTTTACCACCATAGGAGACAGCAATCCTGCACGTGCAGAAGTGGTGCCTTGCTGGGGCCTTTCCCAGCATGGCTGTTCTCCTATTGAAGTCTCGAAGTCTCGGAGTCTGCCAATTGAGTTTGCAACTATCTGAGTATGTCCTGGCCCTAACCCTCTTTCCCCCAAAATATATAAAAAGGACTGTCAAAAGAAATAAAACCTCTTTTACTGTACATCCAAGAAGTGTCCATCTTTGCACCCACTATGCCTCACAACCCACCACATATTGAAGGATGTCAGCTATCTTTGGCCTTGGAGGTTCTCATTAGACCAAAAGAGGTAAAAGACCTTCCTACAATGCATTAGCTTTTAAAAAATAGTTTTACTCTAAATAAAAATAAAATTAAAAGAATACATTTTATTCTATGATTTATCTCACCTAAAATAGCACAAAAATAATGTTTCTGGTATGAAGGAAAGCAAACTGCAAAAAAAGGATTGAATTTGACTTTTTGTGCATTTCTTGTTCTGCAACACTGAAAAATAAATAAGAAACTGGCAAACTGGATGAAAAAAATAATAATGGTGAAAAGAAAAAAAAAACAGCAGACAATAATAGCTAAGGGGGGCGAGGGGAGGGGAAATAATTAGGGTTAACTAAGGGTTAATCAGGAGTTTATTAGAAATACATTTTATTTTAAAATAATAAGTTGTAAGCTTTCTTTAAAGGAGACCCAACTCCTGTGACCCATTTTCAGCAGACAGCAGGCTGAAGCCCGTTGTCGGTTGATGTCACAGAGTTGGGATCCTCCCACATGCCCGGATGGGCACCCAGCTCAGTCTCTCAGCGAGTCGCTGAGAGGCTGAGCTGGTCACTCCCGCCCCTTCCATAGCCCAGCATCCCAGTGAGTGCAGGGGGGCAGAGCAGAGAGCCGGTGACTAATAGTCACTGGCTCTTGTGCTCAGGGAGCTCTGAGAACCGAGCAATCGTGGTGGTTGATCGATCGGTTCACAGTGTTAGAGCCGACGGGGGACAGATATATGCAGCACCAGACCGATGCTGCACCTACCTAGGTAAGTATGATTCAAGAAACAAAAAAAATTCCCATACTTCTCTTTTAAGGTTTCTTTCTTTCTAAAGGTCACACTTTTGATCTACTGTACATAAAATTTAAATACTATATCCAATTTAACAACTCATTGATACATACTATTAACTCAAGGAAACTTGCAGGGTTTTGGCAAGAGTCATTTTACACCGGAGCGGCTGCATATTGACAGTTGTCCCTGCTGTGTATTACAAAGCAATTAACGCTGTCAGTTTTACAGCTGGCAGATGCCGGTAATAGTGGCGAGGGAAGCGGCAGCAGAGGCAGAAGAGCTAGGTGATAGGCCCCTTTCACAAGGTCTTTCCAATCAGGTCCGCCTGTCAGTTTCTCAGACGGACCTGATCGGGCCCTTAATTCAACCCTATGGAGTGGCGGATGTCAGCGGTGACACCCGCTGCTATCCGATCCCCTCCGCCAAAACAAGGCGGATAGAGGTCCTATTTTCCAACCGTCTGGTGGATAGGGTCGGATGAAAACAGACAGGCGGTCCATTTTTATCCGACCTCCCCATAGAGGAGAGCGGGGCTTTGATAGGTCTGTCTCTGCACAGTGAGCGGGGACAGACCTGTAATCCGCCTGCTCAGCGGATCGACCCCCCCGCTTAGCAAGCGGAGTCTGTCAAACGGATAAGCCCGTGTGAAAGGAGCCTAAGAGATATGTCCTAAAACGTTTTTTTTGTCAGTTTCTTAGAACTTATCTCACACGTTCCAAATCATCAAGTGGTTAAAATTAACCCTGCATTAAAATGCATGGTCCACTTTGCCAGTTGTCCTCCACCTGCCAAATATAAAGCACTTCTTCTCTATAAGACAAACGAGTGACCTGTCCCTACACTGCCCACACACGAAATGTGCGCCAAGCCCGAGAGCCAGGGTCTGAAGTGGACTCTGCCGGACCCAAGATGGCCACCAGAGTCATATGGGGTGGCAACAGCCAACCGGATAGCTTCCCCAGTGATCCAGGAAACCATAGAGGAACCATGTTCCTCTTGACTTCCTCTCCCTCTGTAATGCCGTTGTGATTGAGCACCACCTGCAGTGGAGAAAGTAGACTGCACCTGCCTACACGTCCATAAACACAGACAGTGCTGGTAAGCCACACCCCCATTCCTTCCTCACAGGAGTTTGACTGACAACAGCAGGAGCCTATGGCTCTGCTGCCCTCAACAGGAAGTGAGGGGTCGGTGCTGGAGTCGGAGATGGAACAGGAGCAAGATAAGTCTTTAGGGGTGGCAGTGGGAAGGACACATAATGGGGGGGGGGGGGGTTCAGACAGTAAAAAAAAAAACCTTTATAGCCTTTAGTACCACTTTAAGCTCCCCTGAGTCTAAATGACCATTTAAATCTTGCAGTGCGCGGGGAGGGGGGCTACATTTGTCATTTCTGGAGTTCATCATTAGGGACTATTGCACAAAAAGTGAGTTATGTGCTGCTATTTATAACATCTTTACATGCTGCTGAATTTGGGAAACAAGAAGGACAGCAGTTTTGGCTTATTAGCATCATTTTCCATTTTGGCCAAGCAAAAAGTGAACCATACTCAGGTAGCTAGGGCTACATGTGGAGTTATTAATCCTTTAATATCATGGGAATAACCCTCATCTCTCTTGGAGCACCATGAAACCCGTGTACTGAGACACCGCCGACAGCTGTCAGTAGGAGTTATTTTCATGCAAATAAGCAATTAAAAATTTCATGCACAGCTGAGCGCTGAAAAGTTTTGCATCTGACACAGTAAACCAGCTCATATATAGGTCCACTTCAGACCCTGGCTCTCGGGCTTGGCGCACATTTCCTGTGTGGGCAGTGTAGGGACAGGTCACTCGTTTGTCTTATAGAGAAGAAGTGCTTTATATTTGGCAATTGTGGGATAGCCGGCAAGTGGACCATGCATTTTAATGCAGGGCTCATTTTAACCACTTGATGATTTTGAATTTGTGAGATAAGTCCTAAGAAATTGACATATGAAGGAGGTCCTAATTCCTCTATGTAGATCTTTATATCACTAGCGGAATCATCAACAAGAGGAAGGAGGTCCTGATTCCTCTATATAGACCTTTATATCACTAGACGGATCACCAGAATAAGGACGGAGGTCCTAAATCCTCTATATAGATCATTATATAAATAGAGGGATCACCAGCAGAACGAAGGAGGTCCTAAATCCTCTATATAGATCTTTATATTACTAGGGGGGTCAACAGCAGGATGAAGGAGGTCCTGATTCCTCTATATAGACCTTTATATCACTAGAGGGGTCACCAGCAGGAGGAAGGAGGTCCTGATTCCTCTATATAGATCTTTATATAACTACAAGGGTCACCAGTAGGAGGAATGAGGTCCTGATTCCTTTATATAGATCGCAATATCACTAGAAGGGTCACCAGCAGGAGGAAGGAGGTCCTGATTCCTCTATATAGATCTTTATATCACTAGAGTGATCACCAACAGAGGGAAGGAGGTCCTAAATCCTCTATATAGATCTTCTATCACTAGGGGGATCACCAGCAGGGGGAAAGAGGTCCTGATTTCTCTATATAGATCATTATATAAATAGAGGGATTACCAGCAGAATGAAGGAGGTCCTAAATCCTCTATATAGATCTTTATATCACTAGGGGGGTCAACATCACGATGAAGGAGGTCCTGATTCCTTTATATAGATCTTTATTTTACTACAAGGGTCACCAGTAGGAGGAATGAGGTCCTGATTCCTCTATATAGATCGTTATATCACTGGAGGGATGACCGGCAGGAGGAAGGAGGTCCTGATTCTTCTATATAGATCTTTATATCACTAGAGGGATCACCAGCAGGAGGAAGGAGGTCCTGATTCCTTTTTATAGATCTTTATATCACTACAAGGGTCACCAGCAGGAGGAAGGAGGTCCTGATTCCTCTATATAGATCTTTATATCACTAGAGGGGTCACCAGCAGGAGGAAGGAGGTCCTGATTCCTCTATATAGATCTTTATATCACTAGAGGGGTCACCAGCAGGAGGAAGGAGGTCCTGATTCCTCTATATAGATCTTTATATCACTAGAGGGGTCACCAGCAGGAGGAAGGAGGTCCTGATTCCTCTATATAGATCTTTATATCACTAGAGGGGTCACCAGCAGGAGGAAGGAGGTCCTGATTCCTCTATATAGATCTTTATATCACTAGAGGGGTCACCAGCAGGAGGAAGGAGGTCCTGATTCCTCTATAAAGATCTTTATCAATAGAGGGGTCACCGGCAGGAGGAAGGAGGTCCTGATTCTCTTACATACAGTAGATATGTATTTCAACCTCATTTAGTATACTGTCCAGATCTGGAGACCTCACTCACAAAAAGATATAGATAAGACAGAACGGCTCCAGAGACCAGCAACAAAAATGGTCTGAGGAATAAAATGTATCAGGAGAGGCTAAAAGCAACGATTACTTTAGGATATATTTTTATATAATTTTATGTATTATATAAATCTGGAGATTTTATACCAAAATATAAAGAATTTTCAGAAATACTTACCTTCAATCAGGAGCTATGCCCCACATTATTTCCTTTTTGCTACAATATGTCTTCAGTCTTTCAGGTTTAGCTACACCCAGCATCATTTAACCCAGAGGAGGAGTACTTACTTTGAATGCAGAGTGTCATGGGGCTTTGTTTCGGAGGAGCACCCCATTGAAACGAGAAGACCGAAGAGGAAAAGGACCCTACCCACCACGAGACTTCTGAAAATGGTACCCTGTTTCCCCGAAAATAAGACCTAGCGTGATTGTCCGTGATGGCTGCAATATAAGCCCTACCCCCCAAATAAGCCCTAGTTAAGGTCCTTGTAGGTCTTATATTCAGGGTAGGGCTTATTTTCGGGGAAACAGGGTAGGGCTTATTTGGGGGGTAGGGCTTATATTGCAGCCATCACTGACAATCACGCTAGGTCTTATTTTGGGGGAAACAGGGTAGGTATAAAAAGAGAGAAAATTATGTCACCAAAAGAGGGATCGATGTTTGGAACAAACTTTTAAAGGAGAAGTACAGCCAAAGCTTGTTTGGTTGTACTTCTCCTATGGATCACAGGTGTGCAGTTCGTTCTGCACTCCCGTGACTCGTTTTCAGCAGACAGCGGGCTAAAGTCCCCTGTTAGCTGATGTCACAGAGCCAGTCCAGACTCGGGCAAGATCGCACCATATGGTCGGGATCCGCCCCCATGCTCCCATGCTTGGACCGAGAATCGGCTCAACCTCTCAGCGAGGCGCTGAGAGCCTGAGCCGGGCCTCTCCCACCCCCTTCACAGTCCAGCACTCCAGGGAGCGTGGGGGGGGGGGGGGAGAGCAGAGAGCCAGTGACTGACAGTCATCAGCTCTTTGCTCAGGGAGCTGTGGGAACCGAGCAATCAGTGGTGTTTGATTGCTCGGTTCTCAGTGTTAAAGCTGGCGGGGGACAGATGCAGCATCCACCTAGGTAAATATGATTTTTAAAAAAAAATAATTCCCATACTTCTCTTTTAAGCACTTGATCTTTTTTTTTTTGCCTTGGTCTTTTATGTTTCTATTTTTCTATTTCAATGTATACCTGTATGTAAAAGAAAGACAAATAAACAAATTCTGTCCTTTATGCTAAATGCTATACTGCCACCCAAATGAAAGCTGCGGAATCAATGTAAATCCTTTTTCTCCTTTAATTAAAGCATAGGCTGCTTATGGGGGAGTGTTTGGGAGAGCAGGATATGGAGTAGCATGAAACAATTTTTATTTAAAAGGATAACTGTACTTTATTTTTAGCAATGGATAACAGGGATGTAAAATTGCAGTTGGATAACCGAATTTATTTGAGGTGCAAGGTTTTGGAAATGTTCCTTTTGAAAATAGAAATCATGCCTGATGCAGAAGTGTTTTGGAAAGCCCTAATCCCAAAATATATATTCAGTTAGCCGACGACAGGTATGACCTAAATTTTTAATAAATAGGCCTTACATAAACACAGCCAGCAAAAGGGGCTACTAGGAGGGACACGGATGGATGAATTACTGAGATTGTTAGCACATTGACCAGTAGGATTCCCAGGTGATATGGACTGTCCACACCTATTCAGTACTGCAGCACTCTTGCTGGAGACAAACACCTTATGGTCATACTGTCATCCTCTATAGCCGTCTACAGTGCCTTGGAAAAGTATTCACCCCCCTTGGCTTTTTACCTATTTTGTTACATTGCAGCCTTTAGTTCAATGTTTTTTTTTTAAATCTGAATTATATGTGATGGATCAGAACACAATAGTCTAAGTTGGTGTCGTAAAATTAGAAAAATATATACATAAAACTATTTTTCAGAAATAAAAAACTGATAATTGGCATGTGCGTATGTATTCACCCCCTTTGTTATGAAGCCCATAAAAAGCTCTGGTGCAACCAATTACCTTCAGAAGTCACATAATTAGTGAAATGATATCCACCTGTGTGCAATCTAAGTGTCACATGATCTGTCATTACATATACACACCTTTTTGAAAGGCCCCAGAGGCTGCAACACCTAAGCAAGAGGCACCACTAACCAAACACTGCCATGAAGACCAAGGAACTCTCCAAACAAGTAAGGGACAATGTTGTTGAGAAGTACAAGTCAGGGTTAGGTTATAAAAAAAATATCCAAATCTTTGATGATCCCTAGGAGCACCATCAAATCTATCATAACCAAATGGAAAGAACATGGCACAACAGAAAACCTGCCAAGAGACGGCCGCACACCAAAACTCACGGACCGGGCAAGGAGGGCATTAATCAGAGAGGCAGCACAGAGACCTAAGGTGACCCTGGAGGAGCTGCAGAGTTCCACAGCAGAGACTGGAGTATCTGTACATAGGACCACAATAAGCCGTACGCTCCATAGAGTTGGGCTTTATGGCAGAGTGGCCACAAGAAAGCCATTCCTTTCAGCAAAAAACAAAATGGCACGTTTTGAGTTTGTGAAAAGGCATGTGGGAGACTCCCAAAATGTATGGAGGAAGGTGCTCTGCTCTGATGAGACTAAAATTTAACTTTTTGGCCATCAAAGAAAACGCTATGTCTGGCGCAAACCCAACACATCACATCACCCAAAGAACACCATCCCCACTGTGAAACATGGTGGTGGCAGCATCATGCTGTGGGGATGTTTTTCAGTAGTCGGGACTGGGAAACTGGTCAGAGTTGAGGGAAAGATGGATGGTGCTAAATACAGGGATATTCTTGAGCAAAACCTGTAGCACTCTTGTGTGTGATTTGAGGCTAGGACGGAGGTTCACCTTCCAGCAGGACAATGACCCCAAACACACTGCTAAAGCAACACTTGAGTGGTTTAAGGGGAAACATGTAAATGTGTTGGAATGGCCTAATCAAAGCCCAGACCTCAATCCAATAGAAAATCTGTGGTCATAAAAGATTGCTGTTCACAAGCGCAAACCATCCAACTTGAAGGAGCTGGAGCAGTTTTGCAAGGAGGAAATGGCAAAAATCCCAGTGGTAAGATGTGGCAAGATCATAGAGACTTATCCAAAGCGACTCGGAGCTGTGATAGCCGCAAAAGGTGGCTCTACAAAGTATTGACTTTAGGGGGGTGAATAGTTATGCACATTGACTTTTCCTGTTATTTTGTCCTATTTGTTGTTTGCTTCACAATAAAAAAACAAAAAAAAAAATCTTCAAAGTTGTGGGCATGTTCTGTAAATTAAATGATGCAAATCCTCAAACAATCCATGTTAATTCCAGGTTGTGAGGCAACAAAACACGAAAAATGCCAAGGGGGGTGAATACTTTTGCAAGGCACTGTACATGAGAACTCAACTCATGCAGTTTCTACTACCTTCAGAGCTCAAGGTCACACAAATAGGGCAAAGAACAATGATGAGCTATTGCATGCCTTATTTGACAATTTCTCATTAATGAATGCAATTAATTGGGATCCACCAGATGGAAGTGTTCCAAAATTGGGCAAGAATGTAAAACGGGGTTAAGATTGGCTAGGTGTTGGTGCCAAGAGCGCCAGTCCCAACCAGTCCAGTCCCCTCCCCAAAGCATGTCGACACAGGGATCACGTGTCTTCCTGGGGGGGGGGGGGATTGCAATCCCCTCTGAGGAAGACACGTGATCCCTGTGTCAATACGCATTGGGGAGGGGACTGGACGGTGTAGGCAGTGGCAGCTTCGCTGGACGAGCCGCTATGGGCAAACGAATGGACATATATTTCATATATTTCTGCTAGGGATCTAGATAAAAATAAGATTCATCAGAATGAAGATTCAGCACTGCTCCTGTGAAAGTGTATAGGCAGCGGAGAACACTGAGCATTTCAGCACCATGGACAGCACTGTACCAATCATCATCCTATCTACACAGCATATCCCACTCACTGCTAGTTTACAGGGAACCAGCAGTCAGTGCAAGCTCAGCTTGAAGCACATTAGGCTACCTGTATGTGCTAGTACCCTGGTGCCCAACCTGCGTCCAGAGGGCCACATGGGGGCCTTTGGAATATGGGAGTAGTGGGAACATTGATTGGGGTAATAGCATTGATCTCTACCAGTCTCATGTAACATGTTCCCAGCTTCGTATTGTCCCCTGCAGCATCTCCCCGGCCAACAATGTATCCTGTCCTCACTCTCTGACCCTCATTTCTTCTATTAGGTCTGCAGTCTCTGACAGTCCTCTCAAGCATTACATGCCATACGGCCCTTTGATGATGTCAGGGGCCACAAACTGTATGTGGCCCCCTTTAATTTCATAAGTTGACAACCACTGTGCTAGTGTCTTAAAAACAGATTTCTTATCATCTGTAATTCTGTATATATATATATATATATATATATAGGGCAGTCAGATTTAAAAACTTGCCTACTGGGCACTTTCACCGCCTTCCTGCCCAGGGCAATTTGCAGCTTTGAACGCTGTCACACTTTGAATTGCGCGCTCATACAACATTGTACCCATATGACATTTTTATCATTCTTTTTTACACAAATAGAGCTTTCTTTTGGCGGGGGTATACCGCCGGGGTTTGAATTTTTTGCTAAACAAATGAAAAAAGACCAAAAATTTGGAAAAAAAATGTTTTTCATAGTTTGTTATAAAATTTTGCAGTTAATTTTTCTCCTCGACTGATGGGCACTGATGAGGCTGCACTGATAGATGTCACTAATGGGCACTGATAGGTGGCACTGATGGGCACTGATAGGCAGCAGTGATAGGTGGCACTAATAGGTGGCACTAATAGTTGGCACTGATGGGTGGCACTGATGGGCACTGATAGGCGGCACTGATAGGTGGCACCAATAGGTAGCACTGATGGGCACTGATAGGCAGCACTGATGGGCACTGATAAGCAGCACTGATAGGCGACACTGATGAGGAGGCACTGATGGGTACTGATAGGTGGCACTGATAGGTGGCACTAATAGGCGGCACTGATGGGCACAGATAGGTGGCACTGATGGGCACTGATAGGCAGCACTGATGGGCACTGGTAGGTGGCACTGATAGGCACGGATAAGCAGCACTGATAGGTGACACTGATGAGGAGGCACTGATGGGCACTGATAGATGGCACTGATGGGCACTGATAGGCGGCACTAATAGGTGGCACTATTAGGTGGCACTGATGGGCACAGATAGGTGGCACTGATGAGCACTGATAGGCAGCACTGATGGGCACTGGTAGGTGGCACTGATGGGCACGGATGAGCAGCACTGATAGGTGTCAATGATGAGAAGGCACTGATGGGCACTGATAGGCGCCACTGATAGGTGGCTCTAATAGGCAGCACTGATGGGCACTGATAGGTGGCACTGATAGGCAGAACTGATGGGCACGTACTGGTAGGCGGCACTGATGGGCACAAATAAGCAGCACTGATAGGTGACACTGATGAGGAGGCACTGATGGGCACTGATTGGTAGCACTAAAGCAACATATTGACACCACTGGTGAGCACTTAATGGCAGCATGGGTGGGCACTGACTGGCAGCACTTGTGGGCACTGATTGGAAGCAATAGTGGGCACTTATAGGCAGCACTGGTGGACACTGATGGGCACTGATTGGCAGCACATGTGAGCACTGATTGGCTGCATGGATGGGCACTGATTCCTGTCATCTGCCTCCTAAGGTAAGGAGGCCTCTGTCCGTACGTCTCCGGGGGGGGGGGGGTTGGGGGATCGCCACCTTCATGACTGTCTCCCGCCGGGTGGAGTGGTGTTGTTTTGTGGCTCCCCCCAAAATATTGAGCACCAGCCTCCACTGCTGCCTAGTGTTCTGTTTTAATGGAGTGGTTGGGACCTTTCCCTGATCTTTCCTATGCGTCCACTTATGTCCTAAAGTGGTCCCAGGTCAGCGTTGTGTACTGTAGTTAGTAAAACATTCTAGCTCTGACTTAGTCAACAGGAATATGAATAAGCGGTGGAAGGAAAACGGTTCTTCAGAGCTGTAAAAGCGGTGACAGTGCTGACCTCAAACATTAACTCTGCAGCAATTATTCTGATTTTTCAGCTCGGTGGAATAATTGCAGAAACGGCCTCCAGCAGAAGCAATCACGGGCAGACGATACAATGCGTTCACCTTGATCCCTGAGTTCTTTTCATTGATACAATAAATTCTTTTCTTCATAAGCAATAACTGCTTCTATAAAAGAGTCAACTTCAAATGGCCACCAAATTAAAGAATTTGCGTCCTGATGCAGAACAAGCTCATCGCTGGTGTTCTGACATGACCCCGTGTACAAATAACGCTCAGACCCCCGAACTGTGCCGCTGTGCCAGATGATTTGGAAAATGTGTAAATTGTTGCCCTATAAATGTCATTGGTCTTCAGAGGGAGTCAGCTGCACCATTAGTTTCATCTTCTGTATACTAGAATAAATGTATGTCATCTTATGTACTATGGAATAGATGTAAACCATGCTAAGTACTATAGAATAGATGTACAGTATATCATCTTATGTACCGATGAATAGATATGTGCCATCCTATGTACTATAGAAAAGGGGTACGTCATCCTATGTACTATAGAAAAGGGGTACGCCATCCTATGTACTATAGAAAAGGGGTACGCCATCCTATGTACTATAGAAAAGGGGTACGCCATCCTATGTACTATAGAAAAGGGGTACGCCATCCTATGTACTATAGAAAAGGGGTACGCCATCCTATGTACTGTAGAAAAGGGGTACGCCATCCTATGTACTGTAGAAAAGGGGTACGCCATCCTATGTACTATAGAAAAGGGGTACGCCATCCTATGTACTATAGAAAAGGGGTACGCCATCCTATGTACTATAGAAAAGGGGTACACCTATGTACTATAGAAAAGGGGTACGCCATCCTATGTACTATAGAAAAGGGGTACGCCATCCTATGTACTATAGAAAAGGGGTATGCCATCCTATGTACTATAGAAAAGGGGTACGCCATCCTATGTACTATAGAAAAGGGGTACACCTATGTACTATAGAAAAGGGGTATGCCATCCTATGTACTATAGAAAAGGGGTACGCCATCCTATGTACTATAGAAAAGGGGTACACCATCCTATGTACTATAGAAAAGGGGTACGCCATCCTATGTACTATAGAAAAGGGGTACGCCATCCTATGTACTATAGAATAGATGTGCAGTGCCTTGAAAATGTATTCATACCCCTGGACATTTTCCACATTTTGTCATGTTACATCCAAAACCTTAAATGTATTTTATTGAGATTTTGTGATAGACCAGTGGTCTCCAAACTGCGGCCCGGGGGCCAGATGTGGCCCTTTGCTTGCTTATATTTGGCCCTTGGGGCACTATTTTATCCACTGATACCAACAATAGGGCAAAATTCCCCACCCCACTGACACCAATGAAAGGGAATAGATGTAAGCCATGCTAAGTACTATAGAATAGATGTATATCATCTTATGTACTGATGAATAGTGCCATCCTATGTACTATAGAAAAGGGGTACGCCATCCTATGTACTATAGAAAAGGGGTACGCCTATGTACTATAGAAAAGGGGTACGCCATCCTATATACTATAGAAAAGGGGCACGCCATCCTATGTAATATAGAAAAGGGGTACGCCTATGTACTATAGAAAAGGGGTACGCCATCCTATGTACTATAGAAAAGGGGCACGCCATCCTATGTACTATAGAAAAGGGGCACGCCATCCTATGTACTATATAAAAGGGGCACGCCATCCTATGTACTATAGAAAAGGGGCACGCCATCCTATGTACTATAGAAAAGGGGCACGCCATCCTATGTACTATATAAAAGGGGCACGCCATCCTATGTTCTATAGAAAAGGGGTACGCCATCCTATGTACTACAGAAAAGGGGTACCCCATCCTATGTACTATAGAAAAATGCTACGCCATACTATGTACTACAGAAAAGGGGTACGCCATCCTATGTAGTACAGAATAGGGGTACGCCATCCTATGTACTATAGAAAAGGGGTACGCCATCCTATGTACTATAGAAAAGGGGTACGCCTATGTACTATAGAAAAGGGGTATGCCATCCTATATACTATAGAAAAGGGGTACGCCATCCTATGTACTATAGAAAAGGGGTACACCTATGTACTATAGAAAAGGGGTACGCCATCCTATGTACTATAGAAAAGGGGTACGCCATCCTATGTACTATAGAAAAGGGGTATGCCATCCTATGTACTATAGAAAAGGGGTACGCCATCCTATGTACTATAGAAAAGGGGTACGCCATCCTATGTACTATAGAAAAGGGGTACGCCATCCTATGTACTATAGAAAAGGGGTACACCATCCTATGTACTATAGAAAAGGGGTACGCCATCCTATGTACTATAGAATAGATGTGCAGTGCCTTGAAAATGTATTCATACCCCTGGACATTTTCCACATGTTGTCATGTTACATCCAAAACCTTAAATGTATTTTATTGAGATTTTGTGATAGACCAGTGGTCTCCAAACTGCGGCCCGGGGGCCAGATGTGGCCCTTTGCTTGCTTATATTTGGCCCTTGGGGCACTATTTTATCCACTGATACCAACAATAGGGCAAAATTCCCCACCCCACTGACACCAATGAAAGGGAATAGATGTAAGCCATGCTAAGTACTATAGAATAGATGTATATCATCTTATGTACTGATGAATAGTGCCATCCTATGTACTATAGAAAAGGGGTACGCCATCCTATGTACTATAGAAAAGGGGTCCGCCATCCTATGTACTATAGAAAAGGGGTACGCCTATGTACTATAGAAAAGGGGTATGCCATCCTATATACTATAGAAAAGGGGCACGCCATCCTATGTACTATAGAAAAGGGGTACGCCTATGTACTATAGAAAAGGGGTACGCCATCCTATGTACTATAGAAAAGGGGTACGCCATCCTATGTACTATAGAAAAGGGGTATGCCATCCTATGTACTATAGAAAAGGGGTACGCCATCCTATGTACTATAGAAAAGGGGTACACCTATGTACTATAGAAAAGGGGTACGCCATCCTATGTACTATAGAAAAGGGGTACGCCATCCTATGTACTATAGAAAAGGGGTATGCCATCCTATGTACTATAGAAAAGGGGTACCCCATCCTATGTACTATAGAAAAGGGGTACGCCATCCTATGTACTATAGAAAAGGGGTATGCCATCCTATGTACTATAGAAAAGGGGTACGCCATCCTATGTACTATAGAAAAGGGGTACGCCATCCTATGTACTATAGAATAGATGTTGAGTGCCTTGAAAATGTATTCATACCCCTGGACATTTTCCACATTTTGTCATGTTACATCCAAAACCTTAAATGTATTTTATTGAGATTTTGTGATAGACCAGTGGTCTCCAAACTGCGGCCCGGGGGCCAGATGTGGCCCTTTGCTTGCTTATATTTGGCCCTTGGGGCACTATTTTATCCACTGATACCAACAATAGGGCAAAATTCCCCACCCCACTGACACCAATGAAAGGGAATAGATGTAAGCCATGCTAAGTACTATAGAATAGATGTATATCATCTTATGTACTGATGAATAGTGCCATCCTATGTACTATAGAAAAGGGGTACGCCATCCTATGTACTATAGAAAAGGGGTACGCCTATGTACTATAGAAAAGGGGTACGCCATCCTATATACTATAGAAAAGGGGCACGCCATCCTATATACTATAGAAAAGGGGTATGCCTATGTACTATAGAAAAGGGGTACGCCATCCTATGTACTATAGAAAAGGGGCACGCCATCCTATGTACTATAGAAAAGGGGCACGCCATCCTATGTACTATATAAAAGGGGCACGCCATCCTATGTACTATAGAAAAGGGGTACGCCATCCTATGTACTACAGAAAAGGGGTACCCCATCCTATGTACTATAGAAAAATGCTACGCCATACTATGTACTACAGAAAAGGGGTACGCCATCCTATGTAGTACAGAATAGGGGTACGCCATCCTATGTACTATAGAAAAGGGGTACGCCATCCTATGTACTACAGAAAAGAGGTACGCCATCCTATGTACTATAGAAAAGGGGTACGCCATCCTATGTACTATAGAAAAATGGTACGCCATCCTATGTACTATAGAAAAGGGGCACGCCATCCTATGTACTATAGAAAAGGGGCACGCCATCCTATGTACTATATAAAAGGGGCACGCCATCCTATGTACTATAGAAAAGGGGTACGCCATCCTATGTACTACAGAAAAGGGGTACCCCATCCTATGTACTATAGAAAAATGCTACGCCATACTATGTACTACAGAAAAGGGGTACGCCATCCTATGTAGTACAGAATAGGGGTACGCCATCCTATGTACTATAGAAAAGGGGTACGCCATCCTATGTACTACAGAAAAGAGGTACGCCATCCTATGTACTATAGAAAAGGGGTACACCATCCTATGTACTATAGAAAAGGGGTACGCCATCCTATGTACTATAGAAAAATGGTACGCCATCCTATGTACTACAGAAAAGGGGCACGCCATCCTATGTACTATAGAAAAGGGGCACGCCATCCTATGTACTACAGAAATGAGGTACGCCATCCTATGTACTATAGAAAAGGGGTACGCATCCTATGTACTATAGAAAAGGGGTACGCCATCCTATGTACTATAGAAAAGGGGTACGCCATCCTATGTACTATAGAAAAGGGGTACGCCATCCTATGTACTACAGAAATGAGGTACGCCATCCTATGTACTATAGAAAAGGGGTACGCATCCTATGTACTATAGAAAAGGGGTACGCCATCCTATGTACTATAGAAAAGGGGTATGCCATCCTATGTACTATAGAAAAGGGGTACACCATCCTATGTACTATAGAAAAGGGGTACACCATCCTATGTACTATAGAATAGGGGTACACCATCCTATGTACTATAGAAAAGGGGTACGCCATCCTATGTACTATAGAAAAGGGGTATGCCATCCTATGTACTATAGAAAAGGGGTACACCATCCTATGTACTATAGAAAAGGGGTACACCATCCTATGTACTATAGAATAGGGGTACACCATCCTATGTACTATAGAAAAGGGGTACGCCATCCTATGTACTATAGAATAGATGCAGGGGCATACTGACCAGTCGTGCACTTTGCCCCATGGTCCGATGGTACTGCCACAGAAGGGGGCTCGCCAGGCCCGCTTGCTGGAATTCTCAGGCTCGGTCCAGGGACAAAAAACTTGTGACTGCAGGCCCGCAGCGACCATCTTTTTTGCGCATGGTGATCATCATAGGAAGGGGGCCCCGACACGGACAGAAAAAGCCAGTAGAGGACTCAGAAGGTTTGCAGCAGGCCCAGTGTGCGGAGGCGCACTGGAACTGCTGCAAACATTCTAGATCTGCCCAGATAGGCAACCGCCTCCCTCCTAGTCCCTCCCTCACCTCGGCAAACAGTGGTAGGAACTGCGGAAGAGGAGAGGACACACTAGCCAGCCACAACAGGGCCAGGATGCCAGCCTGCCACCCACGGTGACCCACTCACAGCAGGGTCAAGAGAAAAGGGATCCGCTACTCCAGGTGTATGCAATACCTCAATTGGAACCAAGTAGGAGTGCTTGCCCCGGCCCACCTCCATGAAAACTTGAGAAAATAAGACATGGCTGCACATCCAAAGGTTCCAACATAAAATGCCTTTTATTGAGAATGATCAGGATACACCAGGGACACCAGGTATTAGTCACGTAGATGCGTTTCACCCATCTGACCTGTGCTTAATCATTTGGGCCAGGGTGCCAGCTAGCCACCCACAGTGACCCAGCCACAGCAGGGCCAGGGTGCCAGCCACCCATGGTGACCCACCCACAGCAGGGCCAGGGTGCCAGCCAGCCAGTCACCCACAGTGACCCAGAGTCAGGGTACTAGCCAGCCACCCATGGGGACCCACCAAAAGCAGAGCCAGGGTGCCAGCCTATGTAATATAGACTAGATGTAGTGTCATCCTAAATACTATAGAAAAGATATGTGCCATCCTATGTGCTATAGAATAGTATTGTTTATTTTTATCAATTAACACAATGGAAAGTAAATGAACAGAGGAGAAATCCAAATCCAATCAATATTTGGTGTGACCGCCATTTGCCTTCAAACCAGCATCAATACTTCTAGGTAAACTTCCACACAGATTTTGAAGGAACTCTGCAGGCAGGTTGTTCTATGTACATCTTGGAGAACTAAGCACAGATCTTCTGTGGATGTCGGCTGCCTTAAATTCTTCTGTCTCTTTATGTAATCCCAGATAGACCCTATGATGGTGAGATCAGGGCTCTGTGGGGGCAAAATCACAACTTCCAGGACTCCCTGTTCTTCTTTACACTGAAGATACAGTCGAGTCCATAAATATTGGGACATCAACACAATTCTAATCTTTTTTGGCTCTATACACCACCACGATGGATTTGAAATGAAACAAACAAGATGTGCTTTAACTGCAGACTTTCAGCTTTAATTTGAGGGTATTTACATCCAAATCAGGTGAACGGTGTAGGAATTACAACAGTTTGTATATATGCCTCCCACTTTTTAAGGGACCAAAAGTACTGGGACAACTGGCTGCTCAGCTGTTCCATGGCCAGGTGTGTGTTATTCCCTCATTATCCCATTTACAAGGAGCGGATAAAAGGTCCAGAGTTCATTTCAAGTGTGCTATTTGCATTTGGAATCTGTTGCTGTCAACTCTTAATATGAGATCCAAAGAGCTGTCACTATCAGTGAAGCAAGCCATCGTTAGGCTGAAAAAACAAAACAAACCCATCAGAGAGATAGCAAAAACATTAGGTGTGGCCAAATTAACTGTTTGGAACATCCTTAAAAAGAAAGAACGCACCGGTGAGCTCAGCAACACCAAAAGACCCTGAAGACCACGGAAAACAACTGTGGTGGATGACCGAAGAATTCTTTCCCTGGTGAAGAAAACACCCTTCACAACAGTTGGCCAGATCAAGAACACTCTCCAGGAGGTAGGTGTATGTGTGTCAAAGTCAACAACCAAGAGAAGACTTCACCAGAGTGAATACAGAGGGTTCACCACAAGATGTAAACCATTGGTGAGCCTCAAAAACAGGAAGGCCAGATTAGAGTTTGCCAAACAACATCTAAAAAAGCCTTCACAGTTCTGGAACAGCATCCTATGGACAGATGAGACCAAGATCAACTTGTACCAGAGTGATGGGAAGAGAAGAGTATGGAGAAGGAAAGGAACTGCTCATGACCCAAAGCATACCACCTCATCAGGGAAGCATGGTGGTGGTAGTGTCATGGCGTGGGCATGTATGGCTGCCAATGGAACTGGTTCTCTTGTATTTATTGATGATGTGACTGCTGACAAAAGCAGAAGGATGAATTCTGAAGTGTTTCGGACAATATTATCGGCTCATATTCAGCAAAATGTTTCAGAACTCATTGGACGGCACTTCACAGTGCAGATGGACAATGACCCGAAGCATACTGCGAAAGCAACCAAAGAGTTTTTTTAGGGAAAGAAGTGGAATGTTATGCAATGGCCAAGTCAATCACCTGACCTGAATCCGATTGAGCATGCATTTCACTTACTGAAGACAAAACTGAAGGGAAAATGCCCCAAGAACAAGCAGGAACTGAAGACAGTTGCAGTAGAGGCCTGGCAGAGCATCACCAGGGATGAAACCCAGCGTCTGGTGATGTCTATGCGTTCCAGACTTCAGGCTGTAATTGACTGCAAAGGATTTGCAACCAAGTATTAAAAAGTGAAAGTTTGATGGATGATTGTTGATCTGTCCCATTACTTTTGGTCCCTTAAATAGTGGGAGGAACGTATACAGACTGTTGTAATTCCTACACCGTTCACCTGATTTGGATGTAAATACCCTCAAATTAAAGCTGAAAGTCTGCAGTTAAAGCACATCTTGTTTGTTTCATTTCAAATCCATTGTGGTGGTGTATAGAGCCAAAAAGTTTAGAATTGTGTCAACGTCCCAATATTTATGGACCTGACTGTCGTTCTTAATGACATTGGCTGTATGTTTAAAGTCATTGTCCTGCTGCAGAAAAAAAATTTGGGGCAAATCACACGCCTCCCTGATGGTATTGCATAATGGAGAAGTATCTGCCTGTATTTCTCAGCATTGAGGACACCATTGATCCTGACCAAATCTCCAACTCCATTTGCAGAAATGCAGCCCAAACTTGCAAATGAACCTCCACCATGCTTCACAGTTGGCTGCAGACACTCATTATTGTACCGTTCTCCAGCCCTTCACCAGCAAACTGCCTCCTGCTAGAGCCAAATATTTCACATTGTGAATCATCAGCCCAGAGCACCTGCTGTCATTTTGCTGCACTTCAGTTGCTATGTTTTCTCTCTTTCTGTTGATAATAATAAACTATTACCACTTCCCGGGTGGCTTTACTATCCGGACTGGATGTCATATGATGTCCTGTCAGGAACCGCTGATTGAGAGACCGCAGCCCGATCTGTCACCGATAGGGTTGCCACCTTTTCTTCAAGCCAAACCCAAACAGTTTAGCGGCCTGGGACACCTTTGGGTGCCCCAAGGAGAGTAGTAATGTGGTGCGCATAGCATGCCGCAGGGAACAGTGGGTGTGGCTAAATTTATCGCTTACATCATTGCCCTGCCCCCCCCCTGCAGTGATACTGAACCTGCCCCTAGACAGCCCCCCCCCCCCCCCCGCAGCTCCTGGATGGCAACAGATTTGTGTGTGGCTATCTCGGCTACTTGGGGAGCCACAGCCCGGTCTGAACAATGTGTCCGGGTTTCAGGCAGACTGAAACCCGGACACATGATTCAAAACCTGGACTGTCTGAGTGAATCCTGGACAGGTGGTAACCCTAGTCACCGGGATGACTGATCAGTGTACCGGCACGCTGCTGGTACCATGTGACCACTATGACCAATCACAGCAGGTCACATGACAGTTGTACACAATGGATGGCTTTCTTTCATGCTATCCATTGTGTACAATTGTTGCTAGCTGTGATTGGTCAATTTGATCACATGGTACAGACAGGGCCAATCACAGCCAATCTGTACCATGTGATTAGGTTTGACCAATCACAGCTAATCACAACAAAACAAATTGAATGATTCAGTTTCATTCCGTAAAATGCTTGCTGATAGCAATGAAATGCTTTAAGCAAACATAATGTAGAAAAAAAATCCGATCACTTGCCCCGAGTAGTAGAATGTTACTATGGTAACATTATATTGCTCTGGTCACGGTGTGTTTAAAAAAAAAAAAAAAATTGTGAAAAAAAAACAGATAATAATGCAATAAAAAAAGAAAGTATAAAATTGTTTTGTTCATACTGTCAGTGTCCCTGACCACCACCACACCAGTTTTATGATGACGCTGTACTGCACTCGGGACAGCATGTAAAAATATATAAATAAATGTGAATTTTTTTGTTTTAATTTCTTCATTTTCCAATAAATTATAACAACAAATTACAACTTCAAAAAACTTGTCATGCCTCTTACTAAATACCCTGGAATGACTGCTTTCCAAAAAGGGGTAATTTGGGGGGGGGTATTTGTACTGTCCTGGCATTTTAGGGTCTAAAGAAAGGAGATAGTCCGTCAGTACATCAGGATTGATACATTTTCAGATATATATCCCATAGTTTGTGGACTCTATAGCATTCCTACAGACTAAATATTATACACTGATTTGGGTTATTTTCACCGAAGAAATGTAGCAGAATTTGGCCTAAATTTATGAGCAACAATTATTTATTTGAAAATTTTATAACAGAAACGAAGAAAAATATTTTTCAAAATTTTCAGCCTTTTTTTAATTTATTTAGTAAAAAATAAAAAAACTCACTTCAGCCCCGGAAGAATTTACCCATTTCCTGACCATATTTAGGCGATATGGCACTGCGTTAATTTAACTGACAATTGCGCGGTCGTGCGACATTGTACACAAACAAAATTGATGTCCTTTTTTTTTTTCCCCGCAAACAGAGCTTTATTTTGGTGGTATTTGATCACCTCTGCAATTTTTATTTTTTGCTTATAAACAAAAAAAGACAATTTTGAAAAAAAAAAAAACTTATTGTACTTTCTGCTATAAAACATATCCAAAAAAAATATAAAAAAACCCAAAACAAATGTATTCAGTTTAAGCCCATATATATTCTTCTACATATTTTTGGTTTAAAAAAATCTCAATAATCGTATATTGGTTGGTTGGCGCAAAAGTTATCGCGTCTACAAACTACGGGATATATTTAGGGACTTTTTATTTTTTTTAGGCGGGACTGCGACATTGTGGCGGACAAATCTGACACTTTTTGGGGACCAGTGACATTATTATATTGATCGGTGCTATAAAAATGCACTGATCAATGTAAAAATGACACTGGCACGGAAGGGCTTAACTCTAGGGGGGCGATCAAGGGGTTAAGTGTGTTCCCTGGGTGTGTTCTAACTGTAGGGGGGATGGGCTTACTGGGACATGACAGAGATCGCTGTTCCCGATCACTGGGAACAGAAGATCTCTGACATGTCATTAGGCAGAACAGGGAATCGCCTTGTTCACATTGGCAGTTCCCCGTTCTGCCTCTGTACACAGCGTTCGCGCCCGCGCCCGCTATCCTCCCTACACGGACCAACCTACAGGTACGTCGGTTCGCGCAGGAGAGCCAACCTGTAAATGTACGTGAGCTATTCAGCAAGTGGTTAAATACCATCAAAAGAAAGCTCTATTTGTGTGAACAAAATGATACAAATTTCACATGGTTACAGTGTAGCATGACCGCGCAATTGTCGTTCAAAGTGTGAGAGCGCTGAAAGCTGAAAATTGGCCTGGGCAGGAAAGGGGGGGGGGGGTAAAAGTGCCCGGTATTGAAGTGGTCAACACTTCTATTTCTAAGAGCACTCTTCATTTACAGCATCTTTCCACGCCTGCCTAAAACATTTGCACAGTACTGTAATATATATGATGTGAGGATGATCTCTAACTTTTTATCTAAAATTACTCGGGGATTGGACGGAACGCACGTTTGGCCGGAATGAGGCGCAGCCAACATATTGCTGGAGGAAAAGCGCGGAGTGACAGTCACTGGAAATAAAAATAAAAGTTCATGTTTGTGTGCGGGAAGAAGCCGCGTCTGAAGATATAACCAATTACAAGATTCATTAATTGGTAAATTTCATCAAAATACATTTTTCACCAATTAACATTAAAGCGAGGAACCCAGCCGAGCGGAAAGAGTTTTAATAGTGTTGCTCCCCGTCATTCTGTATAATGACTCAATGTCATTAAAATGATCCAAGGCAGCAGAGGTACTCTTGGTGGTAATACCCAGTGGTGACTGGTGGTAAAAAAACATTTGGGGGGGGCAAATAGTGCACCCACAGTCACCCCCCCAAACACCCCTCCCCCATCCGGTCAGTTGGTTGGGCCGATACCAGCCTGGCACTTACCCCACCTATAGCGCGGGCAGCTCTTCTCTCCGGGCGATGGGCTGGTGGCCTCCCCTGCGTCTCCTCCTCGGCAATCACGGCGGCTTCCACCATGCGTCTCCTCCCTCCTTCTCCTAGGCCAATTGGAACGCTTCTCTTTTTTGACCAATCGGAAAAATGGGTCACAGGACCCGCTTCCTGATTGGCTAGGAGCCAGTGGTGGCTGGTGTTTTTTTTGGGGGAGGGGGCAACAAACAACCACTCCCCGTTGGTCGGTGGCATCTCAGTCACTTACCCAAGCAGGCTTTGGCGGATGGGTTGCGGACTCCGGCAGGCAGCGGTGGGCCTTGGTGGCAATGGCGGGCTTCAAAGGGCAGTGGGCTCCGGCGGCAGCGGGCTTCTATGGATGGCGGGTGGGCTCCTGTGTCTTCTGTGAGGCTCCCCCCTTCTTCTCCTAGACATCCAATAGGATCTCCTGTCCTTTCAGCCAACCAGGTGAATGGTATCAGACCCGCTTCCCGATTGTCCGGGAGGAGGATCAGTGTTGCAACAGTGAATATTCATTTGCCGTTGCAACACACCTGGGTGGGGTCCGGACCATAGGCGTGCGCAGGGGGTGTGCCAGGTGTGCCTGGGCACACCCTAATCCTGGAGTAGGCAACCAGTCAGTCGTGGACAGGTGACAGTAAAGCCGCGATCCTTACATGCCGACCCCCAGAACCTGGACAGGATAGGCGGCGGGTAGGGATGAGCTTCGTGTTCGAGTCGAACCCATGTTCGACTCGAACATCGGCTGTTCGACCGTCCGTCGAATTGCGAACGTTATGGGCCGTTCGCGCCAAATTCGTGTGGCGCGTCACGGCCCATAATTCACTGCGGCATCGCAGTGCATTGCTGGCTGATGATTGGCCAAGCATGCACTATGACCCGCATGCTTGGCCAATCACAGCGCCGTCAGTAGAGAGAGCTGTAATTGGCCAAAGCCAGGGTGGCTTTGGCCAATTATGGCTCAGGGGATTTAGTACACGCCCCACACTATATAAGGCCGCCTGCACGGCGGCCCTGTGTAGTGTGTTCCGGTGTGCTGATAGAGAGAGAGACAGACAGTGTCATTTGATTTGAGTTAGCTAGATTAGGCTAGATCTGTTCCTGCTCTTTACATTTAGTGCAGTGCGTCCTGCTCACAGTGTTCAGCTAGATCCGTTCCTGCTCTTTACATTTAGTGCAGTGCGTCCTGCTCACAGTGTTCAGCTAGATCCGTTCCTGCTATTTACATTTAGTGCAGTCAGTGCGTCCTGCTCACAGTGTTCAGCTAGATCCGTTCCTGCTATTTACATTTAGTGCAGTGCGTCCTGCTCACAGTGTTCAGCTAGATCCGTTCCTGCTATTTACATTTAGTGCAGTGCGTCCTGCTCACAGTGTTCAGCTAGATCCGTTCCTGCTATTTACATTTAGTGCAGTGCGTCCTGCTCACAGTGTTCAGCTAGATCTGTTCCTGCTATTTACATTTAGTGCAGTCAGTGCGTCCTGCTCACAGTGTTCAGCTAGATCCGTTCCTGCTATTTACATTTAGTGCAGTGCGTCCTGCTCACAGTGTTCAGCTAGATCCGTTCCTGCTATTTACATTTAGTGCAGTGCGTCCTGCTCACAGTGTTCAGCTAGATCCGTTCCTGCTATTTACATTTAGTGCAGTGCGTCCTGCTCACAGTGTTCAGCTAGATCCGTTCCTGCTATTTACATTTAGTGCAGTCAGTGCGTCCTGCTCACAGTGTTCAGCTAGATCCGTTCCTGCTATTTACATTTAGTGCAGTGCGTCCTGCTCACAGTGTTCAGCTAGATCTGTTCCTGCTATTTACATTTAGTGCAGTCAGTGCGTCCTGCTCACAGTGTTCAGCTAGATCCGTTCCTGCTATTTACATTTAGTGCAGTCAGTGCGTCCTGCTCACAGTGTTCAGCTAGATCCGTTCCTGCTATTTACATTTAGTGCAGTGCGTCCTGCTCACAGTGTTCAGCTAGATCCGTTCCTGTTATCTTCCTACTGACAGGCAGGCTTGTCTGGTTACAGTATATAAAGCTACCTGAAGAAAGTTACAGGTGTTCTATCCCAGCTTAGTGCAGCTACAGGCCATTAGTATGTCTGGAAGGCCAAGAAGGAGAGGCAGACAGTCACAAGCCAATAAGAGAGGGCAAGCAGGCTCTGTGTCTAGTGCTGGTCGTGGAGACGGTGCATCCTCATCAGCACGTGGCCATGGGACACGCTTGGCCTTTTTTTCGGCAGCTGGCCGTGTTGAGCCGCAACATGCGGAAAACTTGGTCGAGTGGATGACCAAGCCGTCCTCATCCTCCTCATCCTCTCTCACCCATGCCCAGGGTGCTTTGTCTGGCAAAGCAGCGGCCTCTTCCCTCAGCTCAATGTCATCAGTGACTCCTTCCCTAGCTCCACCATGTCCTCATGAGGATTCCCTCGAACTGTTTGACCACAGTGTTGGGTACATGCTCCAGGAGGATGCCCAGCGTTTGGAAGGCTCTGATGATGATACTGAGCTCGATGAAGGCAGTAACTTGAGCACGGACAGAGGGGGTGCCCAAGAAGGACAGCAATCTGGCAGTCATGCTCCCCCTGCTGCAGCATACTGCCAGGTTTGCTCCAGTGATGAGGAGGGAGGGGATGATGAGGTCACTGACTCAACGTGGGTGCCTGATAGGAGAGAGGAGGAGGAGGAGGAGGAGGAGGCGGCACATCACCAACGAGGCAGGATGCCCTCCAGGGGCCAGCCTAAGGGCAGCACATTGACTGCATCACACCCCAAAGCTCCACATGTGCAGGGCGCTGCAGTCTCTGCGCGTTATTCAAAAAGTTCTTTGGTGTGGGCCTTTTTTGAGACGAGTGCATCAGATCGCACCGCTGCTATTTGCAACATATGTCTCAAGCGTATCTCGCGTGGCCAAAACATCTCCCGCTTGGGTACCACATGCTTGACCAGACATATGTTGACCTGCCATGCAGTTCGTTGGCAAGCATATCTAAAAGACCCACACCAAAGAACAAAGAGGATCTCTCCTTGCTCCTCATCAGCTGAGATTTCCAACCCCACTAGACCTTCAGTCCTCTCTGAGACCTGCAGTGAGAGGAATGAAGGTGTAGAATTAGGTGTGTCACAGCCAAGTACTTGTGGGCAATCTGCTTTTGGTACACCGACGCCAGATTGTACCAGGCAAATTTCCCTGCCCCAGCTGCTGCACCGCCGAAAGAAGTTTGCTCCCAGCCATCCACATGCCCAGCGGTTGAATGCTAGCTTGGCAAAATTGCTAGCACTTCAACTGCTGCCTTTTCAGTTGGTAGACTCTGCCCCCTTCCGTGAGTTTGTGGAATGTGCGGTTCCTCAGTGGCAGGTACCCAAACGCCACTTTTTCTCACGGAAGGCGATTCCAGCTCTCTACCGGCATGTGGAAGGCAATGTCCATGCCTCGAGGGACAGGGCGGTCAGCGGTAAGGTGCATATTACCGCTGACTCATGGTCCAGCAGGCATGGACAGGGACGTTACTTAAGTTTCACGGCGCATTGGGTGACTCTGCTGGCAGCTGGGAAGGATGCAGGACAAGGTGCAGTAGTGTTGGAGGTTGTTCCGCCACCACGCCTCCAAAATGCTGATTGTGACACACCTCTCTCCTCCACCCCCTCCTCTTCTTCTTCCTCCATGGCCTCTTCCTCGGAACCAGCGGTGCTCCGTAGGCGTTCAAGGGGCTACGCAAGTACGCAGGCCAAAAGATGCCATGCGGTGCTTGAGCTGGTGTGCTTGGGGGACAGGAGCCACACTGGGGCAGAGGTTCTGTCAGCTCTGCAGGGGCAGGTTCAGAGGTGGTTGACGCCACGCCAACTTAAGGCAGGAATGGTGGTTTGCGACAATGGCACCAACCTCCTCTCTGCCCTCCGACAGGGACAACTGACCCATGTGCCCTGTTTGGCTCACGTCCTTAACTTGGTGGTGCAGCGGTTCTTGGGCAGGTACCCGGGCTTACAGGATGTCCTGAGGCAGGCCAGGAAAGTCTGTGTGCATTTCCGCCGGTCATATAATGCCAGTGCTCGGCTGACGGACCTCCAAAAGGAGTTTAACCTGCCCAAGAACCGCCTAATCTGTGACATGCCCACCAGGTGGAACTCGACATTGGCCATGCTGCAGCGGCTGCACACGCAGCAGAGGGCCATAAATGAGTACCTGTGCGACTATGGCACCAGGACAGGGTCAGGGGACCTTGGTTTTTTTTCCCCACGCCAGTGGGCCATGATCAGGGATGCATGCACTGTCCTGTCACCATTCGAGGAGGCCACGAGGATGGTGAGCACTGACAGTGCATGCATCAGTGACACTGTCCCCCTTGTCCACCTGTTGGAGCACACGCTGCGTGGAATAATGGACAGGGCACTTGAGGCAGAACAGAGGCAGGAAGAGGAGGACTTCCTTAGCTCTCAAGGCCCCCTTTATCCAGACAGTGTTCCTGCGTGCCCGCCGATCACACAGGAAGAGGACGAGGAGGAGGAGGAGGAGGAGGAGGAAGATTGTGTCAGTATGGAGGTGGAGCCTGGCACTCAGCATCAGCAGTCTTTAAGGGATCAGTCCCAAGGAACACATGGACTTGTACGTGGCTGGGAGGAGGTGGCTGCGGACGTTGTTGTCCTTAGTGACCCAGAGGACTCCGGACCGAATGCCTCAGCAAACCTACGCTGCATGGCCTCCCTGATCCTGCAAAGCCTGCGTAAGGATCCTCGTATTCGTGGTATCAAGGAGAAGGACCAATACTGGCTGGCAACCCTCCTTGATCCACGTTACAAGGGTAAGGTTGCGGACCTTATCTTGCCATCGCAGAGGGAGCAGAGGATGAAACATCTTCGGGAGGCCTTGCAGAAAGGTCTGTGCAACGCGTTCCCAGAGACTGGGAGGTTACAAACTCCTGTTTCTGGACAACGTGTTGCTGAGGCTTCGGTCAGTCAAAGAAGGAGCGGTGGAGAAGGTGGCCGTCTGACCGATGCGTTCAGACAATTTTTTGGTCCGCAGCCCCAAGGTATGATCGGTTCCAGCAACCATCGCCAGCGTCTGTTTTACATGGTGCAGGAATACCTAGGGGCAAGATCAGACTTGGACACCTTTCCCACCGAAAATCCTCTGGGTTACTGGGTCTTGAGGATGGATCATTGGCCAGAGCTTGCACAGTATGCAATTGAGCTACTGGCCTGTCCTGCATCCAGCGTTCTTTCGGAACGCACATTCAGTGCTGCTGGAGGCGTGGTAACCGATCACAGGGTGCGTCTGTCCACTGACTCGGTCGATCGGCTGACCTTAAATGAATCAGTCTTGGATCACCACCAGCTACCAAGCACCTGATGCTGATGTAACTGAATAATTTTTTTCAGATCCCTTCAAAGACTGCCTATGCTGATGCTGAGTGACTATCCCTGAGTAATTATCCTCTTCCTCCTCAATCATCACGCTGATAGCTTGTAAGAACATTTTTGGTTCTGGGCGCCACCACCAGTGCCTAAGGCACAATTTTTCAGCCCCTGTATAACAGGGGCGTGTAATTACAATTTTTGATGTAATACTTTGCAGCACGGCTCGTTCCTGCATTCCAACTAGAGTGTCTGTGAGGGGTTGCAGTGTTGTGGCACCAGCACCAGTGCCTAAGGCCCAATTTTTCTGCCCCTGTCTAACAGGGGCATGTAATTACAATTTTTGATGCAATACTTTGCAGCAGGGCTCGTTCCTGCGTTCCAACTAGAGTGTCTGTGAGGGGTTGCAGTGTTGTGGCACCAGCACCAGTGCCTAAGGCCCAATTTTTCTGCCCCTGTCTAACAGGGGCGTGTAATTACAATTTTTGATGCAATACTTTGCAGCAGGGCTCGTTCCTGCGTTCCAACTAGAGTGTCTGTGAGGGGTTGCAGTGTTGTGGCACCAGCACCAGTGCCTAAGGCCCAATTTTTCTGCCCCTGTCTAACAGGGGCGTGTAATTACAATTTTTGATGCAATACTTTGCAGCAGGGCTCGTTCCTGCGTTCCAACTAGAGTGTCTGTGAGGGGTTGCAGTGTTGTGGCACCAGCACCAGTGCCTAAGGCCTAATTTTTCAGCTCCTGTTCAACAGGGGCATGTAATTACAATTCTTGATCTAATATTTCACAGCAGGGCCCTGTGAGGGCTTACAGTGTTTTGGCCACAGCAACACCTAAGGCCCAAATTTCTGCTGAGTATATAGGGCAGGACCCTACTTTCAAACATCTAACTTACAAACGACTCCTACTTGCAAACGGAAGGAGACAACAGGAAGTGAGATGAAATCTACCCCTAGGAAGGGAAATTCTCTCATGTAAGAGTTAATATGGGAAAACAATTTCTCCTTTCCACTGATGCTTTCCAATCCTTGTTCCACAAAAAAACCCAAATTTTCAAAAAACATTTTTCATTGGGACAAAAAAGTGAGGTGAAATCTTCTGAAGAGGAGGAAAGACGCAAAACAAATGTCACAGGGGTGATAACCCTTCCCTATGTTTTCCAAAAAGCTTAGAAAAGATTTTTTGGCTGGAGCTAAACACGTTAAAAATGTTCAAAATTACAAACAGATTCTACTTAACAACAAACCTACAGTCCCTGTCTTGTTTGCACCGCCTGTATACTGCTGTTCAGAGTATATAGGGACCTTTCCTTATTTTAATTTGGGTGCGGGGTTCCCCTTAATATCCATACAAGACCCAAAGGGCCTGGTAATGGACTGGGGGGTACCCATGCCGTTTGTCTCACTGATTTTCATCCATATTGGCAGGACCCGACATGACATTAAACCCGCAAGCAGTTTTAAATGAGATTTTTTCCTTTAAAAATGACATTTGGTGCAGGGACTGTTCTAAACATGGGAAACACGCGTCACTTTACAGGCATACTATAGACACCCCCCAGGTACGATATTTAAAGGAATATTTCACTTTTTTTTTTTTACTTTAAGCATCATTAAAATCACTGCTCCCGAAAAAACGGCCGTTTTTAAAAGTTTTTTTTGCATTGATACATGTCCCCTGGGGTAGGACCCGGGTCCCCACACCCTTTTTAGGACAATACCATGCAAATTAGCCTTTAAAATGAGCACTTTTGATTTCGAACGTTCGAGTCCCATAGACGTCAATGGGGTTCTAACGTTCGTGCGAACTTGCGGTCCGTTTGCGGGTTCTGGTGCGAACCGAACCGGGGGGTGTTCGGCTCATCCCTAGCGGCGGGGAGTGGAAATTTGTGGAACCGATCTGTAGCAGCTGAAAGTAGGCTTCTTCTCCTCTCCCTCTTGCCGACATTCAGCTGCCACAGGAGGAAAATACAGGGGATCGGTACCAACATATGCCACCCCTCTTGTCCCAGTTCCTCTTCTTTCTGCTACCTAGGTCCCCCTGTGTGCCCCC
Organism: Lithobates septentrionalis; assembly: GCA_037952835.1. NCBI lineage: Eukaryota > Metazoa > Chordata > Amphibia > Anura > Ranidae > Lithobates > Lithobates septentrionalis. The sequence goes on along the minus strand of JBBDGP010000752.1, from coordinate 567,369 downwards.
CCCCCCCCATTGTTTCAGGATTACAAGCAGGGAAGAGGCGGGTTAATATGTCAAAAACGCATATGTGTTTGAGCTTTGAGGTGCACACCCTAATGCAATAGGCTGTGCACACCTATGCTCCGGACGCAATGCTCTGTGCCCCGAGCCCACCCTATTTTGAAGCCTATTAGAGCCTTGGGCTCTAATCAGTTCTTAAAAAAACACCCCCGCCAATCCCGCGTCAAAGGAATTCATGCGCCCGGCGTCCTGAAAGGGGCCGGGCGCATGGATAGGGAGGGCGGCGGGGCATAGATGGGGGGGTGGAGGGGCATGGAAAGAGGGGGTGGCGCCCGTGCACCCACAATAGATGGGCCACCCCTGCCAGGAGGAAATTAAGGGCCCCTGAGCCCACCCTTTTTTGAAGCCTATTAGAGCCTCTGGCTCTAATCACATGCTTCAAAAAAAAAACCCTGATTGGAATCCATGCGTGCGGTGCTCTGCATGTAATTAGAGGGCCAGATGCATGGATGAGGGGGCGGCGCCCGCGCGCCCTGCATTACGGGCCGCCACTGCTAAAACTACATCAAGGTACATAATGGAGGAGCATTTCAAATCTGACCTCCGGTCTTCAATGCAGTCTCGCACGGTTTTACCGGCTCCTCTCCTGTGCTGAAACAGCTTCCTCTGACTTCACCGCACACTGTGAGCTTCCCACAACATGCATTAGAAGCTGCAGAACGTCAGATAGAGTCCCGCCTCATTTCCTGGCTCGCTCTTACCTCCCCCAGCCTGATAGTCCCTGGTCCACCCATTTCCTTCATTGTATTCCTTCATGGTGGTCAAGGACCAAGCAGAAGGGGGTAGCCCCCCCGAAAGATTGTCATGAAAATGTGGGTGTTAGTGGGGAAAAAAATGCATCGCAGACAGTACCTAAAGTGGAGTTCTGGCCAATTTTTTTCTTTTACTTTTTAAAAACACCCCTAGTATAGTTAGGGCTCGTGTATTTCCACTATGTTATCCTGTGAACTGTCCCCATGTTTAGTTTTTGTGCAGCATGTTTCACTGAATGTATTATTCTGCCCCCTTATCAGTGCTGCCTCATTAGTGCCCATTAGTGCAGCCTATCAGCGCCCATCAGTGCCCATTAGTGCAGCCTATCAGCGCCCATCAGTGCCCATTGGTGCAGCCTATCAGCGCCCATCAGTGCCCATTAGTGCAGCCTATCAGCGCCCATCAGTGCCCATTAGTGCAGCCTATCAGCGCCCATCAGTGCCCATTACTGCAGCCTATCAGCGCCCATCAGTGCCCATTAGTGAAGGAGAAAAAAATACCTGTTTGCAAAATTTTAAAACAAACTATTAAAAAGGTTTTTTTTTTCAAAATTTTGGGTCATAATTTGTTTATTTTTGCAAAAAAATAAAAAACCCAGTGGTTAATAAATACCCCCAAAAGAAAGCTCTATTTGTATGAAAAAAATTATAAAAATGTCATCTGGGTACAGTGTTGCACGACCGCGCTGAAATTGCCATTCAAAGTGCGACAGCACTGAAATCTGAATATTGGCCTGGGCAGGAAGGGGGTAAAAGTGCCTGGTAGGCAAGCGGTTAAGATACAAATCACTGAAAAAGATATTTACATATAATACATATAATATAATACTTTTTTTTTTACTTTACTTATTTTTAAAGCCAAAGTAAAACAATAAATATATTTAAAATAAACAAACAAAATGAAAAGAAAGTTAAAATATTAATGAACGGAATACTATAGAGAATGAAATCTGGAATCACAGTAAATATTTTTTTAAAAAATCCCTCTAAATAATATTTTTTTTTTACTTTATTTATTTTTTAAAGCCAAAGTAAAACAATACATATATTTAAAATAAACAAACAAAATGAAAAGAAACTTAAAATATTAAAGAACGGAATACTATAGAGAATGAAATCTGGAATCACAGTAAATATTTTTTTTAAAAATCCCTCTAAATAATATTTTTTTTTTACTTTACTTATTTTTTAAAGCCAAAGTAAAACAATAAATATATTTAAAATAAACAAACAAAATGAAAATAAACTTAAAATATTAATGAACGGAATACTATAGAGAATAAAATCTAGAATCACAGTAAATATTTTTTTTTAAAAATCTCTCTAAATAATAATATTTTTTTTTTACTTTACTTATTTTTTAAAGCCAAAGTAAAACAATAAAGATATTTAAAATAAACAAACAAAATGAAAAGAAACTTAAAATATTAATGAACGGAATACTATAGAGAATAAAATCTAGAATCACAGTAAATATTTTTTTTTAAAAATCTCTCTAAATAATAATATTTTTTTTTTACTTTACTTATTTTTTAAAGCCAAAGTAAAACAATAAATATATTTAAAATAAACAAACAAAATGAAAAGAAACTGAAAATATTAATGAACAAAATACTATAGAGAATGAAATCTGGAATTACAGTAAATATTTTTTTTAAAAGTCCCTCCAAATAATAATATATTTTTTTTACCTTACTTATTTTTTAAAGCCAAAGTAAAACAATAAATATATTTAAAATAAACAAACAAAATGAAAAGAAACTTAAAATATTAATGAACGGAATACTATAGAGAATGAAATCTGGAATCACAGTAAATATTTTTTTTAAAAATCTCTAAATAATAATATTTTTTTTTACTTTACTTATTTTTTTAAAGCCAAAGTAAAACAATAAATATATTTAAAATAAACATGCAAAATGAAAAGAAACGTAAAATAGTAATGAACGGAATAATATAGAGAATGAAATCTGGAATCACAGTAAATATTTTTTTTAAAAATCCCTCCAAATAATATTTTTTTTTACCTTACTTGTTTTTTAAAGCCAAAGTAAAACAATAAATATATTTAAAATAATCAAACAAAATGAAAAGAAACTGAAAATATTAATGAACGGAATACTATAGAGAATGAAATCTGGAATCACAGTAAATATTTTTTTTAAAAATCCCTCCAAATAATAATATTTTTTTTTTTACTTTACCTATTTTTTAAAGCCAAAGTAAAACAATAAATATATTTAAAATAAACAAACAAAATGAAAAGATAGTTAAAATATTAATGAACAAAATACTATAGAGAATGAAATCTGGAATCACAGTAAATATTTTTTTTAAAAATCCCTCCAAATAATAATATATTTTTTTTACCTTACTTATTTTTTAAAGCCAAAGTAAAACAATAAATATATTTAAAATAAACAAACAAAATGAAAAGAAACTTAAAATATTAATGAACGGAATACTATAGAGAATGAAATCTGGAATCACAGTAAATATTTTTTTTAAAAATCTCTCTAAATAATAATATTTTTTTTTTACTTTACTTATTTTTTTAAAGCCAAAGTAAAACAATAAATATATTTAAAATAAACAAACAAAATGAAAAGAAACTTAAAATATTAATGAACGGAATGCTATAGAGAATGAAATCTGGAATCACAGTAAATATTTTTTTTAAAAAATCCCTCCAAATAATAATATATTTTTTTTACCTTACTTATTTTTTAAAGCCAAAGTAAAACAATAAATATATTTAAAATAAACAAACAAAATGAAAAGAAACTTAAAATATTAATGAACGGAATACTATAGAGAATGAAATCTGGAATCACAGTAAATATTTTAAAAAAAAATTACTCTAAATAATATTTAATATTTAAAATGTAAGTGAATAGCAAAATAGTACAGAAACATACCCCGGGGGGCAGCAGATATATTCAAAAGCAATAAAAGTCACAGATATAGAAGAAATATTCATTTTTATGATCCTAATGCCATGTCCCCAATGTAAGGGTGACAAAAAGTATCAATAGCCCGCGCAATATCTATATCTGAAATAAACAAGCATTATAGACTTATTATTATAGCACATACTATGACAACCCTTGGGCAATTCTAAAAATGAATATTTCCTACTTTATACGTGACTTTTATTTCTTTACAATATATCCGCTAGGGGCCCCCCCGAGGTATGTTTTGTGCTATTTTGCTATTCACTGAAATTTTACAAAGGTTTATTAGAAGTGACTTTTTAAATATTTACCGTGTTTGCAGATCTCTATAGTATTCAATTTATGTCTGTTTTTGAGTGGGTTGCACAGTCCCATCGTGATTCAGAGAGGTTCCATGGCGTAGAACTATACCTTTTTTTTTTTTTTTCATTTTAAATTAATAATATTTTTAAAAAATAGAAATAAATAAAAAGCAGGAGAAAAAAAAATTAACCCTTTTGCGCCGACACCTCCCGGCCCTTCAGGAGGTTTCAGGTGCCAGGAGGCGGGGCGGAGTTTATGATCATGTGACCGCCGTGGTTGGTTGTGAGGGCGATCGCGTTATTGGGAAGTTCCGGATCGCATGAGCTTTCCGTTAGCCGCCGGTAACTGTAGTGGAAGTGTGCAGGGCGTGGTAGGCACAGCTGTGTCCGCTAATTGGTAAGCAAACACGTGGCCCACCCGCCGAGAGGCTGCATTTTTTGCTTACTGTCATTGTCCAGGGGTTAATAGCTAAGAGGCGAAGGGGCAGGGGGGGTTAATTATGGCTGACAGGGGTAAAAAAAAAAAAGATAAATAGGAACAAATTGTATTTAAAGTGGTGTTCCAGCCGAAATTATACTTTTTAAATAAAAATACCCCTATAATACACAAGCTTAATGTATTCTAGTAAAGTAGTCTGTAAACTAAGGTCTGTTTTGTTATTTTATAGCAGTAGTTTGTTATTTTATAAACTTACAGCAGGCCTTGGCCATCTTAAGTGTGGGCATCTGAAGCCAGACTGTATTTCTTCCTGGATCCCATCCTTGCAGATCTCGCACATGCTCAGTGCAGCACAAGCAGTGTAATAGGTTTCAGGTCAGGTTTCCATAGCAACGGCAGTGTCAGAGGAAGTTGCCGCCCCTTCCCAGAAGGCATTGCAAACAGGAAATGATGCGATGGGCCAAGGCCAGGGAGGAGGAAGTGAAAAATGAATACAGCAGATATACAGTGCTTTGAAAAAAAATATATATATCCAATTCATTTACAGTGCACAGTTTAGTGAGGGATGCTGAAGAGTTAAAAAAGTGGGTGGAACTCCACTTTAAGATAAAAGGTTTTTTTTCTATTTTCTTAAACACTTAAGGACCGAGCCTCCTTATGAGATTTGTTGTTTACAAGTTAAAAACGTTTTTTTTTGCTAGAAAATTACTTAGAACCCCCAAATATTATACATTTTTTTTTCTAAAACACCATAGAGAATAAAATGGCGGTTGTTGCAATACTTTATGTGACACCGTATTTGCGCAGCGGTCTTACAAGCGCACTTTTTTTGGAAAAAATACACTTTTTTTAATTAAAAAATAAGGCAACAGTAAAGTTAGCCCAATTTTTTTTTTATATTGTGAAAGATAATGTTACGCCGAGTAAATTGATACCCAACATGTCACGCTTCAAAATTGCGCCCGCTCGTGGAACGACGACAAACTTTTACCCTTAAAAATCTCCATAGGCGACGTTTAAAAAATTCTACAGGTTCTATGTTTTGAGTTACAGAGGAAGTCCATGGTAACTCTGGAGGAGCTCCACAGCTCAGGTGGGAGAATCTGTCCACAAGACAACTATTATAATTGGATAGAATTATTGCTCTCGCTCTACCGATCGCGGTGATACCTCACATGTGTGGTTAGAACACCATTTTCATATGCGGGCGCTACTCGCGTGTGCGTTCGCTTCTGCGAATTTTATTTTTTCTTATTTATTTTACCTTTTATTTTTACACTTTTTTTGAAAAATTGTGTCATTTTTATTCCCTTGTAATAAAAAAAAACCATGACAGGACCTCTTAAATATGAGATCTGGGGTCAAAAAGACTTCAGATCTCATATATACAGTAAAATGCAATAAAAAAAAAATTGTAATTTAAAAAAAAAAATGAAATAAATTGGTCCTTTAAGAGCTATGGCCGGAAGTGAGGTTATGACGTCGCTTCCTCCCTGCTTCGTTATGGAGATGGGTGGGGGTCATCTTCCCCTCACTCGTCTCCATATCAAGCCAGGGAGAAGATCCGATCGCCGCCGCCGCTGCCAACGGCTCCGGTAAGCGGTGGAGGGCACCGAAGCACAGCGGGAGGGGGCCCTCTCCCGCCACTGATAAAAGTGATCTCGTGGCGAATCCGCCGCAGAGACCACTCTTATCAGAAACCAGACCGCAGGCCGAAGAAGAGGATACCGGGGTTATGGCAGCTAGATGCTGCCATAACAACGATATCCCCCTTCAAAGTACCGAAGTATATCTGCGTGCAGCAGTCCGGAAGTGGTTAAACTGGCATCATATGTAGATGGAAGCTCATCCCTTTGATCTGCAAATGAATGAAACAAAGTAAATACAAAGTAACAACAATGTTACTTTGTATCTCTGAATTATGAGTCAGTGTTTATAAACATTGATCTCAAGGTCATTTTTTTTATATTGGCTGCTGGAGCCAGTTGCAACTCCCAGTGATGTAGTTCAGGGGTCTCCAAACTTTCCAAACAAAGGGCCGGTTTACTGTTCTTCAGATTTTAGGGGGGCCAGACTGTGTCCATTGAAAGTGGAAAAGGTCCCGACATCATTGAGAGAAAAATAATGCCCCATTGTTTGTCTCAGTGGGAGTAATTGTGCCCTATCATTTTTGTCACTAGGAGGAATTGTGCCCTATCATTGGTGTCACTGGGAGGAATTGTGCCCTATCATTGGTGTCACTGGGATGAATTGTGCCCTATCATTGGTGTCACTGAGAGGAATTGTGCCCTATCATTGGTGTCACTGGGAGGAATTGTGCCCTATCATTGGTGTCACTAGGAGGAATTGTGCCCCATCATTGGTGTCACTGGGAGGAATTGTGCCCTATCATTGGTGTCACTGGGAGGAATTGTGCCCTATCATTGGTGTCACTGGGATGAATTGTGCCCTATCATTGGTGTCACTGGGAGGAATTGTGCCCTATCATTGGTGTCACTGGGATGAATTGTGCCCTATCATTGGTGTCACTGGGATGAATTGTGCCCTATCATTGGTGTCACTGGGAGGAATTGTGCCCTATCATTGGTGTCACTGGGATGAATTGTGCCCTATCATTGGTGTCACTGGGAGGAATTGTGCCCTATCATTGGTGTCACTGGGAGGAATTGTGCCCTATCATTGGTGTCACTGGGAGGAATTGTGCCCTATCATTGGTGTCACTAGGAGGAATTGTGCCCCATCATTGGTGTCACTAGGAGGAATTGTGCCCTATCATTGGTGTCACTGGGAGGAATTGTGCCCTATCATGGGTGTCACTAGGAGGAATTGTGCCCCATCATTGGTGTCAGTGGGAGGAATTGTGCCCCATCATTGGTGTCAGTGGCGAGGAATTGTGCTCCATTGTTGAATCACTTCGAGGAATTGTCCCCTATCATTGGTGTCATTGGACCCCATTATTGGTGTCATTGGAAGAAATGGTTCCCCATTGTTGGTGTCATTGGGAAGAATTGTGGCCCATCATTGGGGGAATTGTGCCCCATCATTGGTGTCATTGGGCCCCATTATTGTGAGAAATTGTGCCCCATTGTTAGTATCAAATGGGGGGAGAAGTGCCTCATCTTTCGTGTAATTGGGAAGAATTGTGTCCCTTCATTAGTGTGTGTGTGTGTGTGGGGGGGGATTATGTCCCATTGTTGGTTTCAGTGGATGAAACAGTGCCCCATGGGGCCTCATAAAAGCAAGCAAAGGGCTGCATCTGGCCCCCGGGCCGTATTTTGGAGACCCCTGATGTAGGTCATTAACGGCTTCAGCCCCGGAAGATTTTACCCCCTTCCTGACCAAAGCACTTTTTGCAATTCGGCACTGCATCGCTTTAACTGACGATTGCGCGGTCGTGCGACGTTGCACCCAAACAAAATTGACGTCCCACAAATAGGGCTTTCTTTTGGTGGTATTTGATCACCTCTGCAGTTTATATTTTTTGCTCTATAAACAAAAAAAGAACGACAATTTTTAAAAAAAAAAGCAATATTTTTTTACTTTTTGCTATAATAGATATCCCCCAAAAATATATAAATAAACAATTTTTTTCCTCAGTTTAGGCCGATATGTATTCTTTTACATATTTTTCATTAAAAAAAATCACAATAAGCGTATATTGATTGGTTTGCGCAAAAGTTATAGCGTCTACAAAATAGGGGATAGATTTATGGCATTTTTATTATTATTTTTTTTTATTAGTAATGGTGGCGATCTTCGATTTTTATTGTGACTGCGACATTATGACGGACACATCGGACACTTTTGACACTATTTTGGGACCATTGTAATTTATACAGCGATCAGTGCTATAAAAATGCACTGATTACTCTGTAAATGACACTGGCAGGGAAGGAGTTAAACACTAGGGGGCGATCAAGGGGTTAATTGTGTCCTAGGGAGTGATTCTAACTGTTGGGGGGGGGGGGGGGGTGGGCTACCTACAGTAGGACATGACAGTGATCATTGCTCCTGATGACAGGGAGCAGTAGATCTCTGTCATGTCACAAGGCAGAAAGGGGAAATGCCTTGTTTTCATAGGCATCTCCCCGTTCTGCCGCACCGTGACACGATCGCGGGACACCGGTGCACATCGAGTCAGTGGGACCCGTGGGCACGGTCACAATGTTGTATTATGTGTTATGTTGAGTATGTTGGTAGTAAGCTGACAGTGGGATACAGGGGATATGATAAGTATGATGACAGGAGGTAGGGTGGTGGGATGCCAGGAACAGGGGGGATGAGGATAATGATGTAAGAGGCATATCACATGCCAGATGGCTTAAATATCATCAAGGCTGTGTGTGAGGTCACAGGCAGCAGTGATTTTTGGGGCACCCTTGGTGGGGATGCTGTGTCGCTGTCAGTGTCAGGCAGCAGGACCATCGTGCAGTACCTTGAGGCTCTGGCTGGCAGACTGGCTCCTCGATGATTGCCAGGCAGCGGCGCCAGCTCTGGCAGGTCCATCCTGGAGAGTAGATCAGGGAGCTGCTCGGCCGCTACAGGTGTCGGCATTATCCCAGCTCTGCACATGGCAGAGATCCACGGAGCGCGGTAGATGTGGTGGAGCCGCGGGAGGGGAGTACTCAGAGCCACCCACTGACACTGGGACCTCAGGCATCGCGGAGGTGGTCAGTCCTGCCCCTGAACAGGGAAACCTAGTGGCGTGCACTGCGGGCCCCGCGTTAAGGACAGCCCTGGGGACACTGACTGGGGGACATTCCCCTCCACTGTAACACAGACACACATTAGGCAAATTAGGCAGCCGCGGAGCCCCTGGGAGTGCGAGGCGTTAGGCAACCACCTAATTTGCCTAATTAGAGCGCCGCCTCGCGGGTACAAGCAGTGTATTAATATATATATACAGTATAGTGTATATATATATGGAGCTGATCTGCCCTATACGCTCACTACGCAAGCTGCGTAGGGCCCTGCCGCTGTGGGGGGGCCCCCAAGGGTGGATCGCCTCTGCTCAGGGCCGGACTAGCCTACCGGGATACCGGGACATTTCCCGGTAGGCTGCCTGCCCTGGGGCCGCTTTGAGCTATGCTGTGGCTGCAGCGTAGCTCAAAGCAGAGTCCCGCTGTTTTACGGAGCTCAGTGTAAAGTCACGCTGTGACAAAGGTCCCGCCCTCCTCCTAGACCAGCTCGTGTGATAGATGCAGTGTTCTGTCTATCACACGAGCTGGTCTAGGAGGAGGGCGGGACTTTTGTCACAGCACGACTAAACCTTTCACACTGAGCTCCGTGACAGAGCATGAGATGCGCGCTGTGCCTGTACATAATCCACTGGCACTAACTGGTGAGGCGGCAATGATTGGCATGGTAAGACAGCAATGATGGGCACAGTAAGGCTACATTGATTGGCACAGTGAGGCAGGAAATGATTTGCACAGTAAGGCGGCAATGATGGGCACAGTAAGGCTACATTGATTGGCACGGTAAGGCAGCAATGATTGGCACAGTGAGGCGGCAATGATGGGCATAGTGAGGCTACATTGATTGGCATAGTGAGGTGGTAATGAGGGGCACAGTAAGGCTGCAATGATGGGCATGGTGAGGCGGCAATGATGGGCATGGTGATGTGACAATGAGGGCCACGGTGATGCTACATTGATTAGCACGGTGAGCCTACATTGATTGGCACGGTGAGGCGGCAATGATTGGCATGGTTAGGTGGCAATGATGGGCACAGTAAGGCTGCAATGATGGGCATGGTGAGGCAGCAATGATGGGCATGGTGAGGCAGCAATGATGGACACAATAAGGCTGCAATGATGGGCACGGTGATGCGGCAATGATGGGCACGTTGATGCTACATTGATTGGCACGGTGAGGCGGCAATGATTGGCACTGTAAGGTGACAATGATGGGCAAAGTAAAGCTGCAATAATGGGCATGGTGAGGCTACATTGATTGGCATGGTGAGGCAGCAATGATTGGCACGGTGAGGCGGCAATGATGGGCACAGTAAGGCTGCAATGATGGGCAGGGTGAGGCAGCAATGATGGGCATAGTAAGGCTGCAATGATGGGCATGGTGAGGCGGCAATGATGGGCACGTTGATGCTACATTGATTGGCACGGTGAGGCGGCAATGATTGGCACTGTAAGGTGACAATGATGGGCAAAGTAAAGCTGCAATGATGGGCACGGTAAGGCTACATTGATTGGCATGGTGAGGCAGCAATGATTGGCACGGTGAGGTGGCAATGATGGGCACAGTAAGGCTGCAATGATGGGCAGGGTGAGGCAGCAATGATGGGCATAGTAAGGCTGCAATGATGGGCATGGTGAGGCGGCAATGATGGGCACGTTGATGCTACATTGATTGGCACGGTGAGGCGGCAATGATTGGCACTGTAAGGTGACAATGATGGGCAAAGTAAAGCTGCAATGATGGGCACAGTGAGGCTACATTGATTGGCATGGTGAGGCAGCAATGATTGGCACGGTGAGGCGGCAATGATGGGCACAGTAAGGCTGCAATGATGGGCAGCGTTAGGCAGCAATGATGGGCATAGTAAGGCTGCAATGATGGGCATGGTGAGGCGGCAATGATGGGCAGGGTGAGGCTACATTGATTGGCACGGTGAGACAGCAATGATCAGGACACTGATTTAAGGGGGGATTTCTGGGGACCCTGATGTAGGGGGAGACTCTCTGGGGACCCTGATGTAAGTAGGGAGGCTCTCTGGGGACCCTGATGTAAGAAGGGGCTCTCTGAGGACACTGATGTAAGGGGGGCTCTCTGGGGACCCTGATGTAAAGAGGGGCTTTCTGGGGACCCTGATGTAAGGGGAGGCTCTCTGGGGACCCTGATGTAGGGGGAGATTCTCTGGGGACCCTGATGTAAGTAGGGAGGCTCTCTGGGGACCCTGAAGTAAGGAGGGGCTCTCTGAGGACACTGATGTAAGGGGGCTCTCTGGGGACCCTGATGTAAGGAGGGGCTTTGTGGGGACCCTGATGTAAGGGGAGGCTCTCTGGGGACCCTGATGTAAGGGGAGGCTCTCTGGGGACCCTAATGTAGGGGGAGGCTCTCTGGGGACCCTGATGTAGGGGGAGACTCTCTGAGGATACTGATTTAAGGAGGGCTTTCTGGGGACACTGATGTAGGGGGAGACTCTCTGGGGACCCCAATGTAAGTAGGGAGGCTCTCTGGGGACCCTGATGCAGGGGGAGACTCTCTGGGGACCCTGATGTAAGTAGGGAGGCTCTCTGGGGACCCTGATGTAAGAAGGGGCTCTCTGAGGACACTGATGTAAGGGGGGCTCTCTGGGGACCCTGATGTAAAGAGGGGCTTTCTGGGGACCCTGATGTAAGGGGAGGCTCTCTGGGGACCCTGATGTAGGGGGAGATTCTCTGGGGACCCTGATGTAAGTAGGGAGGCTCTCTGGGGACCCTGATGTAAGGAGGGGCTCTCTGAGGACACTGATGTAAGGGGGCTCTCTGGGGACCCTGATGTAAGGAGGGGCTTTGTGGGGACCCTGATGTAAGGGGAGGCTCTCTGGGGACCCTGATGTAAGGGGAGGCTCTCTGGGGACCCTAATGTAGGGGGAGGCTCTCCGGGGACCCTGATGTAGGGGGAGACTCTCTGAGGACACTGATTTAAGGAGGGCTTTCTGGGGACACTGATGTAGGGGGAGACTCTCTGGGGACCCCAATGTAAGTAGGGAGGCTCTCTGGGGACCCTGATGTAAGGAGGGTGTCACGTCAATACTCACCGAGGCCGAGATGCCGAGAGTGGCTCGCCCTTACGACCACGTGCACCCGAACCCCCGAACCCCCGAGGGTGATACAGGGGATCGGAAGCACGCAGAGGCACGGGTCTCCGGTAGTTGCGGAAAGAAGGCTCAGGTTCACTATAGATGTGGGAAGCCTCCTGGCGAGTACCGTGCAGGACCGGTGTACCTAACCGTATAGTAAGCAGAGGTCAAAGGTACTGAGCAGGCAAATAGGAAAGTCCTTATAACAGCAGAGATCAAGGGGTATCAGGCAGGCAGAGAGAGTGGTCTTTAGCAAGTAGTGATCAGAGGTATCCGGCAGGCAGAGAGAGAGAGTGGTCTTTAACAGGCAGAGGTCAGGGTATCCGGCAGACAGAGAGAGTGATCGTTAAACAGGCAGAGATCAAGGGGTATCAGATGAACAGGAACCAGGAACTAACACAGAGCAAGGTACAGCTGACGACAAACCAGCAACCCGACTGGGCGCTGGAGTCGTCTGAAGTTGCCTACCGGCGAGCGCGTCAGCGTGACGCGCTACCGGGCACCCGCACGGGTGACAGTGCGCACACGGGGACCGCCGTGCACCCGCGTGCACCGCACCATCAGGCCGCGAACGGGTGCACGTCTCAACAATAGCCCACTGCGCATGCACCCCGCAGCCCGGCGGACGGAGGCGACTTGTCTCTCGTGACAGAGGGGTTCTCTGAGGACACTGATGTAAGGGGGGCTCTCTGGGGACCCTGATGTAAGAAGGGGCTTTCTGGGCACCCTAATGTAAGGGGAGTCTCTCTGGGGACCCTGATGTAGGGGGAGACTCTCTGGGGACCCTGATGTAAGTAGGGAGGCTCTCTGGGGACCCTGATGTAAGGAGGGGCTCTCTGAGGACACTGATGTAAGGGGGCTCTCTGGGGACCCTGATGTAAGGAGGGGCTTTCTGGGGACCCTGATGTAAGGGGAGGCTCTCTGGGGACCCTGATGTAAGGGGAGGCTCTCTGGGGACCCTAATGTAAGGAGGGGCATTCTGGGGACCCTGATGTAAGGAGGCGCTCTCTGGGGACCCTAATGTAGGGGGAGGCTCTCTGGGGACCCTAATGTAGGGGGAGGCTCTCTGGGGACCCTGATGTAGGGGGAGACTCTCTGAGGACACTGATTTAAGGGGGGCTCTCTGGGGACCCTGATGTAAGGGGAGGCTCTCTGTGGACCCTGATGTAAGGAGGGGCTCTTTGGGGCCCTGATGTAAGTGGGGTATCTCTGGGGACCCTGATGTAAGTGGGGGATCCGCACTCAGATATGTAACGATATACTGTATATACTCGAGTATAAGTCGAATTTTTCAGCACATTTTTTTGTGCTGAAAGTGCCACCCTCGACTTATACTTGAGTCAAGCACTTTTCTGCAGCAAAAAATTTCATTTTCCGAACCGACTTTGGGGCACCATATCTCAGGGCCACTTGGTGCTAGGAACCCCAAATTTGGTGTGCAAACCCAGTGGATCCTAGCACCAAGTGGCCCTGAGATACAGGGCCCCAAAACCGGTTCAGAAAATGTCATTCTCTGCTGCAGAAAAGTGCTTGACATTTTCTGAACTGATTTTTGGGGCTCTGTATCTCCGGGCCACTTGATGCTAGAAACCCCAGCTTGGAAATTTTATGGTGCTAGTTCCACTGGGTTTGCACACCAAATTTGGGGTTCCTAGCACTAAGTGGCCCTGAGATACGGGGCCCCAAATTCGGTCAACTGTGTCCATCTGCAGCAATGTCATTTCAGGACCCTTTGGGTTCAGAGACCCCAAATTTTGGCTGCAGCTAGGGGGCATCTAGGAACACTTAACTACCGAGTTTGAAGTTCAGGGGACCTATGGCTGCAAATGGGCACAGTGAGGCATGCAAATGGGCACAGTGATGCTGCAAATGGGCATTGTTGACCCTCTTTTCCACTTACAGTAACTGTGCATTTCTCACCCTCGTCTTATACTCGGGTCAATACGTTTTTCCCATTTTTTTGTAGTAAATTAGGGCCTCGACTTATACTCAGAACGACTTATACTCGAGTATATATGGTATATATATATATATATATATATATATATATATATATATATATATATATATACACACGTATATTATATACATGTCTGTTCTATATTGTTGTACTTATTGTTTGACTGTTTTGTTTAAAGAAGGGAGGATTGCATTGGGAGCACTGAAGTGTCAGGTGTGACTGTGTGGCAATGGCAAATGGTTTACATAGCTCACGGCATCACGGGTCAGGTAGAGGGCCCCTTAGCAGAATTTTGCTTAGGGCCCCAGGGAGGTCAGGATCGGCACTTTGTGTATATATATATATATATATATATATATATAAATATATATATATATACTCTGCATTCAGTGTAGCCTATATCTACAGTGCATTCCGTGGTGTACAGTTGCTAATGCATGCAGTGCAGGCGGTGTACACAGTATCTAATACAGTGTCCAGAAGGCCACCAAGGAGAGGCAGACGCTCACAGGCCACTAAAAGAGGGCAAGCAGGCTCTGTGTCTACAGTTAACAGTGCTGGTTGTGGACACGGTGCATCCTCTGCAGGTAGTCATGGGGCACACGTGTCTTTTTTTGCTGCTGCTGGCCGTGTTATTGAGCCACAACATGCAGAGTTGGTGGAGTGGATAACAAAGCCGTCCTCATCCTCCTCATCCTCTGTCACCCAGGCTCAGAGTAGTTTGCCTTCTAACGCAGCTTCCAAAGCGGCCTATTCCACCGGCTTCTTGTCCACAGTCACTCCTTCCGTAGCCCCACCAAATGACATTTAGGTCAGCTGAGTTTGCTAGCCAATCAAGCACAGTGATACCGTGATCATTAAACCAGGTATTGCTACTTTTGGCAGTGTGGGCAGGTGCCAAATCCTGTTGGAAAATGAAATCAGCATCTTCATAAAGCTGGTCAGCAGAGGGAAGCATGGTGTGCTCTAGAATTTTCTGGTAGAGGGCTGCGTTGACTTTGGACTTGATAAAAAACACTGTGGACCAACACCAGCAGATGACACGGCTCCCCAAATCATCACGGGCTGTGGAAACTTCACACTGGACCTCATGCAGCTTGGATTCTGTGCTTCTCCACTCTTTCTCCAGACCCTGGGACCTTGATTTCCAAATAAAATGCAAAATTTACTTTCATCGGAAAAGTGGACTTTGGACCACTGAACAGTCCAGTCCTTTTTCTCCTTAGTGCAGGTAAGACGCTTCTGAAGTTTTCTCTGGTTCAGGAGTGGCTTGACACAAGGAATGCGACAGCTGTAGTCCATGTCCTGGATACGTCTGTGTGTGGTGGTTCTTGAAGCACTGACACCAGCTGTAGTCCACTTCTTGTGAATCTCCCCCAAATTCTTGAATGGCCTTTGCTTCACAATCCTCTCAAGGCTGTGGTTATCCCTGTTGTTTGTGCACCTTTTTCTACCACACTTTTTCCTTCCATTCAACTTTCCATTAATATGCTTGGATACAGCACTCTGTGAATAGCTAGCTTCTTTAGCAATGACCTTTTCTGACTTACCCTCCGGAGGGTGTCAATGACTGTCTTATGTACAACTGTCAGGTCAGCAGTCTTCCCCATGATTGTGTAACCTACTGAACCAGACTGGAAGACCATTCAAAGGTTTAGGAAACCTTTACAGGTGTTAATTAGCCGATTAAAGTGTGATACCATGGGGTAGATTTACTAATGCTGGTGCACTCACAATCTGGTGCAGCTGTGCAGGGTAGCATTCATTGAGGGAACCATGAATACCAACATGTACTGTGACATACTGAAGCAGAGCATGATCCCCTCCCTTCAGAGACTGGGCCGCAGGGCAGTATTCCAACATGATAACGACCCCAAACACACCTCCAAGATGACCACTGCCTTGCTAAAGAAGCTGAGGGTAAAGGTGATGGACTGGTCAAGCATGTCTCCAGACCTAAACCCTATTGAGCATCTGTGGGGCATCCTCAAATGGAAGGTGGAGGAACGCAAGGTCTCTAACATCCACCAGCTCCATGATGTCGTCATGGAGGAGTGGAAGAGGACTCCAGTGGCAACCTGTGAAGCTCTGGTGAACTCCATGCCCAAGAGGGTTAAGGCAGTGCTGGAAAATAATGGTGGCCACACAAAATATTGACACTTTGGGCCCAATTAGGACATTTTTACTTAGGGGTGTACTCACTTTTGTTGCCAGAGGTTTATACATTAATGGCTGTGTGTTGAGTTATTTTGAGTGGACACCAAATGTACACTGTTATACAAGCTGGGGAGCAGAGACCCCCTTAAATCACAGTTCCCTTTTACACTAGAGTTCACATCATTCCCCCTCACATCAGAGCCCCCCTTAAATAAGGGTACCCAATGTACGCCTTCAATCAGAGTTCCCCATTACATTAGAGTCCTCAGGACCATAATGAAGGGCCCTGCGGTGGGAGTAAAGACCTCAGAGATCAGTGGGAAGGGCCCCAGGATCGGTGGGAAAGACCTTGGTACCAGATGTCAAGGGGGGGCCCTTTATGGTTTCTTGCACTGGGGCCCTGAAGGTTGTAGTTACACCTCTGACCTTCGAGATGTAGAGGAAGGGGAGATTTGCATCATGGACGTGCAGCCGACAAATCTGCAGCGATTGTGTGATGCTATCATGTCACTATGGACCAAAATCTCTGAGGAATGTTTCCAACACCTTGCTGAATCTATGCTATGAAGAATTAAGGCATTTCTGAAGGCAAAAGGGGGATCCAACCTGGTACTAGCAAGATGTACCTAATAAAGTGGCTGGTGAGTGTATATCCATTTATAATCCTGAGGAATCGGCGGTATCATGAGGATCAGATGTAACCATCTGGGTCTCCGCACTGAATACTAGGATATTGTTTTCAGGTCTATCTGATTCCGTAATCCATCAATTCTGGTAAGAGTCCATAGAGTCTGGTAAGAGTCCATCCAACTACTGGTGATGGCCCACGTGGTGGATGTCACTTTTGATTGGGACTGTGGTTTTCATCTACGCACATTTTAAACTGACTTATAACCACCATAAGTTTTTCACTCTTTTAATGTGGTTTGCATTATTATTAGCGTGGCAGAATTGTGTTTATTTTGCCCAAAAGCAAACCCAAGAAACATCCTCATGGATTTCTGTATACTAAGAGCCTGGACTTTGACTCCAGAAGTATAATCACGCCAATGTCTTGAAGAGTTTTTCCATACTTTGGAATCCACCACCAGCCCCGAAGATTGAAGCCTCCAAAAGGGACCTGTCTTCCTTTATATCATTATATGACTTTATAATTAAAATGTTCCATTTCAGTGTAGTCGTTCTCAGTGTAATTGTATTGCTTGAAACCCTCAGAGTATAAGCCAGTGTCCTCTTTAAACCATTCTTCCGGGTCTTAATCTTCGTAAATCGAATCTCACAGCTTCAGGAAAAAAGTGAAAATAGATTTTTATCCTCAAAAGTCCCTAAATGACCCAACCTGTTTATCCAAGAACATCCAAGAAACACAACATTTCCTGAATTTTGTTAATCAAACTGGCAAGCAACCCGCAGACTCCATGTGTCGCTCGACGTGGAAGCTTTGATGAAAAAGCCATTTACTGTTTTGATCTCACACTTACTTAAATGCCACTTGTGTTCTAACCCTGCTGATCCCTCATGGACGTCACCTTCTGCCTCCTACATGACGCTAAAAATATCCTCCATCTTAACTCTTTGGTGCTGGGAACTGGCTTCCTGATGGGAGGAAAGGTTTGAGCGCACTCCATGAGGTACGATTAAAAGTCGCACGTCATGCATCAGAGAAGCAGACCATCAAACACTCTCAAGTTTCTATTTTTTGCTCACAATACTTTTTCTATTATTGGCCAGTCACAATTTCAGGACATGAAATGACTCCCGCCAAGAGAAACAAATGTATTTGTGAGTTTGTTGCCAAAGTTTCCAAGATCATTTATTATGTATTTTCTCCCGATTGGTAACTGCGATAGCAGAAATAGAAATGGGACAATAATTACTTGGACACTGCTCAAAACAAGGTGGCTCTGGCTATACATATATCACTAAATGCTTGTGGAAGCCTGATCATTACATCTAGCTACAGTATATAACCAAAAGTACTGTACATGGACACCCAGGTTTCCCCCAGTGTTAGCCTCCGCCCCTGCACTCTTGGCTCCACTCTCCTGGCCTAGCTAGTGACGTGTGCACGCATGGGAGCACCGGCACTGACCACATTATTTACAGGGGATGGTATAGGGGTCACCACGCCCTCTGCACTCTCCTGTCACTGGCCAGTTTTCCCCCAGCATTAACAATAAGAATACTGCGCTTCCCTACACCCCTAAGCTGCAGTTCTCATTCATAGGTAAGAATCAAAATAGTAAAGCTGTCAACAGAACCGCGCTATAAATCTTAAAGTGAATAAATACCCATCAACCTATTATCTTGATTATAGTGTTATGAACAAAACAAATATCAACACAACAGGATCGTGATTAATATTGTAAACATTAATTATTGTGACTATAGGTAAATAAATTAGTGAAAAAACGGATAATAAAAAATGATGAGAAAAAAGGAGGAAATAAGTCCGTGGCCTATAGTGACTTCAAATAAAAACAGTCCTTATTGCAAATACTTTCACCCAGAGTGACTATGGGCTTGATGAATAAAAAACACCTCGTGAGAAGGATCCACCACCTATAAGGATGTATGCTTACCGAAGGCAAGCTTTCATAAGGCTTGTGTATGAAATCCACTCAGTGGGGACACCACCAACGATCACAGCATAGAGGGAGGATCGCCCGGAACTCTCCAACATACAAGCCAAAAACTCAGCATGAGGAACCTGGGTGACTGGGGATCCGGGATATGACGTGCGATGTCTCCTCTCCAGAGACCAGCTCCAGCTCCCTTCTCCTCACACGAATCCTCCTGTAGCTCTCCAGGAGAGTGCTGAGTTTTTGGCTTGTATGTTGGAGAGTTCCGGGCGATCCTCCCTCTATGCTGTGATCGTTGGTGGTGTCCCCACTGAGTGGATTTCATACACAAGCCTTATGAAAGCTTGCCTTCGGTAAGCATACATCCTTATAGGTGGTGGATCCTTCTCACGAGGTGTTTTTTATTCATCAAGCCCATAGTCACTCTGGGTGAAAGTATTTGCAATAAGGACTGTTTTTATTTGAAGTCACTATAGGCCACGGACTTATTTCCTCCTTTTTTCTCATCATTTTTTATTATCCGTTTTTTCACTAATTTATTTACCTATAGTCACAATAATTAATGTTTACAATATTAATCACGATCATGTTGTGTTGATATTTGTTTTGTTCATAACACTATAATCAAGATAATAGGTTGATGGGTATTTATTCACTTTAAGATTTATAGCGCGGTTCTGTTGACAGCTTCCCCCAGCATTAGCCTGCACCCCTGCACTCTACGCTTCACCCTCCCGGCCCAGCTAGTGACATGTGTTCCCTCCCCTGTGTTGTGTGTCTGAGGGATGCAGCGGCTGGGGGGAGACTCCAGGATCCTATGGAAGTGACACATCGTCCGTTTTCAGTATTCCAACATAACGACCCCAAACACACCTCCAAGATGACCACTGCCTTGCTAAAGAAGCTGAGGGTAAAGGTGAAGGACTGGCCAAGCATGTCTCCAGACCTAAACCCTATTGAGCATCTGTGGGGCATCCTCAAACACTTTAGGCCCAATTTGGACATTTTCACTTAGGGGTGTACTCACTTGTGTTGCCAGTGGTTTAGACATTAATGGTTGTGTTTTGAGTTATTTTGTGGGGACACCAAATTTACACTGTTATACAAGCTGTACACTCACTACTTTACATTGTAGCAACGTGTCATTTCTTCAGTGTTGTCACATAAAAAGATAGAAATTTTTTTTTTACAGAAATGTGAGGGGTGTACTTACTTTTGTGAGATACTGTGTGTATATATATATATATATATCCAGAAGTACTGTACATGGACACCCAGTGGCGTTGCTATGGGGTGTGAACTACACCCGGGTGACACCCACCAGAGGGGTGATGCACCATCAAATAGGAAGTGATATTCGACCACGATGGTGTTACCCCTATCCAACAAATTTTCTTATCCAACATCAGTACCTGACCTGATAGATAGAGCACTGCGCCCTGAGCCCACCCAGTTGTGTGACAATAGCGAATTAATATTCGCTATTATCTTCCTACTTCTCCTCCTGGCCAATCAGGAAGCTTAAGACCCAATTGGCTGATAGGAGAAGCGACCGCATTGGCCACTGAGGAGGAGACGCAGGGAGAAGCTGCCGAAGCTGTCCATGACCTAGATGGTGTAAGTGCAGGGCTGGTGGGCGAATGGGCGAGCGAGGGGGGGGGGGTGGGTGTTTTTCCAATCGACCGAGCGATGGGGGGAATTCTGACTGTTCGAATGGAGGGGGGGTGTTGGGTTTGATTGACGAACCGACCGAACAGGAGGGGGGTGGTGGATGATTTGTTTGCTGCCCCCCCAAAAAATGGAGCACCAGCCGCCAATGATGGATAGATAGATAGATACAGTGCCCTGGAAATTTCCCACATTTTGTCATGTTACAACCAAAAACGTAAATGTATTTTATTGGAATTTTATGTGATAGACCAACACAAAGTGGCACATAATTGTGAAGTGGAAGGAAAATGATAAATGGTTTTCAATTTTTTTTACAAATATGTAAATGGGGGGGGGAGGGGGGGCATTTGTATCCAGTCAATACTTTGTAGAACCACCTTTCACTACAATTACAGCTGCAAGTCTTTTTAGGGATGTCTCTACCAGCTTTACACATCTGGAGATTGACATTTTTACCCATTCTTCTTTGCAAAATAGCTTAAAGCGGAGTTCCACCCAAAAGTGGAACTTCCACTCATTTACCCCCCCCCCCTCCAGTGCCACATTTGGCACCTTTCCAGTCTTTGACAGGTATCCTGTGCCCACTTCCAGGAATACGGGCCATGGCAAATTACGTCACAACTCGGCTCCCTCCTCCTCCCTCCTCCTTCCCCTGCTGCCGGGCCAGTAGGAGAGCACAGCAGTGCCTCGCGCATGTGCAGTAGGGACCACGGCGTGAAGCCATAATGCTACACTGCCGGGTTACTTTACCCACAATGGCGGCAGCGCCCAACATCTGATGGAAACATCAGCTGCGGTGCCAACATCGCTGGATTCCAGGACAGGTAAGTGTCCTATTATTAAAAGTCAGCAGCTACAGTATGTGTAGCTGCTGGCTTTAAATTTTTGCAGGGGTGGGCGAACCTTCTCTTTAAGCTCTGTCAGATTGGATGGAGAGCATCTGCGAACAGCAATTTGCAAGTCTTACCACAGATTCTCAATTGGATTTAGGTCTGTACTTTGACTGGGCCATTCTAACACATGAATATGCTTTGATTTAAACCATTCCATTGTAGCTCTGGCTGTATGTTTGGGGTCGTTGTCCTGCTAGAAGGTGAACCTCCGCCCCAGTCTCAAGTCTTTTGCAGACTCTAACAGGTTATCCTCTAAGATTGTCCTGTATTTGGCTCCATCCATCTTCCCATCAATTCTGACCAGCTTCCCTGTCCCTGCTGAAGAAAAGCATCCCCACAACATGATGCTGCCACCACCATGTTTCACGGTGGGGATGGTGTGTTCAGGGTGATGTGCAGTGTTCGTTTTCCGCCACACATAGCGTTTTGCTTTTAGGCCAAAAAGTTCAATGTTGGTCTCATCTGACCAGAGCACCTTCTTCCACATGTTTGCTTTGTCCCCCACATGGCTTCTCACAAACTTCAAAGGGGACTACTTATGGCTTTCTTTTACCAATGACTTTCTTCTTGCCACTCTTCCATAAAAGCCAGATTTGTGGAGAGCACGACTAATAGTTGTCCTGTGGACAGATTCTCCCACCTGAGCTGTGGATCTCTGTAGCTCCTCCAGAGTTACCATGGACCTCTTGGCTGCTTCTCTGATGAATGCTCTCCTTGCCCGGCCGGTCAGTTTAGGTGGACGGCCATGTCTTGGTAGGTTTGCAGTTGTACCATACTCTTTCCAACTTCGGATGATGGATTGAACAGAGCTCCGTGAGATGTTCAAAGCTTGGGATATTTTTTTTATAAC
This sequence comes from Lithobates septentrionalis, assembly GCA_037952835.1. NCBI lineage: Eukaryota > Metazoa > Chordata > Amphibia > Anura > Ranidae > Lithobates > Lithobates septentrionalis. Next base: position 544,948 of record JBBDGP010000752.1, on the reverse strand, counting down.
CTAACCCTACTTTATACTCCACAACTTTATCCCTGACCTATCTGGTGCGTTCCTTGGCCTTCATATTGCTCTTTGTTCACTAAGGTTCTCTAACAAACCTCTGAGGGCTTCACAGAACAGCTGTATTTATACTGAGGATTAAATTACACACAGGTGGACTCTATTTACTAATTAGGTGACTTCTGAAGGCAATTGGTTGCACCAGATCTTAGTTAGAGGTATCAGAGTAAAGGGGGCTGAATACAAATGCACGCCACACTTTTCACATATTTATTATTTGTAAAAAAAAAATGAAAACCATTTATAATTTTCCTTCCACTTCACAATTATGTGCCACTCTGTGTTGGTCTATCACATAAAATCCCAATAAAATACATTTACATTTTCGGTTGTAAGAAGATAGATAGATAGATAGATAGATAGATAGATAGATAGATAGATAGATAGATAGATAGATAGATAGATAGATAGATAGATAGATAGATAGATAGATAGATAGAATTAGGATAACCTGTCACAGTCTTAAAAATACGTTTCTCTCTCCCTGGTTTTCTATGTGGGAAATATCTCTACCAATTAGATGTAGATTGTGCTCGGTGTGGGGTGATAAGAGCTGTGTGTTCTTTGCAGCGTCTTCTATTCCAGAGGAACATCATCTGATTAATATGAAGATAAGTGCTAATTAAACTCTGATCTGCATGACTAGTAATAGCTAACGACAGTCTCTTGTACCCAGAGACTTGTATAATGAGGCCCAGAGCATAGGACACATCTTCCTCCAGAAGACACTTCAGTGGTTCCAGAACAATCTTCTCTCTTCTTCTAGAACTTTGTAAAACTTTAGGAAAGATAGATTGACCATGTGATGATAATGTGAAATGTGTCAAAATAGTTTTTTCACAAGATCTTTATTATTTAACAATTATAGGAGTGCACATTTGTAATATTAATATTTTATTTGTAAGTTTGTAGCTGCAATGGAGCTGCAAAAGTCTGTGACAGAAAATGCAATCAGCATGTTCGCTGAATCACATGTGTAAAAACTTCTGTTTTTAGAAGCTAGGCTTTCCCTCATGGGCTAATGAACTTGTTTGACTGGTTCATGAAGCTCATGCAAAAGGAAGTGATGTTAGCAAGGAAGTAGGGGGAGGGAATAAAGTGCTTGAACTCAGCCATGTGATGAAGACAAAGAGAAGTCGTTTTGGAGGACTCTAAGGCATAACAACAAAGAGGGAACTTCAATTAACCAAAGAAGATCTATGCCAGAGGGAACTTCAATTAACCAAAGAAGCAATTTTACCCGAATGACGCTAGCACCCAATTTCTTGCAATCACTTGTAGAGTAAGCCTGGAGCCTTGGTTGCCTAAGGAGATTGTAAAGCTGCTATAATCTGAGATAAGCAACTTTTAGAGTATTCCTATTGTATGCAGACCATTGTGCATGCCCATTCACTAGGAAGGTTAGGTAGCGTGTGCATGAGTTATGTATGTATGTCTGTAATACTTTGTATGTCTTGACTTGTTTTGCCTACAAATGTGTGTACAGCATTTTTCTTTAGTAAAGCACATTAATACACTACAGAAGTTATATTTCTTCCTTGCTTTACTGCAAAGTGACCTTAAAAGTCACAATGCAAAACACTGGTGGAGGAGCAGGGCTTTTCTTCCTCAGGACAAGTATTGGCGTTTCATGCACTTATTTTTTTACCATAAAAATAAAGAAATTAAAATTCAAACTCTAGATTGATCCCTTCCAATTCTCCTTCCTGGAAGCCCCTAAAACCTATCTTTACAATCTTTACACCATCCCTGAAGTCTTAGGTTGGTCCGGTGACCACATGGGTCCTTCTTCTTCTTCTTCCTCCTCTGTGGTGGTTGGCAGTCCTTCCTATTAGACAAAAGCTGGCCATACACTGAGAAAAACCGGACAAAATTTGCTTTGTGGGTGGCACTGTTGGCATTCTCCCACCTGACATCTTTCAATTGAAAAATCAAAGGAAGCAGTAGGAAAATCATTGGCTGAACAGCAGCTGCATCCAATCAGATGCAGCCGCTGTTCTGGTATGCTGTCAGCTGCCAGTGCAAGCTGACACAATATAATGGCCAGAACTGCAGATTCATCCATGTACAGTATGCTGTATAGCATGGATGGAGAGATGTGTTCATTTTTTCCTACTGTGAGAACAGACTAATTGATAATGTCAACCTGGGGGGTATGTCCGGGACAGACTGAACTCACAGGATGGATATAGCTGGGCATTGTCCATCTACACTGTAAAGCACAGGTGGAGGAATCCTTCAGAATTTTTTCAGCCTGCAGTGTGTGGCCAATGACAAGGGAGCACTGCTCAGTCCAAGAGTACTGTGAGTCCAGACTGATTGATTAAGCCAACCTGGGGGCTTGTCCGGGACAGGCTGAGTTCACAGGATGAATAACATTGGGCATTGTCCAATTACACTGTAGAGCATAGATTTAGGAATCTCTTAAATTTTTTTGTTCAGCCTGCAGTGTACGGCCAATGAGATGTGAGAACTGCTCAGATCAGGAGTACTGTGAGCCCAGGCTGATTGATGATAGCACCCCAAACGGTCGCTCCATGACAGTTTCATTTACCTACAGTGTATGGCCTATGACATGTGAGCACTACTGAGTCCAGGAGTACTGTGAGCCCAGGCTGAATGATGATGATAATGATGTTGATAATGCCACTGCCTACATTGCATTTAATAGATGGAGGAATCTCTAATGCCGCGTACACACGGTCCGACTTTTCGACCGGACTGATCTGACGGACACTGACGGACCAAATCCGGCGGACAATCCGATCGTGTGTGGGCTTCACCGGACCTTCAGCGGACTTTTCCAGTCGCAAATCTGACAGACTTTAGATTTGGAACATGCTTCAAATCTTTACGTCGTAACTCCGCCGGACCCAGAAATCCGCTCGTCTGTATGCTAGTCCGACGGACAAAAACCGACGACAGGGCAGCTATTGGCTACTGGCTATCAACTTCCTTATTTTAGTCCGGTGTACGTCATCACGTACGAATCCGTCGGACTTTGGTGTGATCGTGTGTAGGCAAGTCCGTTCATTAGAAAGTCCGTCGGAAGTACGCTGAAAAGTCTGTCGGACCAGTCCGGTCGAAAAGTCCGACCATGTGTACGCGGCATTAGATTTTTCAGCTTGCAATGTATGGTCAATGATGTGTGAGCAGCAGCATTAGATTTATGTAAGGTGAATATTGTAGCAAAAGATGATTTTTTAAGATGCAACAATGCAAGACAGGAAAAACCTAGAGTTCCCTTAAAAAGGTTCCTAGTGTTGCACACAATAAGCGTTTAAATAAATAAATATATATATATATATATATATATATATACACACATACATATACACATACATATACACACACACACAATATTACCAAAAGTATTGGGACACTTGCCTTTACCGACACATGAACTTTAATGACATCCCAGTCTTACTCCATAGGGTTCAATATTGATATTGGCCCACCCTTTGCCGCTATAACAGCTTCAACTCTTCTGGGAAGGCTGTCCACAAGGTTTAGGAGTATGTCTATGGGAATGTTTGACCATTCTTCCAGAAGCGCATTTGTGAGGCCAGGTGCCGATGTAGGACGAGAAGGCCTGGCTCGCAGTCTCCGCTCTAATTCATCCCAAAGGTGTTCTGTCAGGTTGAGGTCAGGACTCTGTGCAGGCCAGTCAAGTTCCTCCACCCCAAACTCACTCATCCATGTCTTTATGGACCTTGCTTTGTGCACTGGTGCTCAGTCATGTTGGAACAGGAAGGGGCCATCCCCAAACTGTTCCCACAAAGTTGGGAGCATGAAATTGTCCAAAATGTCTTGGTATGCTGACGCCTTAAGAGTTCCCTTCAGTGGAACTAAGGGGGGGGGGCTCCGCTGGGGACATCTGATGTAAGGGGGCTCTGCTGGGGACACCTGATGTAAGGGGGGCTCCGCTGAGGACACCTGATGTAAGGGGGGCTCCGCTGGGGACACCTGATGTAAGGGGGGGCTCCGCTGGGGACACCTGATGTAAGGGGGGCTCCGCTGGGGACACCTGATGTAAGGGGGGCTCCGCTGGGGACATCTGATGTAAGGGGGGCTCCGCTGGGGACACCTGATGTAAGGGGGGCTCTGCTGGGTACATCTGATGTAAGGGGGCACAGCTGGAGACATCTAATGTAAGGAGGGCTCCGCTGGGGACACCTGATGTAAGGGGGGCTCCGCTGGGGACACCTGATGTAAGGGGGGCTCCGCTGGGGACACCTGATGTAAGGGGGGCTCCGCTGGGGACATCTGATGTAAGAGGGGGCTCCGCTGGGGACACCTGATGTAAGGGGGGGCTCCGCTCGGGACACCTGATGTAAGGGGGGCTTTGCTGGGGACACCTAATGTAAGGGGGGGCTCCGCTGGGGACATCTGATGTAAGGGGGGGCTCCGCTGGGGGCACCTGATGCAAGGACGGACTCTGCTGGGGACACCTGATGCAAGGACGGACTCTGCTGGGGGCACCTGATGCAAGGACGGACTCTGCTGGGACACCTGATGCAAGGACAGACTCTGCTGGGGGCACCTGATGCAAGGACGGACTCTGCTGGGACACCTGATGCAAGGACAGACTCTGCTGGGGGCACCTGATGCAAGGATGGACTCTGCTGGGACACCTGATGCAAGGACAGACTCTGCTGGGGGCACCTGATGCAAGGACGGACTCTGCTGGGACACCTGATGCAAGGACGGACTCTGCTGGAAACCTGATGCAAGGACGGATGGCTGGTGCCAGGCGACGTGGCAGGTGACACGCTCAGGGATCCCACTGATTCAGCATTATGGTGAGTTGAATGATTTCATTTTATATTACAATGTAATAAAAGAATTAATGCACTTCAATCATCCTGACACCATAACAACCATGGTGCCGGGATGATTGAAGTGCTAACACCAGGTGTTTGGAGTATCTTTATCTGCTGATTGTTAAACTTTCTAGAATACACATATTTCCATTGTTGTGTAGGATCTGGGGCTGCTGTCCCTCCATGCCTCTCCTTCGCGCGCCGCATTTTTACTTTTCCCCATGTGCCACGCCCACAAATGCATGCCCCGCCCCTAATTATAACATGACTCCGCCTACAGCCCAAAAAGTGTCCCTAAATTTTTTTTTACAATGTTGGCAACTATGTATGCTTAATGACCACAGTTATAGGCAGGACTTTCAAGCCCCTTTGTCTCCCCAGTGGGCAGCATTCAGTATAGGTGATGGTGCATATGACCTCAGGGGGGCATGACATATGAATACCGCCTCTGTTTACATAGAATGCTGCCGGTCCGCCACTATTTACATATGAATGCTGCTGCTATTTACATATCAGTGTCAGTATTTACATGTAAACACGGGGTCTGCAGGTGAGTCATCTGTACACAACAATAGGGCAGAGCTGGGCAGCATTAGTAACAGAACTTCACACTGAGATATCAGGACACAGCACGAGATTAAAACTTCAAGGGACAAGGGAATTTAAACTGGGATAGTTGGCATGTATGAGGCAGCTGCTTTGGGCCCCACAACAATGACAGGGCCCAGGGCAGCTGCCCCTTTTGCCCTGCCTTAAAGACGGCCCTGGGACTAAGGCTGGGATGCCATTAAAGTTCATATGTGTGTAAAGGCAGGCGTCCCAATACTTTTGACAATATAGCGTATATTACAGTGCCTTGAAAAAGTATTCACACCCCTTGAAATTTTTCACATTTTGTCATGTTACAACTAAAAATGTAAATGTATTTTATCTGGATTTTATGTAAAAAACCAACACAAAGTTCATGTGCGTGTTAAGCAAGGATCCTCAAACTACGGCCCTCCATCTGTTGCAGAACTACATATCCCATGAGGCATTGTAAAGCTCTGACATTCACAGACATGACTAGGCATGATGGGAATTGTAGTTCCTGAACAACTGGAGGGCCGTAGTTTGAAGACCCCTGGTGTAAAGGCAGGTGTCCCAGTACTTTTGGTAATATAGTGTGTGTGTGTGTATATATATATATATACACACACACACACACACATTTGCATTCCCTTTCTACAGAACAGAAGCAGGTCAGAATCTGAATGCTACGTTCCTGCAATGTATATTTGGCCCACCAGGGATTTTTTTTTGCTAAGCAATACTGGACTTTTATTTTTATTTTTAAAGTTAATACGTCTGCTCTGTCTGCCCCTTGTCCTGTATCATTTTGATCACAGGCCAGATCACTCGGCGGAACAAACGAAGCCGCTGCATTAATTCCCTTTAGCATGAAAGGGCGGGAGGCGAGGCTGTGACTTCAGAAGAGTCGCCTCCACCTGTTCCCCCGGAATAATGAAGGAATCATTTTTCTCTTCTTCTTTTCATCTAACACCTGATAAGAAGCCGCGTCCCCACGGCGGTGGCGACGGCATGCAAAACGAGGGAGCGAGGCATAACTCACCGTCGACAGTTTTTTAAATTGAGGTGAAGGATGAGAAGCTGAGGAAGATGCCTATCGGCCCTCCGTCTCTGTTCACCGCTGATAATACGTCAAACTCACCCGGCAATGTCCCGAAAAACTCAAGTCAAATTGTCAAAAGTGCAAACATTTGTGTACGGGCAGCCAAGCGCACAAACGCCATATGCGCAAGCGAGTCCCGGCAAGTCACAACATAAATTATGTCTGCCTTTAATTGACTTGGAAAAAGTTGAAAATAAAAAGACAGGAAGATAAATATGAAAGTCAGAATGCAACGCGGAGTGCTCGGCGCTGGCAAACAAAACACAAAACGCACGGATATAAATTAGCGCTCTCATCGGGGGGCTCAGGCGGGAAGCTCTGGGAATTCTCAGAAAACATATTTATTGCTGATGTTTGTCGCTGCCTGTTTTTATTTTTTATTTTTTTGTCCTCTCTTCAATCACGGGGCGCCAGGAGTAATGTACAACCCTACAGACCTTTATCCTGCTTCAGAGCTTGCAGAAAAAAAAAATCTCTCACGCCTTTTATCAGCGCCTGAAAATAACGGCAGTTGACGAGACACATATTTTACGGCCTGAGCCATTTATCCTTCCGATAGGTGTTTGGCATCTTCCGTGACACTTTCCCAAAAAGCCACTCAGGTTAAATTAAAGCTCTTCATCTTAGAGTAAACCTTTAGGTGTCTTTACGAGTCTGCAAGAAGGTTACAATGTAGAGCAACCGGATCATTTCTATAGAAATCTTCACCTACCATTAAAAGGTTGTCCTTGGGTTCCAGTTCTACAACCTGGCCTAGACTGAAATCTGGGAACTCAGTACAGGGATGGTGGGAACCCCTCATAATGGGTACAGCAGGTGTACAGACCCAGGAACTCAGCAAAAGGATGGCGGGAACCCCTCATAATGGGCACAGCAGGTATATAGACCCAGGAACTCAGCACAGGTATGGTGTGACCCTCTCATAATGGTCACAACAGGTGTACAGGCCCGGGAACTCAGCACAGGGATGGGCACAATAGGTGTACAGGCCCGGGAACTTAGCACAGGGATGGGCACAATAGGTGTACAGGCCCGGGAACTTAGCACAGGGATGGGCACAATAGGTGTACAGGCCCAGGAACTTAGCAAAGGGATAGTGGAAAATCCTGATAATGGGCACAGCAGGTGTACAGACCCAGGAACTCAACACAGGGATGGTGGGAATCATGGGCAGGACGAAACGCATCAGCAGTGTGGTTGGGCTGAGGCTGCTTTTACCTTATGACTGTCGGGTCTTATCAGTGTGCTGCATTTGGGGGTTTCTCTTCTTCCTATTCTGTATGTATTGAGCCAGGACAGGCTCTTTCTGAGACAGGACCTACAGTGTGAGTTACCAGACTTGGATAGTATAACTTGGAGCTGCACTCTTACCTTTCTTGGTGCAATTATGCACATGGCCATATCTGGTCAGAGATGTCACCACCACCCCTTCCCCTTTGCTTAACTAGCAGGGGATTCTTGACCATGTAAGTGAATGGGGCTGGGTGATGTGCCCTAATTGTTTAGGACTCTGCGGGACCAATGGGGTTTCCCATTAACATCTATATATCTTATAGGATATGGGCCTGGCATAGATGAGGGGGGAATCCCCAGTGAGTTTTTACTTTACAAAAGTAAAGTGGCTGGAAGCTCTAATTTACCGGCAGTTCAACTTGCATTTAACCAGGTCACAAAACCTTAACATAGTGGGTTGCCTTTCCAGGAGAGACCCCCTGAAAAAGCACCTTAACCCCATGTTGATGAGGACAAGGGCCTCTTTCCCACAACCTTGGGCCAGTGGCTGTGGAGATCTGCGGACAGGGGGCTTATTGGAATCTAGAAGTCCCCTTTAACAACTAGGGGGCCCCCAGATACCGCCCCCCCCCCCATGTTGTTGAGTAAGGGGTACATATTTTCCTAGGCTAATAAGCAAGGGATTGTCAAACAAATGGTATGGGAGGGGCACTTCCCTGGGGGACATGTACCAAAGCAAAATTGGGGACCCCATGCAAAAATAAATTCCCCAAAAATACATACAAGTCCTTATTCTTGATGGGGGTCTGGTATGGGGAAAAAAACATGTGCCCCCCCCTCCCATTCCATACCTGAAAGCATTAAAGGTATATATTTTAAGGGGAAGCCACATGCATGCAAAAGAAAAAAAAAACGTGAGCCCCCCAAAAAAACCTTTAGAAAGGCGGGAAGTGAAACCCCCCTCCTAAATCATACCAGGAAACATGCCCTCAACATAGGGAATGGGTAATTTGCATGGCAAAGCACCTTATCCCATGTTAAACCCTTTGCGTCGGCAGTACGCAAATATGCGGCCTCTTGGCGGGTGGGCCTAGGCGCCGAGTGGCCGAATATTTGTGTACCAATTAGCCAACACAGCTGTGCCGAGAGCATGCCCTGCAAGCTCCCAGCACAGTTACAGGTGGCTAACGGAAAGCTCCCGATCGCCTCTTTTGATCGGAAGCCTTCCGATCATGTGATCAGCATGACAACCAATCAAGGCGGTCACATGATCATAAGCCCAGCCTCCCATCATCTGAAACCTCTTAATGGGCTGGGAGACACTGGTGCAAAGGGGTTAATGAGGAAAAAAGCCTCTTCCCCACAACCCTGGCCCAGTGGTTCACGAGTCTGCAAATGAGAGGCTTATCGGAATCTAGAAGTCCTCTTAATAAGGAGTTAAGTAACTAAGGGAAGTCCGCCTTAATAAGGGGTTAGATATAGCAAGTAGGGATCAAGTAAAAATGTAGTCAAGGAACAAGCCAAGATCGGTAGTGAATGGGTTGCAGGTTGAGATTAAGCAGAAGCATAGTTGAGGAACAAGCCAAGGTCTGTAACGAGTGGTTGCAGGTTGGGATCAAGCAGAAGCGCAGTTGAGGAACAAGCCAAAATCGGTAATGAGTGGTAGTGAAGATACATATGGCAAAAGGAGAGACAAGAGCAAGATCTTGACTGGAGAGAAAACAATAATCTGGCAAACAGGAAGTGCAAAGGCATGGCTTAAATGGGACGTTCATGGGAGGAGCAAAGAGTTCAAGGTTCACCAGAAACAAGGAACAAGGCAGGATGGTCAAAAGGATCAGATTGGGTGCTGTCCAGCATCTCAGGTAACTCAGCAAAAAGAGCTACTGCTGGACGCAGCAGAGGTCATGGGTTGAGATTCTGGTTCTAAAAGTAAGGCAGATCCATCATTTTCCTGTAATATCACTGACCAAATATGATCATGTGCCTTGAAAATAGGCAATAAAGCATTTGTTCGACTTTTAATAAAAGGGCAGATATTCCTTCACTTCCTGTTCTGGAGATGAAACAGGACCTTAGAAGCTTTCTCCACAAAGTGATGGGTAATTATGGCTATACATACCCTTTAGCTTGTCTGAAATTTCACTAGAAAAAAAAATCTACAGATCCGCATAAAAAAATACATGAAGATGATAACAAGCATTGAGAAATGTTACAAACACATCACAGTTTTTCCATTCTGCATTACATGAATATCTATGTTCTCAGTGATATACAATGTATATTCCTTTTACTGATCTCCGGCACCTCTCGCCACACAGCCAGCCGCCCAATGGTCCTGTCTCGGCGTCCCTGCGTCTCTGTTTTACTACGATAGCCGAGCGCCACAAAACCTTCAGAAGCGCAAAAAGTAAGCGACGCCCCATGAAAAGAGCGAATATGGAAATGCGCGGCTTGCTCCCCTTATCGTCCCCCTCTGTACTTCACAGGAGTTTAATAAGCTGACACTTTGATATTTCACATCCCATTTTCTGCTCCTCTCTATGTAGAGTGCTGCCGACTTGTGGGCGGAAGCTCTCAATTTCCCCACAATTGAAGTGCCAGCTTTGTAGTTTTCCCAAACACGGCTCTGAAAATCTGAGTATCCCTCGCTGCGTTTTCTGAGAGGATTCTTCATCCGCGTCCCGTTGTTTTCACAATGAGGACGATGTAGGACAAATTATGAAAAGCGCCTCGTTAATATTTTCTGGAGCTCTTTGGAGAGTGTCCTGGGCAATGTGAAATGAGTGAACAGCAATCTGTCATGACAAGCATGCTACATCTTTATTAACTCGAAATCTGCAGGTCCACAACTACTGTGGAAGTCTTTCCGTGGATCTCTCACCCTTTCTTTATGGTCTAGAAACAATGCTGTGCTTATAGCAAAATATCTTACATATATACACTATATTGTCAAAAGTATTGGGACACCTGCCTTTACACGCACATGAACTTTAATGGCATCCCAGTCTTAGTCCGTAGGGTTCAATATTGGGTTGGCCCACCCTTTGCAACTATAACAGCTTCAACTCTTCTGGGAAGGCCGTCCACAAGGTTTAGGAGTGTGTCTATGGGAATGTTTGACCATTCTTCCAGAAGAGCATTTGTGAGGTCAGGCACTGATGTTGGATGAGAAGACCTGCCTCGCAGTCTCCGCTCTAATTCATCCCAAAGTTTTTCTATCAGATTGAGGTCAGGACTCTGTGCAAGCCAGGCAAGTTCCTCCACCCCAAACTCACTCATCCATGTCTTTATGGACCTTGCTTTGTGCACAGGTCCAAATCATTTGGTGGAGGGGAGATTATGATGTGGGGTTGTTTCTCAGGGGTTTGGCCCCTTAGTTCCAGTGAAGGGAACTCTTAAGGTGTCAGCATACCAAGACATTTTGGACAATTTCATGCTCCCAACTTTGTGGGAATGGTTTGGGGATGACCCCTTCCTGTTCCAACATGACTGCGCACCAGTGCACAAAGCAAGGTCCATAAAGACATGGATGAGCGAGTTTGGGGTGGAGGAACTTGACTGGCCTGCACTGAGTCCTGACCTGAACCTGATAGAACAACTTTGGGATGAATTAGAGTGGAGACTGCGAGCCAGGCCTTCTCGTCCAACATCAGTACCTGACCTCACAAATGCACTTCTGGAAGAATGGTCAAACATTCCAATAGACACACTCCTAAACCTTGTGGACGGCCTTCCCAAAAGAGTTGAAGCTGTTATAGCGGCAAAGGGTGGGCCAACTCAATATTGAACCCTACGGACTAATGCCCCGTACACACGATCGGACTTTCCGACAACAAAACCGTGGATTTTTGTTCGAAGGTTGTAGGCTCCAACTTGCCTTGCATACACACGGTCACACAAATGTTGGCCAACAATTACGAACGTGTGAACATGGTGACATACAAGACGTACGACGAGCCGATAAAAAGGAAGTTCAATAGTCATGTGATATCTCCTTTACGAACGCTAGTTTTACAAGACCGAGCGCTTCTGGCTTGTACTTGATTCCAAGCATGCATGAACTTTTGTGCAATGGACTTGTGTACACACGATCGGAAAGTCCGACAACAAAGTTTTGTTGGCGGAAAATTTGAGAACCTGCTAGCAAACATTTGTTGGCGTACACACGGTCGGCCAACAAGCTCAAATCCAACATTTCCCGTCGGAAAGTCCAACCGTGTGTACGCCGCATTAGACTGGGATCCCATTAAAGTTAATGTGTGTGTAAAGGCAGGCGTCCCAATACTTTTTTACAATATAGTGTATATTACAGTGCCTTGAAAAAGTATTCATACCCCTTGAAATTTTTCACATTTTGTCACGTTACAACTAAAAATGTAAATGTATTTTATTGGGATTTTATGCGATAGACCAACACAAAGTGGCACATAATTGTGAAGTAGAAAGAAAATGATAAATGAGTCAATACTTTGTAGAACCACCTTTCTCTGCAATTACAGCTGCAAGTCTTTTTGGGGATGTCTCTACCAGCTTTGCACATCTAGAGAGGGACATTTTTGCCCATTCTTCTTTGCAGAATATCTCAAGCTCTGTCAGATTGGATGGAGAGCGTCTGTGAACAGCAATTTTCAAGTCTTGCCACAGATTCTCAGTTGGATTTAGGTCTGGACTGTGACTGAGCCATTCTAACACATGAATATTCTTTGATATAAACCATTCCATTGTAGCTCTGGCTGTATGTTTATGGTCATTGTCTTGCTAGAAGGTGAACCTCCGCCCCAGTCTCAAGTCGTTTGCAGACTCTAATGCCCTGTACCAGGCCCGGATTGGCCATAGGGCAAACCGGGCATTTGCCCGGTGGGCCGCGGCCGCTGGGGCCGCCAGGCTGCAAGTCCTTGCATGGCCCAAGGCTTGAGCCTCTCCGCGGCCGCCCGGAGCTCAGCCATCGGCGCCGGGGGGAGGAGCTAAATGAGACGCCTTCGGCCTCACCACGGCTGCACGGCCGCACGTATAGGTCAGCCGTCAGTGCCGGGGGGAGGAGCCAGAGCAGACACCTTGGAGCCTGTGTTATGTCGAGAGGTGCCGGAACATAAAACGTAAGTTCAGCCTCCCCTGTGAACTAGATAGGAGGATCGGTGGGGGCGGCTGCATATAGAACAATTATTTTCTCCATCTTCCTCCTGCAGTCTCGGAATGCCTGTGAGAGGTAGAGGAGAAGCAGGCATTCCGAGACTGCAGGAGGAAGATGGAGAAAATGATTCTTCTATATGCAGCCACCCCCACCGATCCTCCTATCCTGCTTCTCTCTGCTGCTCCCGCAGGGCTCTCCACCGCACCCATACTCTCTGCTGACCCCGTGCTCTCCACATCACCCCCATGCTCTCTGCCACCCCCATACTCTCCACCCCCCCCATACTCTCCACCTCCCCCCCATACTCTCTGCCACCCCCCATGCTGTCTGCCTCCCCCCATGCTGTCTGCCTCCCCCCATGATGTCTGCCTCCCCCCATGCTGTCTGCCTCCCCCCATGCTCTCTGCCTCCCCCCATGCTCTCTGCCTCCCCCCATGCTCTCTGCCACCCCCCATGCTCTCTGCCACCCCCCATGCTCTCTGCCACCCCCATACTCTCTGCCACCCCCATACTCTCTGCCACCCCCATACTCTCTGCCACCCCCATACTCTCTGCCACCCCCATGCTCTCTGCCACCCCCCATACTCTCCACCCCCCATACTCTCCACCCCCCCATACTCTCCACCTCCCCCAGATACTCTCCGCCTCCCCCTCATACTCTCCACCTCCCCCCATGCTCTCTGCCACCCCACATGCTCTCCACCTCCCCCCCATGCTCTCTGCCACCCCCCATGCTCTCTGCCACCCCCCATGCTCTCTACCACCCCCCATGCTCTCTGCCACCCCCCATGCTCTCTGCCACCCCCCATGCTCTCCGCCACCCCCCCCATGCTCTCCACCTACCCCCCATACTCTCCACCTACCCCCCATACGCTCCACCTACCCCCCATACTCTCCACCTCCCCCCATACGCTCCACCTCCCCCCCATGCTCTCTGCCACCCCCTCATAGTCTCCACCTTCCCCCATACTCTCCACCTCCCCCCATACTCTCCACCTCCCCCCATACTCTCCACCTCCCGCCATGCTCTCCGCCACCCCCCATGCTCTCTGCCACCCCCCATGCTCTCTGCCACCCCCCATGCTCTCTGCCACCCCCCATGCTCTCTGCCACCCCCTCATACTCTCCACCTCCCCCCATGCTCTCTGCCACCCTCTCATACTCTCCACCTCCCCCCCTCTCATACTCTCCACCTCCCCCCATGCTCTCTGCCACCCCACATGCTCTCTGCCACCCCCCATGCTCTCTGCCACCCCCCATGCTCTCTGCCACCCCCCATGCTCTCTGCCACCCCCCCATGCTCTCCACCTTCCCCCATGCTCTCCACCTTCCCCCATGCTCTCCGCCACCCCCCATACTCTCCACCTCCCCCATACGCTCCTCCTCCCCCCCATACGCTCCTCCTCCCCCCCATACGCTCCACCTCCCCCCCATACGCTCCACCTCCCCCCCATACTCTCCACCTCCCCCCATACGCTCCACCTACCCCCCATACTCTCCACCTCCCCCCATACGCTCCACCTCCCCCCCATGCTCTCTGCCACCCCCTCATAGTCTCCAGCTCCCCCCATGCACTCTGCCACCCCCCATGCTCTCTGCCACCCCCCATGCTCTCTGCCACCCCCCATACTCTCTGCCACCCCCCCATACTCTCCACCTCCCCCCGATGCTCTCCACCTCCCTCCATGCTCTCTGCCACCCCCCCATACGCTCCACCTCCCTCCCATACGCTCCACCTCCCCCCCATGCTCTCTGCCACCCCCTCAAACTCTCCACCTCCCCCCCATACTCTCCACCTCCCCCCATACGCTCCACCCCCCCCATACGCTCCACCTCCCCCCCATGCGCTCCACCTCCCCCCCCATGCACTCCACCTCCCCTCCCATGCACTCCACCTCCCCCCCATGCTCTCCACCTCCCCCCCCCATGCTCTCCACCTCCCCCCCATGCTCTCCACCTCCCCCTCATGCTCTCCACCTCCCCCCCATGCTCTCCACCTCCCCCCCATGCTCTCCACCTCCCCCCCATGCTCTCCACCTCCCCCCATGCTCTCCACCTCCCCCCCTGCTCTCCGCCACTCCCCCCTGTGCTCTTCCGGTCTTCCCATCACCCCATGCTCTCCGCCAGCCCTCCTGTGCTGTCCACATCCCCCATGCTCTCCGTTGTCCTCCCTGGGCTCTCCACCTCCCCCCATGCTCTCCGCTGCCCCCCTGTGCTCTCCTCTTCCTCCCTGTGTTCTCTGCCTCTCCCCTGTGCTCTCGCCCCACCCCATGTTCTCAAGGTTCTTCCCTGTGCTCTCCAACCCTCATGCTCTTTCCTGGTCGCACCCCCCCCCCCCCTCCACACCTCTGCTGGGTTCCCCCCTCCCCTCTCTCAGGGGATCTGTCAGGGTGGAGAGTCGGGAAGGGGCCGGTTAACATGTCATGGGCTGCTCAATCCAAAATGCCCGGGCCTATTTTTTGTCCCAGTCCGGGCCTGCCCTGTACTCACAACCGGTTTTCCCGTCGGAATAAACTCTAAAGGTTTTTCCAACGGAGTTCCAATGGAATTCCGCTGAAACTTTCTTGCGTACACACGATCACACCGAAGTCCGACCGTCAAGAATGCGGTGTTGTGGATTTGTGGAGAACACGACTAATAGTTGTCCTGTGGACAGATTCTCCCACCTGAGCTGTGGATCTCTGCAGCTCCTCCAGAGTTACCATGGACCTCTTGGCTCTTCTCTGATGAATGCTCTCCTTGTCCGGCCGGTCAGTTTAGGTGGACGGCCATGTCTTGGTAGGTTTGCAGTTGTGCCATACTCTTTCCATTTTCCGATGATGGATGGAACAGAGCTCTGTGAGATGTTCAAAGCTTGGGAGATTTTTTTATAACTTAACTTAACTTAACTGCTATAAACTTCTCCACAACTTTATCCCTGACCTGTCTGGCGTGTTCCTTGGCCTTCATGACGCTGTTTGTTTACTAAGGTTCTCTAACAAACCTCTGAGGGCTTCACAGAACAGCTGTATTTATACTGAGATTAAATTACACACAGGTGGACTCTATTTACTAATTAGGTGACTTCTGAAGGCAATTGGTTCCACTAGATTTTAGTTAGGGGTATCAGAGTAAAGGGGGCTGAATACAAATGTACCCCCCACACTTTTCAGATATTTATTTGTAAAAAATGTTGAAACCCATTTATAATTTTACTTCCACTTCACAATTATGAGCCATTTTGTGTTGGTCTACTACACAAAATCCCAATAAAATACATTTTCAAGGCACTGTACATACAAGGTGTTATATATTTATGCAGTAGGCTGTTTGGATTTAAAGGGGTTGTAAACCCTCAAGGTTTGTCACCTTAATGCATTCTATGCATTAAAGTGAAAAACCTCCTATGATGCAGCTGCCCCCCCAGAGCCACCTTTTTACTTACCAGAACCTTTCCAGTGACGGGGATGAGCACACCAGCTCCAGCCGGTGTCTTGGGTCCTGATTGGATCGATTGATACCAGCGCAGCCATTGGCTCCCACTGTTGTCAAATCCAATGACGTGGGAGCCGGGGGGAGGGGCCGAGTCCTGCTGTCTGTGTCAATAGACGCAGCAGCAAGGACACAGGTGCGCGCCCGCACAAGTGTCCCGAGGGAGAGCGGCTCTTCAACGGGGCACTCGAGAAGAGGAGGAGCCAGGCGCCACTGAGGGACCCCAGAAGAGAAGGATAGGGGCCACTCTGTGAAAAACCAACTGCACAGAGGAGGTAAGTATAACTTGTTTTTTTTTTTTTTTTTAAACAAACCTTTAGATATCCTTTAAGCAAAGAAATGGTTTAAATTCTATTGCAGAATACAGATTAGTGATCAGAGTTCAGTCTACTTCAGATGTGTCTGTTTGCTCCTAATTAGCACTGTATTTCCATTAAAGCTAAAGTTTACTCAGCATTCCCTCCTGTGCCTCCAGTGACTCCTGTGCCTCCAGTGACTCCTGTGTCTCCAGTGACCCATGTAACTTTTGTGCCTCCAGTGCCTCAATAAAACCTGTGCCCCAGCGAATCCTGTTACACCTGTGTCTCCAGTGACCCCTGTAACTCCTGTGCCTCAATGACACCTGTGCCTCCCGCAATCCCTGTTACTTCTGTGTCTCCATTTACTACTGTGTCTTCAGTGATCCCTGTAATTCCTGTGCCACCAGCGACCCCTGTTACTTTTGTGTCTCCAGTGACCCCTGTGCACCCTGTGTTTACAAGGACCCCTATAGCTCCCATGCCTCCAGCAAACCCCTGTGACACCTGTGTCTCCAGTTACCCCTGTAACTTCTGTGCCTCCAGTGCCTCAATGACACCTGTGCCTCCAGCAACCTCTGTGACTTCTGTGCCTCAAGTGACCCCTGTGATGCCTGTGTCTCCAGTGACCCCTGTAACTTCTGTGCCTCCAGCGCTTCAATGACACCTGTGCCTTCAGCAACCCCTGTGACTTCTGTGCCTCCGGTGACCCCTGTGACTTCTGTGCCTCCAGTGACCCCTGTGACTCCTGTGTCTCCAGTGACCCCTGTGACTCCCGTGTCTCCAGTGACCCCTGTGACTTCTGTGCCTCCAGTGACCCCTGTGTCTCTAGTGACCCCTGTGACTCCTGTGTCTCCAGTGACCCCTGTGACTTCTGTGCCTCCAGTGACCCCTGTGACTCCTGTGTCTCCAGTGACCCCTATGACTCCTGTGTCTCCAGTGACCCCTGTGACTTCTGTGCCTCCAGTGACCCCTGTGACTCCTGTGTCTCCAGTGACCCCTGTGACTCCTGTGTCTCCAGTGACCCCTATGACTCCTGTGTCTCCAGTGACCCCTGTGACTTCTGTGCATCCAGTGACCCCTGTGACTCCTGTGTCTCCAGTGACCCCTGTGACTCCTGTGTCTCCAGTGACCCCTGTGACTCCTGTGTCTCCAGTTACCCCTGTAACTTCTGTGCCTCCAGTGTCTCACTGAGACCTGGGCCTTCAGCAACCCCTGTGACTTCTGTGCCTCCAGTGACCCCTGTGACTCCTGTGTCTGCAGTGACCCCTGTTACTTCTGTGTCTCCAGTGACCCCTGTTCATCCTGTGTCTCCATTGACCCTGTGACTCCTGTGTCTCCAGTGACTCCTGTGACTCCTGTATTTCCAGTGACCCCTTGGACTACTGTGTCTCCAGTGATCCCTGTAACTCCTGTGCCACCAGCAACCCCTATTACCTCTGTGTCTCCAGTGAACTCTGTGCATCATGTGTCTTCAGTGACCCCTACTGTGATCCCTGTGCCTCCAGTAACCCCTGTAACTCCGGTATCTCCAGTGACCCTTCTGCATCCTTTTCTTCCAGCGACTCCTGTGACTCTTTATCTCCAGTGATCCCTGTGACTTCTGTGTCTCCAGTGACCCCTGTGCATCCTGTGCTTCAAGTGACCCCTGCGCATCCTATGTCTTCAGCAACCCCTGTACATCTTATGTCCCCAGTAACTCCTGTTCTTTCAGTGTCTTCACAGTATCCAGTGTATCAGGTTCTGCTGCCAGGTTCATGGTTGTGTCCAAGGGCTGCAAACTTGGAGCTGGCTCCTTAGACTGTGTGCCTTGGTCCTTTGTAGGGTTCACATCCTCACTATATGTGCAAGCAGCATAGAAGGTTCATCTGTAATCTCCTGCATCCCTATAGCATTCATGGTCACTATGGGAACACTGTTTCCAGTATCTTCCTGTGACTCCACTGCACTTCACAACCTGCATCACACTCCCATCTCCACACCCTGCTCTCTATGTCTATGACAATAGAGGTACTTATAATATTTTATACTGCGATGAAGGGAAAATTCTCTGTGAATTATTTTTATACAAACAATTTTACTTACCTGCTCTTCACAACAGGATTCTGTTGAGGTGCAATATGGTCCAATCAAAAAGCATTTGGATCACTTAGCAGGAGAATGTCAAAACACAGTACAGTCCTCAAACAAGTAACAACAAATTCTAGCATGTCAGGTAAGGATCTCCAGGCATCACTTCCTGTTCCAGTGACCCCCAACAGTTTTCCTTATTTCTTGTCCTAGATTCACCAAGATAGGAAATGAGGGGAAATGTCTCCAATGGAGTCACAGATAACAAGTAAAACCTTATTAAAAAAAAACTCTTTGCACTGTATCCAAAACTAAAAAAAAAAAGAAAATATTTGACAAGCTTGTAGTCAGATGCAGTTAGCTAGTCTGCCACTAGGTGGCTCTGTTCCAGAATGGTGTCTGGTTACAGGAGATGTGTCACCAGGTGCTAGGGCCCTTTGAGTCAGAGCCCTCTTGTAGTAATGTAATGGGTGAGTCAGGGTCCAAATATAAGCCAGGTTGGGAGGTGCCCTTGTGCATTTGGGACATGGGAGGCAAACACCCCACATCAAGGTAGATGTAGCCAGCAAGTGTAGGCTCTGGACAGGGCTGGAGGCCGGGGAGAGGTAGAATTGCATCCAGGAGAGCTGGCTGGGAGAGGCATACCCATGGAGAAGGTGACTGTAGAGATCCTATCCCAGTGAGTACCAATGACCCCAGGTGGAGAGAGACTGTTAAGGGAAGATGGCTGACTTAAAGTGCTGCATGATGCTTTCACTTGTGACTACTGCGGACCATCCACTCTGACCCAGGATAGTATGTTGATGTGATGTGACTGTTTATGCCATTTTCCAAGTTCCACCAGTAAAGTGCAGCAACCCTTCCTATGGGGATATAAAGGTCAACAGCTGGGAATGTATGGAGGAAGCCTCTGGTATAGAGCGGGTACAAGATGGTGGAGGGTACAGCCTTAGCAGGAGGGTCACTGTTCTAGCAAGGAAAGGAGTGGGGCTGGGACTTGTAACTTTAACGCCAACTTCTAGCCGATGACAAGTCCCTACTCACAGGCTTATATAGGCCCATAGTCTGATTTTATCTCTAAACAATTTTTTTTGGGCAATGGTATGGCTGGCAGAAGAGGCCAGCATGCATCAAAAGTTTGTTCAACACTCTATTAAGTTAGCCAATAAATGGCATTACCCTGAATCCAAATTTCTACTTTTGTCAATGGCTAATGCACAATAATGCTGTGGGTAATAAGAAAGAAATGATCTGA
This sequence comes from Lithobates septentrionalis, assembly GCA_037952835.1. NCBI lineage: Eukaryota > Metazoa > Chordata > Amphibia > Anura > Ranidae > Lithobates > Lithobates septentrionalis. The sequence goes on along the minus strand of JBBDGP010000752.1, from coordinate 524,934 downwards.
CCACAGTAATGGAAACAGCTCAGGGATAGTTTAGGAACGAATACGCCTTGAGACTAAATAATTCTATAGCTGTCTACCAATTGAATACAAAAATTTGTCAGCTGTCCATGTTTAATTTAACAGATTTATATACCCAATGCAGATGAGTGAGTTCAGTCTGGACATCTCTGGTTGTCATTAAAAAAAAATACGCTTTTTCTACATATCCCCCACAGAGACAGACGAACAAATTAAATGAACATTGTATATTCATAGGCTGATTGAATTGATTTTCATTCTTGCTGCTTTTCATGAAAAATCGGAAACTGGAATTGACTTGATGCATGGCTCTGCTCAGACAGGTTCATCCTGAGCACAGTACCTGCATGCTGAATATTAGCAGCGCTGTGGATTAATCAGTGCAATGGTTATCTAGACTGCCTTGCAGCACTGGGAGCTATATACAGACAGTACATGTATAATAATAATAGTGTGTGACTGTGGGGGGACATTAGAGTGTAAATCTTTTTTTATTAAACAATAAAAAAAATACAGCTTATTAATAAAAACATATTTACATAAAAATAAACATCAACTAAAAAAAACAAGCGTGCTTACATCAGCAAATAAAGAAAACAGTTTCCTGACAAGATAACATAGAAAGAAACATATTTTAATGACAACAAAAAAGAGACTACAAACCCCAAACCTCAACTTAAACACAATCCAGGCTAAGAAACATTTTGAGATTCAATCGCCATGAGGATGCAATTCCAAACCCCCCCCCCCATTAACCCCTCCCCCCACATCATTCACCCCGACTTTCACATTATTCACCTTGCATTCTGTACTAGCCACTCCCATTCCCTTGCCACCTCCCCCACCATCATCCAATCAATCCCTCACTCCACCCCTCGGTGTCCGCTGACCTCCAGCCACACTTCTGCCATGTAGAGGAGGAAGGGTTAGCACCACAATACATGCTGGTCCAGCACCCTCCACTGCCTTCACTACACTGGAAGAAACAATAGGTGCAGACAAAGACTTGACAACCACACTTTCTGACACTGACTGGGAAACCACACACTGGGGGGACACTGACACCACAGACTGGGGGGACACTGACACCACAGACGGCCTCACAGACACAGATTCTGACGGAACAGAGACACTAGGATCCCCTGGTACAACCTCTGCCAACCCAGACTCTTCTCTATCCAGACGGAAGAATTTCTCCACTAGCTCTGGCTTATTGTGCAAAGCCTCAGGGCACCGGCTATAAGGGTGACCAACCTTATCACATAGGTTACATTTAATGATGTTACAGTCCCTTGCCAGATGCCCCAGTTCCTGGCAGAAAGAGCACTTCTGTTCTGGACATTTAGAGGAGAAATGTCCCTTGACCCCACATTTATGGCACAGCTTAGGTTGACCAGGGTAAAAGATGGTAATCCTATCTATATCAATAAAGGCAGAGGAGGACAAATGCTGGACCACATTCCCACACACATTCAACCTCATTGATACAGACCACCCACCCATCCAGATTCCTCTATCATCCACAATCTTTTTTAGCGAGCACAAAGTTTCACCAAACCTCCTCAACCATACCCATAAATCTTCAGGGTGGTATAGACTCATTCCTTGTCAGGATAGGCACATTTTTTATCAAGGGCTGATGTGAGATTACCTTAGGGACAAGCCCCTTCCAGTCCGGCTGGCCCCCATATACTGTACATGCTTAAACTGTTCCCAAAACAGATCCAGCGATTCTGGACGCACAAATGATAAATCATATTCATAGGAACCAGCCGGACTGATAAGAGCATAAATATCCTCCGCCTTAAATCCAATCGCTAGGATCTTATCCACAACCACCCTCCTGATAGGTGGAATACCTCCTCCTTCCCACCTGAGCTGTACCACATTCCTGCATTTAATGGAAGGTGCGTTAGATGAAAGTCGCACAACTGGCTCCCTTCCACTAGCAGCATGATTTTGTCCCAACACAGCTTTAGCATAACTCCTAACTGGGACAGATGACACATTAACTGGCTGTTAGACATGTGCATTCATTTTCGTCCGAATGCATTTTCGTCCGAATTTCAGGTATTTTCGTTATCGTTTTAACAAACGATAACGAAAGTGCAGAATCCGAAAAACGAAAGATCCGACATAAACAAATGCTTTATTTTCGTTTTCATTGCTACAACAGTTCGATATAGATAGGAGATTCGACATGATGATGACAATAACAATCTGTGTCCATCAAACCTGTGGTCGAATGTGCCTAACCTTAACTCTATTAGTCCAAGATTATTCTACATAGAGAGAAAAGATTCGACGTAGGGGAGAAAAGATTCGACGTAGGGGAGAAAAGATTCGACGTAGGGGAGAAAAGATAAATAAAAATAATGATGATGATGAATGTTATTGGCTGATTGTAACCAAAGAGGAGGAGCAGTAAAATAGCTAGAACTAAGTACACACCTACTTTGGCTTATGGTGTCTGTTGAAAGTTCTAAGAAGATTCGACGGAGCAGGTAAACTATACGGCGTCGTACAGTTTAGCTGCTCCGTCGAATCTTCTTTGAACATTCAACAGACACCATAAGCCTTCAATGACAGATTCGACCTCAATTTGGATTTTCGGACGAATGCAATTTTTAACGAAAAACTAAATAATTAAAAACGAATTTCGGGAGTAACTAAATAAATTTATTTTTTGGACGAAAACGAAATTCCGAAACGAAATATTTCAGTGTGCACATGTCTACGTATAGGAATATTAAATGGCTGCATAGAAAACTCTGAAATCTGGTTTGGTAAATTACCCACCACTTGACCCTCCCTCCTCCCCTCCAGTACAACAGTCCCACTTACCATAGTCCCAGAAGTACCACAGTTACCAGCAGTCCCATCATCAAGAAAAGTCTTCCGTTTAGAAAAAACACTAGCTGTTTCAGCGATCATACGGCCCTCCTGCTCTGCAGTTTCAATATTGATGCAACATTCCTAATCTGCACTGTTAGTGTCCATGTGGGACTCCTCGTAGCCAGCAGGAACTTCTCTGTCTGGATATATGCTAGATCTGTTAGCAGGTGCAATCTCAGAAAAGTCCTCCACACACTGAAAGAGATTTTCAGCAAGCACTCCTTTACCAAGATCTTCATCTGATGAGTCGGTGCCACTCAAGGGAGATTCCATTTCTGTAATGGTCTGCAGCAATCCACCATTTTCCTCAACCTCCTCCTTAGATGACCTAGGCTGCTAGGGAGGGAGGGGGGCAGATACTGACTCAGACACGACAGATTCTGAGACAGGAGTAGTACTGGGGCCACCATGTGAAGCCACTTCCGTACCCCCCATCCATACTGTGGCCATTGCTCTGGTATCCATCCTCTGACTGGTACTTGGAATCTCTCCTCATTCTCACACTTTTCTCTGAACACACAGCTGCTTTCCTCCAGAGATTTCAGTTTGGAGACTTCCCTCTTACTGTTTCCAGACTCACTATGCAGGGATTTCTTTTTCCTGAGATCTTCTTTCATGACAGCAAGTTTCTGTTCCTCCTTAGCAATGTGGCGAAGTCTGTTCACCACTCTATCCTGGAACACTGGTAAGGACTCCCCTTGCACAGGGACAAGCCCAGGATCCATTGAAGCTTGAGCACATAGGGTAGGCCCCAGTGCCTCTGGAGAGCCTCCACCTTCGTCTTCCCCAACATGGTCCATACTTGCCTGGGAAAAGGCTGCATGAGAGGCCCCAGGCTTTGCTGCTTCTCTCAGCTGAGATCACAGCAGAGTGAGCCAACATCACCACCTGGTGGAGAAGCTCCTCTGGTGCAGAGACTGATGTGACTGGCTCAGTGCTCTCTGTACAGCACTGTGGTATATGTCAGAGCTATATAAATGTATAATAATAATAATAGTGTGTGACTGTGTGGGGACATTAGAGTGTAAATTTTTGTTTATTAAAAATCTTGCAAGCATACAGCTTGTTATTAAAACATATTTACATATATACAAAAATGAATAAAAAAAGAATATATACATAAATAAACAAAAAACAAACAGGCTTACATCAGCAGACATCAAAAAAGCAAACAGGTACTTTCTCCAGCTCACAGCCCTGCACCACTCCAGGGCCTCCCAGACAGCTAACACCGCTGAAAAAGTGCTTCTACCCTGAACCGAACAGTGCTGGTGGCAAGAAAGTAGATTGCCCGCTACAGATGATAAACGCCAGAAGATTATTTTTGCCAGTATCTTCCTATCAACATTTAGAAGCCAATTCGCCAATTCTCAAAGAATCTTTACCCTTTGACAGCGTGGAGGGAGAGAGCAAACCTTCTCTCAGACAGCCATTAAAAACCTCCACCAAATATGGGGCCAGAGTAACCTTAAAGTGCTTAGAAAACTCGGCTGTCAATCGATCTGGCCCAGGCGACTTCTTAATGGCAAGCTTATCAATAGCCTTAACCACCTCATCTGCAGTGATGTCCTCTGTCAAACTTGCAAGAGAACTGCCATTTCCCAGTCCTGCCATTTCCCTGTCCTGGAATAGAATCCAGAAAACTTGACATGCCTGCCCGATCAAGGCATAATTTACCTGGTGGTTTCCAGGAACCCCGACTTGGACTTTGTCAGGGAACCCATACTGTCAACCTGTCATGAAAAGGTTCACCCGTTGGTGGCACTATCAGTCTCTTGAATCGCAGTATCAGTGTCCACCAGCAGGTGTCTTCCAACACCTAGGACCTGTAATAAGAGGACTCACCTGCTGGTGGCACTGTTGCATCCTTGGGCCATAGTACCGGTGTCCACTAGCGGGTGTACTTCGGCAGTGTGGAGCAGACAGCACCCTCTGCGCTCAGGTGTAACGTGAGGTCAATTACTGCAGCCTTATAAATACCCGGCAAGCCCTCACATGCTTGCCTTGGTATCTTTCTCCCTGTGCCCTGACCTCTCTGCTTGTATCCTGACCTTGAGCCTGTTTCTGATCTGATCCGATCCCTATCCCGAACCCATCCTGGACCTGTCCCTCCTGTGCCCTGTTTTCTTTGTATCCCTGCCCTGCAGCCTATCCATCCATCCATCCTCTCCCTGTCCTGTCGGTTTCCCATCCTTACCCATCTGCTGACCTCCCTGTGTATGACCTCGGCCTGGCTTGTTTACGATTCCGGTATCTCCAGTTATTTGTATATATTATTTGTAGTGTGTGGGTCTGTGGTTGATTTTGCACTGTTTATATTTCACTTATTTGTCACCTATTTATTAAACACCCTTATTTTTCACTTACATGTGTTTCTGGTTTCCTCTGTGCAGTCCACACAGTCTGGTCTACTAAATTCTGTGACAGTATACCAAGGCCATCCCTGACCAGACGTGGCTGCATTGAGGAACCATCCTGGTTGTTAGTTTTGCTAATATGGATTTCAATTAAATCATTTATTATTCCCTGCTGGCAGAAGAGGATGGTGAATATTGTCGCCAGATTTTAAAAGAGTGGACTAGTGACCAGCTGATGGAAACTATCCGATCAGCTCATTCCCTAGTGGATCAGGGGTATATGTCATTTGAAGATGTTCAGCCCCTGATCCAGTCATGTGCAAAATCAGCCCTGTCATGCATTCCCGAAGGAAGCGATGATTTTTCTCCCCCCTTCAATTATGGCCAGTTGAATCCCTGGTATGGTTATTAGAAGATGATCCAGCCTTTTTTATGGAACATTATTCCGCTTGTTCACAGCAGGTGTTGTCTGATTGCATCCATTCAGTACAATCCCTGGTTAGTCAGGACGAGTGTGAATCAGCATTTGTTCAACCTGTGCTACAGACATGGTCAGATCTCCTGCACTTAGCTAAGCCTCAACATTCCAGCCCTGCACTTAATCACCTGCCTTCCCAAAAATCTATCTCCCCATCACCTACGGCAACCTCAGCTATAGCCCAGTTTACTCAACAAGCAAGTAAAGGCGCAAAAACCGGAAGCCTTATACCACCATCATGCTACTGACAAACTAGGGTTGTAAATAAAACTTATAACTAATATAGTCCATAAAAGAGGGCAGGCTGATATTAAAAAGTCCACACAGAAGGCTGCCTTCCAAGAAGAGCTGAAACCAAGCTCCAAGATCTGCAGGAAAAAACACAAGGGGGGAGGCGCCTCTAAGTGCAGTATGTAAGCCAATTTATTTAAAACCACTGTGCAAACAACTCACATTTTGGAGGTTAAAAAACAGCATGTAGTGCGATTATGATCCATCATTAAAAACGGGGGGAGTCCATCAGATCGATCACAGGTATCTCTGCTGCCTGCCGTGCGTAGGGCTTTGCTGGACACCGCTCAAGCAGTGATGGTGTAATTCCAGGCCTCGCTTTGAATTACACCATCACCGCGGCCGGCTTGAGCGGTGTCCAGCAAAGCCCTACGCACGGCAGGCAGCAGAGATACCTGTGATCGATCTGATGGACTCCCCCCGTTTTTCATGATGGATCATAATCGCACTACATGCTGTTTTTTAACCTCCAAAATGTGAGTTGTTTGCACAGTGGTTTTAAATAAATTGGCTTACATACTGCACTTAGAGGCGCCTCCCCCCTTGGGTTTTTAGCCTAGTTTACTCAGCTCCCTACCAAATACTACTATCCAGTCTCCAAGTGTAGCACCTATCCTGCCTTTATTCCACCTGCCTCTTCTCCTCCACCTGTAACAACCCCACAGAACCCTCCTCCAGCCATTGTTCCTTGGTCTTCCTTTTGCCCAGCTACATACTTTTCTTACGACCCTGCACCTACAGTACCTGACCGCGAGATTGTGTTTCCAGCGCGATACCATCGCGCTGGTTCTCGGCGACAGGGTACTGTGCATGTCGCGCTGGCTCACTCATCGGGAAAGGAAAACTTTGTTTTCCTTCCGCAATGAGTGACAGGCAGTGCTGACAGCTGTCTGGTATGAATCCTGAGGCAGGAACACCGCGCCAAATTTTAAATGAAAAAACCGGCATGGGTTCCCCCCTCAGGGGCATACCAGGCCCTTAGGTCTGGTATGGATTGTAAGGGGAACCCCCTACGCCGAAAAATCAGCGTGGGGGTCCCCCCAAAATCCATACCAGACCCTTATCCGAGCATGGAGCCCGGTCGGCCAGGAAAGGGGGTGGGGACGAGCGAAGAAGCGACAAGACAGTGGCGGCGAGACAGCGGCGGCGAGACAGCGGCGGCGAGACAGCGGCGACAAGACAGCGGCAGCAGACCGGGCCCCTCGCTGGCAATAGAGCTGGAAGAAGAGGCGGAACACCGGGAGAAGAGGCCGAACACCGGGAGAAGTCGGAAGGAGACCCCCGAAGTCGGAAGAAGATCCCTGAGCTGACTAATAAATTACTCTTAAAACCTGTGTACTGTGTTTTTTTTTAATATTGACATTTTTCCCTAGGTGAATGGGTAGGGGTACCATGTACCCCATACTCATTCACACAGGGTGGGGGGCAGGGATCTGGGGGCCCCCTTATTAAAGGGGGCTCCCGGATTCCAATAAGCCCCCCGCCCGCAGTCCCCGACAACCGACGGCCAGGGTTGTCAGGAAGAGGCCTTTGTCCTCATCAACATTGGGACAAGGTGCTTTGGGGTGGGGGGCCCCGCAGGGCGCCCCCCTCATCCAAGGCACCCACCCCCCCATGTTGAGGGCATGCGGCCTGGTACGGCTCAGGAGGGGGGGCGCTCGCTCGTCCCCACCCCCTTTCCTGGCCGGCCGGGCTCCATGCTCGGATAAGGGTCTGGTATGGATTTTGGGGGGACCCCCACGCTGATTTTTTGGCGTAGGGGGTTCCCCTTACAATCCATACCAGACCTAAGGGCCTAGTATGCCCCTGAGGGGGGAACCCACACCGTTTTTTTCATTTAAAATTTGGCGTGGTGTTCCCGCCTCAGGATTCATACCAGACAGCTGTCAGCACTGCCTGTCACTCTTCGCGGAAGGAAAACAGTTTTCCTTTCCCAATGAGTGAGCCATCTCTGCGCTGGCTAATGCGACGGGGCTCGCAGGTGTCAAATCTCGGCGAGAAATGCGGCGAGATTGACACAATATCGCGGTCACCTACTGTACGTACAAAGCTGCAGTGGCTAAACCAAAAAAGAAACGAAAGTTCTTCCCGACCCACACCATCCTGCCAGTAACCCAACCTGCCTCCACACCAACCAACCTGTTCCAGCCTGCGTTCATGGCAGTTGAACTTGATGACCCACCTAAACCTGCCAACCCAGTTCCTGCTATCCAGTCTGATGTACCTGCCTTCCAGCCTGATGTGCCTGCCTTCCAGCCTGAGGTACCTACCTTCCAGTCTGATGTGCCCGCTTTCCAATCTGATGTCTTGATGCCTGCCTTCCAGCCCAAAGTCTTGGTGCCTGCCTTCCAGCCTGATGTGCCTACCTTCCAGTCAGATGTGTCCGCTTTCCAGTCTGATGTCTTGATGCCTGCCTTCCAGCCCAAAGTCTCGGTGCCTGCCTTCCAGCCTGATGTGCCTGCCTTCCAGCCTGATGTTCCCGCTTTCCAGTCTGATGTGCCCACCTTCCAGCCTGATGTCTCGATGCTTGCCTTCCAGCCGGATGTCTTGGTGCTTGCCTTCCAGCCCGAAGTCTCGGTGCTCGCTTTCCAGTCTGATGTGCCTGCTATCCAGTCTGATGTGCCTGCCTCCCAGTCTGATGTCCTGATGCCTGCCCTCCAGCCCAAAGTCTCGGTGCCCGCTTTCCAGTCTGATGTGCCCACCTTCCAGTCTGATGTGCCCGCCTTCCAGTCTGATGTGCCCGCTTTCCAGTTTGATGTGCCCGCCTTCCAGCCTGATGTCTCGATGCCTGCCTTCCAGCCTGATGTGCCCGCTTTCCAGCCTGATGTGCCCGCTTTCCAGTATGATGTCTCGATGCCCACTTTCCAGCCTGATGTCTCGATGCCTGCCTTCCAGCCTGATGTCTCGATGCCTGCCTTCCAGCCTGATGTCTCAATGCCTGCCTTCCAGCCTGATGTCTCGATGCCTGCTTTCCAGTCTGATGTGCCTGCTTTCCAGTCTGAAGTGCCTGCTTTCCAGTCTGAAGTGCCTGCTTTCCAGTCTGATGTGCCTGCTTTCCAGTCTGATGTGCCTGCTTTCCAGTCTGATGTGCCTGCTTTCCAGTCTGATGTGCCCGCTTTCCAGTCTGATGTGCCCACCTTGCAGCCTGATGTCTCGATGCTTGCCTTCCTGCCTGATGTCTCGGTGCCTGCCTTCCAGCCTGATGTCTCGGTGCCTGCCTTCCTGCTTGATGTCTCTACTTTCCAGTCTGATGTGCCCGCTTTCCAGTCTGATGTGCCCGCTTTCCAGTCTGATGTGCTCACTTTCCACTCTGATGTGCCCGCTTTCCAGTCTGATTTCCTGATGTCTGCCTTCCAGCCCAAAGTCTTGGTGCCTGCCTTCCAGTCTGATGTGGCCATTTTCCCGTCTGATTTGCCCGCTTTCCAGTCTGATGTGCCCACTTCCCCGTCTGATGTGCCCGCTTCTCAGTCTGATGTCTTGGTACCTGCCTTCCAGCCTGATGTCTCGTTGCCTGCCTTCCAGCCTGGTGTCTTGTTGCCTGCTTTCCAGCCGGATGTCTTGATATTGGTGTCCGTGTGTCAGCCTGGAGTTTCGGTGCCCATGTGTCAGCCTGGAGTTTCGGTGCCCGTGTGTCAGCCTGGAGTTTCGGTGCCCGTGTCTCAGCCTGAAGTTTCACTGCCCGTTACCCAGTCTGCTGAGCCGGTGCCCGTTACCCAGTCTGCTAAGCCGGTGCCCGTTACCCAGTCTGCTGAGCCGGTGCCCTTTACTCAGTCTACTAAATCGGAGTCCATCACTCAGCCTGTTAAGACAGTACCCGTTATTCGGCTTGCCAGACCAGTGCCTGGTGTCCAGCTCGCTGGGCCGGGGCCCATTACCCAGCCTGCTGAGCCGGTGCCGGTGATCCAGCCTGCCCTTACGGTGCTTGCTGTTTGGCCTAATGTTCCAGAGCCTGCTGCCCAGCTCAACGACCCGGAGCCTGCTGCCCTGCCTGATGACCCGGAGCCTGCTGCCCGCTCAGATGTGCCCACTGTCTGCTCGGATGTGCCCGCTGTCTGCTGCCTGACCTGCCCTCATCTGTTGTTCGGTTTGAGGCCATAAACTTTGGACAATTTCATCTAGTTGGAGCATCCGGAGGCCGCTCCTTTGAGGGGGGGTACTGTCATGAAAAGGTTCACCCGTTGGTGGCGCTATCGGTCTCTTGGATCGCAGTACCAGTGTCCACCAGCGGGTGTCTTCCAACACCTAGGACCTGTAATAAGAGGACTCACCTGCTGGTGGCACTGTGGCATCCATGGGCCATAGTACTGGTGTCCACCAGCGGGTGTACTCCAAAAGTGTGGAGCAGACAGCACCCTCTGCGCTCAGGTGTAACGTGAGGTCAATTACTGCAGCCTTATAAATACCCGGCAAGCCCTCACATGCTTGCCTTGGTATCTTTCTCCCTGTGCCCTGACCTCTCTGCTTGTATCCTGACCTTGAGACTGTTTCTGATCTGATCCGACCCCTATCCCCAACCCATCCTGGACCTGTCCCTCCTGTGCCCTGTTTTCCTTGTATCCCTGCCCTGCAGCCTATCCATCCATCCTCTCCCTGTCCTGTCGGTTTCCCATTCTTACCCATCTGCTGACCTCCAGTTATTTGTATATATTATTTGTAGCTTGTGGGTCTGTGGTTGGTTTTGCACTGTTTATATTTCACTTATTTGTCACCTATTTAATAAACACCCTTATTTTTCACTTACATGTGTTTCTGGTTTCCTCTGTGCAGTCCGCATAGTCTGGTCTACTACATTCCGTGACACAACCAGGCCTACAACTGACTTAACTGCTCTACCTTGTTTGTAATTCTGGTAACGGTTGGGCGAGCGATATTTCCTATAATCTCTTTCCAGAACTAAAGAGGCATGCCTGTCATATTGAAGTGTCACCAGCACACCAGGATCTCCTGGTGTGCTGGTGACACTTCCTTCTCATGATTACAGTCGTTTCCAGCCATTGGACATCTCAGCACCCAAATCTAAGATATAGCCGTTTGTGCAGGAAAGTGTGCGATGGGAGTATTGCATTGGGTGCCTGTCATATTGACACTCCCTGAGCAAGAGTTTAACCTCAGAGATCTTCCCCGGATCTCCATTATTTCGAGACAAGCCTATCAAGCTTCCTCCACAGATGCTGGTAGGCGACATACTTATCAAGCTGTTTATTTCTTCCTATGGCCTTGAAAAATCCAACGATCCAACGATATTCTCTGAAATATTGCCTGTGCCATGTACAACACAGGAAAGGCAGGGGGTGATTAGAGAGCTGAATGCATGGCTAAGGACCTGGTGTAAGAAAGAAGGGTTTGGCTTTCTAGAGCACTAGGATGACTTTTCATTGGGGTACCTCCTATGCTAAAGATGGTTTGCACCTGGATGGAAGGGGGTCTGCTCTGCTGGGGGAGAGGTTTATAGGAAGGTTGGAGGAGTATTTAAACTAGGATTGGGGGGGGGGGGGCTGAACTAGAATTCAATTGGGCAGACGGATCAGTTAGGGCTCCGACATTAATGGAGGGTGGAATGGTGATAGATGGGGGGGAGGGTTATGGCAGGTGACAAGAAGGTTCCCATTTTGCAAACAACCATTGGAAATTGTAGTGCTATTTGTACTACTAAAAAAGATATGCAAAACGCCAGAGCAAAATGTAATAATGCATTAAAGTGTTTGTTCACCAATGTCAGAAGTCTGCCAAGCAAAATAGGTGGGTTGGAAGCTCTGGTGCATGAGGAGAGCTATGATGTAATCAGTATTGCTGAATCTTGGCTTCATTCTTCTCATGACTGGGCTATTAATATTCCTGGCTATGCACTCTTTCGGTGATGTAGCTGAAGCATTATGGGTGGAACTGCATATAGATGTGCGTAGTTCAAAGTTAATCATTGGAGTTTGTTATAGGCCACCCAATGTTAATGAGGAGGTGGAGACTCAGCAAAAATGTATAAACCTATTACAGGACAATTTTATGGTCCATTTTATTGAGGCCCCAACTAGGAATAATACTCTGTTGGATCTGGTAATCTCAAACCATGCAGAGCATATTACTAATTCATATAAAAGAACATCTGGGTAGCAGTGACCATAACATGATTAATGTTTACTGTAAGCAAAAAACACATACGGGAAAGATAAAAACACTTAACTTTAAGAGAGCAAATTTTCCAAGGACAAGGGCTGCTCTCCAAGACTTAGACTGGGAGTGAATATTGGCATTGATGAACACAGAACAGAAATGGGAATTCTTCAAAAAGACTGTATGTGAACTCATTGCAAAGTATATTCCCATGGGCAATAAGTTTAAAAGGCTAAAAATAAAACCTATGTGGCTCACAGCCAAAGTTAAAAAAGCTATAAATTATAAGAAAAAGAGCTTTTAAAAAATTTAAAAATGAAGGAACACTATCATCGTTCAAATGTTACAAAGAATATAACAGAATATGTCAAATGGAAATCAAGGACGCAAAGATTCAAAACGAACGACAGATTGCAAAAGATAGTAGGACAAACCCCAAAAAATTCTTCAAATGTATTAATAGTAAAAAAGGTCATGTCTGAGCATGTAGGCTCTTTACAAAATAATCTAGAGTGGGTGACGGGGGACAAAGAGAAGACAAATTTATTAAACACTTTCTTCAGCTCTGTGTACACAAAGAAGCATGGAGGAGCTCAAGTCCATAATGGGGGTGGTATTGATACAGCCCCAAATGATCCACAATGGCTCAAATGTGATCTGGCCCAGAAATATTTAGACAGAATAAAGGTGAATAAAGCACATGGACCAGATGGCATCCACCCACTAATCCTAAAAGAATTGAGCTCTGTCATTTCAAAGCCATTGTTTCTAATATTTAGGGACTCATTAATGACTGGAATAGTACCACTGGATTGGCATAGGGCCAATGTGGCATCTATATTTAAAAAGGGAACAAAGTCTTTACTAAGTAACTATAGACCTGTTAGTTTAACTTCTACAGTTGGGAAGATAACTGGAGAGTTTAATACAAGACCACATAGACAAGTTCTTGCTGGAAAAAAATATTTTAAGCGTGGATTCATGAAAGACAGAAGTTGTCAAACAAATCTGATTTCTTTTCATGAGGAGGTAAGTAAAACCTTGGACAGAGGGATGGCTATGAAATTGGTATACTTGGATTTTGCAAAATCGTTTGACACAGTTCCCCACACACGGCTCATGTGTAAGGTAACGTCTACAGGCTTGGAAATATCAGTTTGTAAATGGATAGAAAACTGTCTAAAAGACAGAATTCAGAGAGTAGTGGTTAACGATTCTTACTCTGAATGGTCTAAGGCAGGGGTAGGCAACACCCGGCACTGGTGCCCAAAGCGGTACACAAAGCCTCTTTTGCCGGCACTCGAACTCCCTCCCCATCAGCAGAGCAGCGCAGGGAAGTGTCAGTGAGACACTAATGAATTCCAATTTCAGAGTTCCCCACACCCCACTGAGGGGGAGGCACTGCGCCCCCACACATTGTAAAAGACGGGAAACATTGTTTGGTTCTCTAACTTTGCTGTAGCTGCGATCGTTAGCTTTTTTGATAGGGAAGAGATTTGGTGCAGTTCTGCTGGGGGGTCTCTGCTTCCAGGAGGAGGAGGACTGTCATTGGCCACTGATAAAGCCAATTACAGTCCTGCTAGCCCCGTCCACCATCTGGAGGAAGATGAGTCGCTTGGTTGCCACTACCAATCTCAGAAAGAAGGGATTTCACTGATTGAGAAAACCCCAATCAGGTGACAGTTTGTGGAATTACTGTTGAGCTTCTGGGAACTTTGTTGAAAGTATTCCTGAACCTTTGTGTCACTTACTACTGAACCCCGGCACTCTGTGTCCCTTTAAGCCACAGCCAGTATTCAGCGCAATGAAAATCACACCCAACCACTTTTTCTCAGCTGCGGGAGCAGCTGCACACAGGCCCACTGCTTTCAGAAAATGCCACTGACCTGAGCTCATCATTGCGCGTCCATCCCAGATGCTTGTATGTGACATTACCAGGGCCCCTGATAGAAATCACGGGGCCCCTTATAGCCTACCTGACGGGGCCCCCTTCATCCCCACCCCTGGTCCCTCCTTCAGCCCCATCCTGGCCTCTCCCCAGACCCCACCTTGAAACAAAGTGCAAGTTTGTCTTCAAGTGATATCTATCTTTCTCCAGCAAATTATAAGTTTGATTATCCAAAAGAAATAATGTGATGATACAAGAGATGGTCAGAGACTGCAGACACTGTACAGGAGATGGTCAGAGACTGCAAACATGATACAAGAGATGGTCAGAGACTGCGGACATGATACAAGAGATCAATGCAGCCTCACCAGTGCCCATCAATGCAGCCTCACTGTGCCATCAATGCAGCCTCACTGTGCCCATCTGCAGCCTCACTGTGCCTTTCTGCAGCCTCATCAGTGCCATCAATGCAGCCTTACTGTGCCATCAATGCAGCCTCACTGTGCCATCAATGCAGTCTCACTGATCCCATCTGCAGCCTCACCGTGTCCATCTGCAGCCTCACTGTGCCATCTGCAGCCTCACTGTGCCCATCTTCAGCCTCACTGTGCCCATCTGCAACCTCACTGTGCCCAACTGTAGCATCACTGTGCCCGTCTGCAGCCTCACTGTGCCCATCTGCAGCCTCATCGGTGCCATCAATGCAGCCTCACTGTGCCATCATTGCAGCCTCACTGTGCCCATCTGCAGCCTTATCAGTGCCATCAATGCAGCCTCACTGTGCCCATCTGCAGCCTCACAGTGCCCATCTGCAGCCTCATCAGTGCCATCAATGCAGCCTCACTGTGCCATCAATTAAGCCTCACTGTGCCCATCTGCAGCCTCATCAGTGCCATCAAGGCAGCCTCATCTGTGCTATCAATGCAGCCTCATCGGTACCATCAATACAGCCTCACTGTGACATCAATGCAGTCTCACTGTGCCATCTGCAGCCTCACTGTGCCTAACTTCAGCCTCACTGTGCACATCTGCAGCCTCACTGTGCCATCTGCAGCCTCACTGTGCCCATCTGCAGCCTTACTGTGCCATTTGCAGCCTCACTGTGCCCACCTGCAACCACACTGTGCCCATCTGCAACTTCCCTGTGCCATCTGCGGCCTCACTGTGCCATCTGCAACCTCACTGTGCCCATCTGCAGCCTTACCGTGCCATTTGCAGCCTCACTGTGTCCATCTGCAACCTCACTGTGCCCATATGCAGCCTCACTGTGCTATCTGCGGCCTCACTGTGCCATCTACAGCCTCACTGTGCCCATCTGCAACCTCACTGATCCCATCTGCAACCTCACTGTGCCCATCTACAGCCTCACTGTGCCATCTGCAGCCTCACTGTGCCCATCTGCAGCCTCACTGTGCCCATCTGCAACCTCACTGTGCCCATCTGCAGCCTCACTGTGCCCATCTGCAGCCTCATCAGCACCCTTATTACACAGAGTGGGTATCTCTCGCTGTGTTATGGAGCTGGAGTCTGAACTGTTCGGCGGCCATCCACTCACTGTAACAAATCCCCGCCTCCTAGACCATGATAGACGGAACACTGATCCAATTTGCCGGCATTGGATCAGTGTTTTGTCTATCGCGGTTTAGGAGGCGGAGATTTGTTACAGTGAGTGGATGGCCGCCAAACAGTTCAGACCCCAACTCCATAACACAGCGGGAGATTCCCCATGAATGAGTGGAGAGAGATAAATCACTCCGCCGGGGAAGGCTGGCCGGGACTTGAGCCAGCACTGACATGCGGTCGGCCGCGGAGGTGACCTTGCCACCCAAACAGCCCTGGCCAGTTGAGGCATGGACTCCACTAGACCTCTGAAGATATGCTGTGGTATCTAGCACCAAGCCGTCAGTAGCAGATCCTTTAAGTCCTGTAAGTTGTGAGGTAGGGCCTCCATGGATCAGACTTGTTTTTCCAGCACATGCCACAGATGCTCGATTGAATTGAGGTCTGGAGAATTTGGAGGCCAAGTCAACACCTCAAACTTGTGTTTGAGTTCCCCAAACCATTCTTGAACTATTTTTGCAGGGTGTAGGGTGCATTATTCTGCTGAAAGAGGCCACAAATATCAGGAAATACTGTTTCCATGAAGGGGTGTACTTGGTCACCAACAATGTTCAGGTAGGTGGTATGTGTCAAAGTAACATCTACATGAATGGAGGAGCCAATGTTTCCCAGCAGAACATTGCCCTAAAGGATCACACTGCCTCCATCAGCTTGTCTTCTTCCCATACTGCACCTTGGTGCCATCTCTTCCCCGGGTAAGTGTCGCACACACACCCATCCATCCACATGATGTAAAAGAAAATGTGATTCAACCAGTCCACCTTCTTCCATTGCTGTGATGTTCACGTGCCCATTGTAGGCGCTTTTGGCTGTGTGCACAGGTCAGCATGGGCACCCTGGCTGATCTGCGGCTACACAGACCCATACACAACAAACTGTGATGCCCATTTTTTCAGCTTTCAACACATAAACTTCAGGGACAACATGTTCACTTGCTGCCTAATATATCCCATCCAATTTTAGATGCCATTGTAATGAGATAATCAATATTATTGATATAACCTGTCAGGGGTCATAAAGTTATGGCGTATACAAACCACTATACTGTATATACCTACGGTATTAGCTTAAAACTCTTGACCTCCGGAAGATTTACCCCCCTTCATGACCAGGCCATTTTTTGCGATACGGCACTGCGTTATTTTAACTGACAATGGCGCGGTCGTGCGACGTTGTACCAAAATAAAATTGATGTCCTTTTTTTTCCCACAATGAGAGCTTTCTTTTGGTGGTATTTGATCACCTCTGCGTTTTTTTATTTTTTGCGCTATAAAAAAAAAAAAAACAATATTTTTTACTTTCTGTTATAAAACATATCCAATAAAAAAAATGAAAAAACTCTAATTTCTTCATCAATTTAGACCAATATGTATTCTGCTAAGTGGCAGAACTACCAAGGTGCAGCAGTCGCACTTGCGAGCGAGCCCTGGCATTCCGCCACTGCTGAGCAGCGTTGCTAGTCCCGGGGCTCTGAGCTGAGAGCGTATCTCTCATACAGCTCAGAGTCAGCAGTTCTCCCCACTCCCACCTTCCTATGGGCACTGATAGGCGACATTGATGAGCACTGATAGGTGGCACTGATGGACACTGATAGGCAGCATTGATAAGGACGGATAGGTAGCACTGATAGGCATCATTGATGGGCACTTATAGGTGGCACTGATGGGCATTGAACACTGATAGGCAGCACTGATAGAGAGCACTGATAGGCAGCACTGATGGACGCTGATAGGCGTCACTGATAGGCAAAATTGATAGGCATTGATAGGCAGCACTGATAGGCAGCACTGATAGATGGCACCCTAATCAGCCACAGAACCCGTGTAATTAATGTGTGTCCTGGATTAAAGGGATGATGTGGCAACCCTAGTCTGAGGGGGGGGGGGTGACATTGGGCCTGGACTCATGTGCTGATGGGACCACAGAGGTGTCCTGGCCAGGAGGCACTGGGAGCAAGGAGAGGGCAGCAGGAGAACACTGCCAGGCAAGTCTCCAGGTGGGACAGGAACAGCCAGGAGGGCTGGTGAGTGACACACAGTCAGGAGGACTGAGAGGCACGCCTGAGAGGACTGGGATGGAGCAGTCTGGGATGGGTGCAGAGCCAGTAAGGAGGACTGTGGTGGCACGGGCAGTGACCATGCTACAGATGTTACTATTCATATGGCCCTGGATGTTCAGTGTGGAAAGTCTGCATCTATGGAATAAATGAGACCTGCCCACTGAGGATAGGTCCCAACTTACTGGCCATGGTCACAGGTCTGTTAATGATATGTCTGCTAGGGCTGCCCATGTGCCCAAGGCTATGATGTCAATCTGGGCCAGGAGGGCCATTTACAAAAGTAATTCAATTTATAGAAGTCCACAGTTTCCTTACATGGCAGGCTATTTGACAGGTCACTCAGTCTCTCCAAGGCACTCTTCTCTTATTGTAGACAGGTAGACAGGTGAGTCTCTCTAGGACACTTTCCCTTATGGCAGTCTCTCTAACAGGTCAGTGCGGTAGAAAGAAATTCGGAATAGCCGCACTCTGGGATAAGGACATCTTTATTTCAATAAAATCCAACAATACAGTCAATTGCAGAGACGTACAGGGTGGTAGACTGCTAACGCATTTCACATCATTTGGATGCTTATTCGTAGCTACGAATAAGCGTCCAAATGATGTGAAACGCGTTAGCAGTCTACCACCCTGTACGTCTCTGCAATTGACTGTATTGTTGGATTTTATTGAAATAAAGATGTCCTTATCCCAGAGTGCGGCTATCCAGGATTTCTTTCTACTTCACTGCAAACCAGCAAAGCCAGCACCTGGAACCAGTTCTTACTAGGGCGGTGTCATTCCAGAGCAAGAGTGTTTGTGAGCTGCATCTCCTTTTTTCCTCTCTAACAGGTCAGTCTCACCAAAGAACTCAGCTTATGACAGGTCAGTCTCACTACCTGTTAGAGTGTCTAAAACACTCTGCCCTTATGGTATGCTATTTCAGTCTAAGACACTCCTCCCTTATGTCAGTCTCTCTAACAGGTCAGTCTCTCTAAGACACTTTTCCCTTATGGTGGTCTCTCTAACAGGTCAGTCTCTCCAAAGAGCTCTTGGTTTATGGCAGGCTAACAGGTCAGTCTCACTAAGACACCTCCCTTATGGTGGTCTCTTTAACAAGTCAGTGTCTCCAAGGCACTTTCCTCTTATGGCAGACTCTCTAACAGGTCAGTCTCACTAGGACGCTTTTCCCTTATGGCGGTCTCTGTAACAGGTCAGCATCTCCAAGGAGCTCTTGGCTTATGGCAGGCTAACAGGTGAGTCTCACTGGGGCACTCTTCCCCTATGGCGGTCTCTCTAACATGTCATTCCGTCCAAGGAACTCGGCTTATGGCAGGCTAACAGGTCAGTTTCTCTAAAATACTCTGCCCTTAGGGTAGGCTTTTTAATATTTCAGTCTAAGACACTCCTCCCTTATGCCATGTACACACGATCGGAAATGCCGCCAGCAAAAGTCCAATGAGAGCTTTTTGTCAGAAATTCCGACCGTGTGTATGCCCCATCGGACTTTTGCTGGCAGAATTCCAGCCAGCAAAAGATTGAAAGCAGGTTCTCTATTTTTCGGTTGGAAAAAGTTCCTATCCGAAAATGCGTTAGTCTGTATGCAATTCGGACACGCAAAAAATAATGTATGCTCGGAAACAATTCGACGCATGCTCAGAAGCATTGAACTTCATTTTCTCGGCTCATCATAGTGTTGTACGTCACCGTGTTCAGAGAACTTTTGTGTGACTGTGTGTATGCAAGGCAAGCTTGAGCGAAATCCCGGCCGAAAAAACATCCAAGTTTTTTCTCTAAAAAACTCTCCCCTTATGATAGGCTTTCTAACATTTCAGTCTCTCTAAGGCACTCTTCCCTAATAGCAGTCTCTTTAACAGGTCATCCTCTAAGACAGGGGTCTCCAGACTTTCCAAAGGGCCAGTTTGCCATTCCTCCAGACCTCAGGGGGGCCAGAATGTAGCCAGTGGGGGTAGAAAATGTCCCCAGGCCCAGCACCAGTGAGAATAAACATTGCCTTGGGGTTGATGGTCAGCAGGAGGAGGAGTAGTGCCCCATCATTGGTATAAGTGGGAGGAATAGTACCCCATCATTGGTATCAGTGGAAGAAATAGTGCCCCATTGTTGGTGCCAGTGAGAAGAATAGTGCTTAATATCATTTGAAGGAATAGTGCCCCAAGGGCCAGATAAAGACTAGCAAAGGGCCACATCCGGGCCCTCGGGCTGCAGTTTGGAGACTCCTGCTCTAAGACATTCTTCCTTTATGGCAATCTCTCTAACAGGACATGTTCCTTTCCCTAGCAGAAAGTTCTGTCATCATGGTAGTTTCACAACATCAAGGTTTAGTGGCTATAACACATACACTCAGGGGCTTAAGCATTTTTTTAACCAAACACGTGTGTCATTGCTATGCCGTGTAGACCCCATAGCGGCCATGTTTGCCTATATGTATTTAAGAGACCCAGAAATGCCTCTGAAGACACTGCTGGTCTTCAAAACTTTCTTGGTTGGCCAGAACTTTAGAGAAAATGATCAGCAAGCATTTTAACTAGAAGATATTTTTTTTTGTAAGGTTTAGAAGAAGGAACACGTTCTTTTCATGCTGTACAGTATCTTTGTAGATAGGAGGAAGTTAGATGTTTCCTTGGCTGACAAACCTGAGAAAACTGACTGATGTCATCTTAACAGGACAAAACGCTGCATTTGATTAACAGGGGATAATAAGACACTTCTTGAATGTGTTATGATATCAGCTGCCTACGTACAGCCAGATCAGATGGAGTGAGGGTGACAGGATAATGAACGGCGTGTCTGTATGGAGGTGGTAGGCACATCGGCTGTCTTGTTGTGGAGAGAAGACATCTTCCACAATATTCCTATGAGAATGAATTATGCAATAGACCTACAATAGTAAACAAGTAAAGATTAGACCAAGAAGTTATGAGATGTGCAGTCCTGAATCAACTGCCCAAATACCTTGGACTGTCTCCTTTCCAAAAAAGGGGTCATTTGGAGGTATTTGTGCTGTCCTGACGTTTTAGGGCCTCATGAAATGAGATCGGCCGTCAGTGCATCAGGATTGATCAATTTTCAGATATATATCCCATAGTTTGTGGACTCTGTAACTTTCCCACAGACTAAATAATATACAGTGGAACCTTGGTTAACGAGTAACGCGGTTAACGAGCGTTTTGTAAGTCGAGCAACTTTTTTTTTTTAAATTCTGACTCAGTTTGCGAGTGTTGTCTCGCAAAACGAGCAGAATTCCAGCTAATGTGGTGTGCAGTACCGCATTTGGCCAGAGGTGCGGGGGCGTCGGTGACACTCGTAACGGATCGGAGCCGTTCGGAAATACTCGGAACCACTCGGAAATACTCCGTTCCCGAGTGTTTCCGAGGTTTTGCAAGGCTTTCCCAGTTTAGTCGAGCTGTCCAAGTATTTCCGAGGCTCTCTGGCGCCCCCACATCTGGCCACATGCGGTATTGCATGCAATAGAAGTCAATGCGGAGCGAATTATCTTCGTTTCCATTGGCTTCTATGGTGAAACTCGCTTTGATATGCGAGTGCTTTCGATTACAAGCATTCTCCTGGAATGTGCTCGTAATCCAAGGTTCCACTGTACAATGGTTTGGGTTATTTTCTCCAAAGAGATTTAGCAGAATATATTTTGGCCTAAATTTATGAAAAAAGATTATTTGTTTGCAAAATTGTATAACAGAAACAAAGAAAAGTCTGTTTTTTGTTTTTTTTTTTTCGTTTTTTTTTCTTTATATATATATATAAATATATATATATCAAAAAATAAAAAATGCAGTGGTGATCAAATACCACCAACAGAAAGCTCTATTTGTGTGAAAAAATTGTATGAATTTGGATACAGTGTTGCATAACTGAGCAGTTACCAGTTGAAGTAGCGCAGTGCTGAATAGCAAAAAATGCCCTGGTCATGTAGGGGGTAAAATCTTCCGGAGTGCCGTCCGCCCAACTGGGAAAATACGTCATGATTTTGACATTTAATGCTGGAGTTATGGCTGCAGCTAGATGCCATAACCCTGGTCATTTAATTTTTACCCTCTGACGCCAGACTTTCAGATAAAAGTGATTTGAGCGGCGGATTTGCCTCTGGATGACTTTTAGAAGCTTCAGCGGGCGTCAACCCCCAAAATCTCCTCGCATAGATGGAACAGCTGTGTAACTTGCTCACCACTGTGACAGTACCTTGTAAAGCGGTAGGAAGCGGGCCAGCTTAGTGAAGCGATGCTACGGTGGTAATTCCGTCATGCTCCTGGAAACCCCCACTGTGAAGGGAGAATCGATATGTGCAGAGCCAGATGGAAGGTGTAGTACTTCAACCGAACCTACGGTGGTGGATGGCAAGATGGCGAGATGGCCGTGGAAAGAGGAGGGACTGGGAGGTGGCTGGGACAACCGCTGACAGGAATCGGCAGACGGGAAGCGCCTGGACATGACGTCATACCCTCGGGGAACACGGATCCAGAACAAGGCTTGAAACACAGAACGGCTGTGGAACAGCATGCGTTTCATCCACCACTCTGTGTTTCACTTTACATGGTTGGCAAAATCCCGACATGTTTCGCCCTTTGGGCTTCCTCAGGGGATATGCTTGTCCATTGCAGATCATGCCATTCCCATAGTGGTTAATCTATTACTTAAAGAATAGCTTAAAGTTTACCTACTGTCATCCAACCTAGCAATGGAGTTCAGTGGAGTTCAGGAGACATATATAGACCAGGGGTATATATTATGTTTTTTTAGTCTTTTTATTTATTAACCACTTCCCGTCCGCCATATAGCAGAATGATGGCCGAAAGTGGTTCCATTGTCATATGACATCATAGACGCGGCGATCAGTGGTGGCAACTCCGATCCTGGTAAAGAGCCTATGATGTAGGCACTGATATGCCCCGTACACACGGTCGGACTTTGTTCGGACATTCCGACAACAAAATCCTAGGATTTTTTCCGACGGATGTTGGCTCAAACTTGTCTTGCATACACACGGTCACACAAAGTTGTCGGAAAATCCGATCGTTCTAAACGCGGTGATGTAAAACACGTACGTCGGGACTATAAACAGGGCAGTGGCCAATAGCTTTCATCTCTTTATTTATTCTGAGCATGCGTGGCACTTTGTCCGTCGGATTTGTGTACACACGATCGGAATTTCCGACAACGGATTTTGTTGTCGGAAAATTTTATATCCTGCTCTCAAACTTTGTGTGTCGGAAAATCCGATGGAAAATGTCCGATGGAGCCCACACACGGTCGGAATTTCCGACAACACGCTCCAATCGGACATTTTCCATCGGAAAATCCGACCGTGTGTACGGGGCAATACATGGCACTGGTAGGCATTTATAGGCAGCACTGATGGGTGGAACTGGTGGGCAGCACTGATGGGCAGCACTGATCAGGAGGCACTGGCAATCATCACTGATGGGCACAGAGTGCCAATCCCTAATCGGCACTGATTGGCATCCCTAGTGGGCTCTAGTGGGCATCCCTGGTGGTCTCCAGTGGGCATCCTCAATGGGTCTGCACTGATAATCAATGTGCTGATTATGAGCGCAGACCCCCAGGGATCCCCACTGGAGACCACCAGGGATACCCACCCAGGACCACCAGGGATGCCCACCCATGGCCACCAGGGATGCCCACCCATGACCACCAGGTAAGCCCACTAGAGCCCACCAGGGATGGCAATCATTGCCCATTAGGGATGGCACTCTGTGCCCATCAGTGATGCCTGCCAGTGCCTCCTGATCAGTGCTGCCCATCAGTGCCGCCCATCAGTGCCCATCGGTGCTGCCTATAAGTGGCCACCAGTGCCACGTATCAGTACCACCTATGGGTGTCCATCAGTGTCCATCAGTGCTGCATATGAGTGCCAATCAGTGCTGCATAACAGTGCCACCTATCAGTGCCCATCAGTGCTGCATATAAGTGCCTCATCGTCAGTGATTGAAAGAAATTGGCTGCACACCGATGTAATAGAAGTGCATTTATTGAATATTCCATAAAAGGTACATGACACACACCACAAGTGCGATAGCCGGAACAGAGGTGGAACGCATTTCACACAGCTACACTGTGCTTACTCATCACGATCTCATCATCAGTGCCAATCAGTGCAGCCTCATCAGTGAAGGATAGAATGTACTTATTTACAAAGTTTTGTAACAGAAACGAAGAAAAACTTTTTTTAAAAAATTTTCGTTGTTTTTTTTATTTGTAGAGCAAAAAATCAAAATCCCAGAGGTGATCAAATACCACCAAAAGAAAGCTCTGTTTGTGGGGAAAAAATGATAAAAATGTTGTTTGAGTACAGTGTAGCATGATCGCGCAATTATCATTCAAAGTGCGACAGCGCTAAAGGCTGAAAAAATGGACTGGGCAGGAAGGGGGTGAAAGTGCCCGGTATTGAAGTGGTTAAAGTGTATTTTTTTCCCCCAAAAAATTGTATTTGAAAAACCTCTGCGCAAAAAAAAGTGCGATCTGAAAAATTGCAACGACCACCATTTTATTCTCTAGGGCCTCTGCTAAAAAAAAAAAAAAAAAAATGATATAGTATAATGTTTGGGTGGTTTTTTAGCACAAAAATACAGGTTTTTATTTGTAAGCAAAAAGTGTCAGAAGAAGGCCTGGTCCTTCAGATACTGTATGTTTAATCAGTGGTGCGGCGTTGTGGCGGGTCGCAGTCTTGGGGGGGGGGGGGAGCGCACTGACCTCTATATTGCACCATTTCATTACACAAACTCTCCCGAAATTAAGTAAGATCGTTCAGCAGACGTTAAAAGGTTGCGTTCTCCTCTTCCCGTGTCTGGCCCCGGGGGCGGTTGTCATTTCGTACTGCACGCGCTATTCACCGCTTCTAAATGCAAATGTGATACGCGGGGGGGCTTGTGGGAAATCAGTCCGCCAGGCATGAAATGGAGGCGCCCCCGATGATTGAAGAAATGGAACCGGGAATGTGACTAGTGCAAATACTGATTACCAACAAGCCTAATAGGTGAGCAAGAAAGACACTTATCCGAAATACAGAAAATAGACACTTAGCTGAAATACAGACACTCCTGATAATTATCTCTACAGGGAAACTCTGGGGCTGTTTTTTTTAAGCGGGTGCAATGCTCATCTTGAAATTTGGTTGCTGTCTCATATTTGTTTTTTCTTCTTTATATGGCATTGTGACATAGCTCCCAAGGCCCCATGCACACAAGACGCCGGTGCAAACTCTGCTGAACACATGTTTTTAAAAGCTGAAACCGGTGTTTAGAAACGCCCGTTTTGCCGCGTTTGAGTCTAGAAGCATCTGCAGAGCAGAGAATGACATTTTGTGACCCAACTTTAGGGCCCCGTATCTCAGGGTCACTTGGTGCTAGGAACCCCACACAGCAGAACTAGCACTACAACACATTCAAAGCTGGGGTTCCTAGCATCAAGTGGCCCCGAGATACGGGGCCCCAAATTTGGGTCTCAAAATGTCATTCTCTGCTGCAGAAAAGTGCTTGACATTTTGCGATCCAACTTTGGGGCCCAGTATCTCGGGGCCACTTAGTGCTAGGAACCCCAACTTTGGATATGTTGTAGTGCTAGTTCGATTGTGTGTGCACGCCATATTTGGGGTTCCTAGCTTTAAGTCGCCCCGAGATACGGGGCCCTAAAGTCGGGTCACAAAATGTCATTCTCTGCTGCAGAGCAGAGAATGACATTTTGCGACCCAACTTTGGGGCCCCGTATCTTGGGGCCACTTAGCGCTAGGAACCCCAAATGCAAACACAGGTGTGCAAACACAGTGGAACTAGCACCACAACATATCCAAAGTTGGGGTTCCTAGCACCAAGTGGCCCCGAGATACGGGGCCCCAAATTTGAGTCTCAAAATGTCATTCTCTGCTGCAGAAAAGTGCTTGACATTTTGCGATCCAACTTTGGGGCCCCGTATCTCGGGGCCACTTAGTGCTAGGAACCCCAACTTTGGATATGTTGTAGTGCTAGTTCGACTGTGTGTGCACACCATATTTGGGGTTCCTAGCTACGGGGCCCCAAAATCGGGTCGCAAAATGTTATTCTCTGCTGCAGTTTACCATCATATTGCTGTGTTTTTTGGTCCAAAAAATAGGATTCCTTTAAAAACACTTATAAACGCAAATGCGGCTAAATGTGGTACCGACGTTTAGCCGCGTTTGGCGTCTGAAACGTGGATAACTTTTACCTCTGAACCCATTTTTTTGCTTCTGGAAAAACGAGGTTAAACGCAACTGCCTAAAAACGCCAAAAAACGAGGCTGTGTACATGGACACATAGAATAACATTGAATGGGTTCAGGGGCTGTTGAAAAAAGTGCCTCTGAATGCGTGTTTAACAGCATTTTGTGTGCCTAACTGTCCCTGATTTCGAGGGACTGTCCCTGATTTGGAGCAATGTCCCTCTGTCCCTCTTTCCTCCTCATTTGTCCCTCATTTTGGTCTGATATATATAGTTGTATATAAAATGCACTTTTTATCTATCAAAAAGTGTTTCCCAGTGCTAAACCTTTCATCCAATTTCTAAATTGCTGCATTTGTAAATTTTAAAAGCCAATATAAAGGAATAGTAGTGGTAAAAAAAAAGCCCTTGTGGATTTAATTAACCTTTTTTTTTTTTTGGTTATTTCTCCTTTGGGGGGGTGTGGCAGGGGGGCGTGTCCTATGCCTACATTCCTTTGCTGGTAGGTGTCCCTCATTCCCATCTCAGAATGTTGGGAGGTATGACGGTGATGGCTGTTTGCACATCAGATAGTGTTACCAGTCTGCTGGCCTTCTCAGCAAATGCTAAGACTGATCTCATCTACAGAGTGAAACATTTTTTAAAGCTGGCCACACATCTTATGTTACCAGCAGGGCTGCTGTTAGGAACCAGGGGGCCCCATACAGCCAACTTGACAGCTCCCCCTCCCCACCCCCAAATAAGCACAGTTTACTATGCTTCAGTTGTGAATGAATACAGTGAGTGATCGGCACCAGTCACTCATTGTGTTCATTCAAGAAAGAAAAGGGGCTTGTAAATATAACATATTTACGAGAAACCTTCCTGCACTCTCCACCCTGAAGGATCCTTTTGTGCGCTTGCAGCTTCCGGTAGGAAGGAGAGGAGGGAAGCCAGAAGCACTGCAGGGGTAGGGGACACACGGGGAGGGGGCCTGGGCAGCAGGGGGAAACGTATGGTGCACAGAGAGGGTGATCAGTTCAGCGGGGGGGGGGGGCTATTACTGGAACCGATCCCCTGTATGGCTCCCTCTGTACCACTGGTCCTCCTGTACGGGGTCCAGGAAAGCAGGGGGCCCAAGCAGTGGGGTGATATCATATATATCATATGTGGGCAGGGAGGGTGGTCGGCAGCTGAAATCTGTCTTCTTCTCCTCTCCCTCCCGCTGGATTTCAGCTGCTGACCACCCTCCCTGCCCACATATGATTTACCCCCCATACAGGAGGACCGCTGGTACCCATACCTCCCAACTTTTTGAGATGGGAATGAGGGACACCTATCAGCAAAAGTATGCAGGCATGGGACACGCCCCCTGCCACGACCCCTTATAGGAGAATTGTACAAAAGAAAATTGGTTAAACCCACAAATGCTTTTCTTACCACTATTATTCCTTTATATTGGCTTTTGGAATTTACAAATGCAGCAATTTAGAAATCGGATGAAAGGTTTAGCGCTGGAAAACACTTTTTGATCTATATAGATCAGACCAAAATGAAGGACAAATGAGGAGGAATGAGGGACAGAGGGACATTGCTCCAAATCAGGGACAGTCCCTCCAAATAAGGGACAGTTGGGAGCTATGATGTATGACCAATGGTCCTCCTGTATGGGGCCCAGGCCAACAGGGTGAATCATATGTGGGCAGGGAGGGTGGTCAGCAGCTGAAAACCGGCTTCTTCTCCTCTCCCTCCCGCCGGATTTCAGCTGCTGACCACACTCCCTGTCCACATATGATTCACCCTGTTGGCCTGGGTCCCATACAGGAGGACCAGTGGTCAGCAGCTGAAAGCCGGCTTCTTCTCCTCTCCCTCCCGCCGGCTTTCAGCTGCTGACCACCCTCCCTGTCCACATATGATTCACCCTGTTGGCCTGGGTCCCATACAGGAGGACCAGTGGTCAGCAGCTGAAATCCGGCTTCTTCTCCTCTCCCTCCCGCCGGCTTTCAGCTGCTGACCACCCTCCCTGCCCACATATGATTCACCCTGCTTCCTGGGCCCCCCGGGCCCCGTACAGGAGGACCGCTGGTACCCCCTTATCCACAGCCATGGTTACCTGCATACCAGTACTCATGCCATGTCCATTTAACCAGATATTCATCGAATGGGTTTTTTGGTAAGCCGTGGCATGACATGCAGTAGCTGTTGTGAAATCAACAAGATTGTACAATTAGATTGTAAAGGTTTTGCGCCGGCCATAGATAGATTGAATCTTGGTTGGTTTAACAGGGACCATTTAAGATTGGATCCATCTATAGGCAGGCAGGCTGGCTGTACTGAAGTTGATCCGTCAACATGCATTCTTTGCTGAAAAAAAGAAAATGAATGCAGCCGTCACATCTAAAGACTGGTAGGTTGCAATATGTTACCGAACTTAGCTTAGTTGGTCTCATCCATAGAGATGGGGAGAGGCAGAGGTGTTCTGTAGAGGGGGCAGCTTAGGGTGACAATGCTGCTCCTTCACAATTACAGTATGTTATAGAGTCCAGCATCCTAACACACTTCCTGTCCTAGGGTGACAACGCCGCTCCTCCATAGTGACAGTACAGTGAGTGTTGTCACCCAATAACAGGAAGTGGACCAGTGCCAGGCAGGGTGGGGACAAGGGCTGGGCAGGAGAGGTGGCTGTCCTAGGCACTGGGGTGTCACCACGAGGAGATTGGGGGGGGGGGGGATTTCTGTTGGAAGGTGGAAATTGGGGGGCGGCAGAAGGTAAGAATGATTCTAGGGGGGGAAATCTGGAGAGGTGTGCTAGGAGAGGTGATTTGGGGGAATTTTTGTGGGAGGTAGAGAACAGGACTTGTGCTAGGAGGGGGAATTTGTGTTATAAAAGGTGATATGTTAGAGGGGGGGAAGGGATTTGTGCTAGGAGGGGAATTTTTTTGGGGGGGGGGATTTGTGCTATTAGGGATGATTTGGGGGTATTTGTGCTCAGAGGGGAACTGGGGGGGGATTTGTGCTAGGATGGGAAATTGGGGGGAGGGAAATTTGTGCTGGGGGGATTTGGAGTGGAGGGGGTAGAGAAATTGTGCTCGGAGGAGAACTTTGGGGAGGAGGGATTTGTACTATGAGGGGGAAATTTTCTTTTGCGGGGGGGGGCATTTATACTGGGGGGATATGGGGAGAGAGGATTTTAGCTGGGGTGGAAAAGATTTGTGCATGTAAATTAGTGTTCAATTTTTATGGGGTGGGGGATTTTTGCTGACACATAATGCTAATACCGTGCTCAGCATAAATGAGTACACCCCTTTTGAAAAGTAAGATTTTAATCAACGTCTCAATGAAAACAAGAGCAATTTCCAATATTTTGACAAAACTGAGTTATGTAGAACATTTGTTTAGCTCATTGCATGAAAGTAAGGTTAATAATATAATTTAGATTACAAAATCTTCAGTTTTACTCAAATTAGGTGATGCGAAAATGAGTACACCCCGCAACAAAAACGACTCCATCTAGTATTTTGTATGACCTCCATGATTTGTAAGGACAGCAATGGCGTCGCTAGGGGGGGGGGGGGGCGGGGGGGGCGGTTCGCACCTGGGTGACACCCACCAGAGGGTGACACCAGGCTGAGACTGGTAGTCTGGCACCGGTGCCGCGGCTGTGAGGCAGACAGAGGTGCTCGGAGTCTGACGCTGTCCCACACGCCGCAATCATCTCTCTCCCCGCCGGCTGCACTCACTGCAGACCAGACTATAGCTGCCTCCTCCTAAGCTGAGGAACCGAGGAGGAAGAGGGATAGCGCGCTACAGCACCTGCCCGGGGCCAAGGTATTGCAGAGGAGGAGGACATCTATGCTGCCAAGAGAGTCATTATGGGGGGGGGGGGGGGTTGAGTATATGTGCTAGGGGGTGATTGTTTTGGGTTAGAAATTACTTGTGCTATAAGGAGGGGAGAAAGTTTGAAGTTTGACACCCCCCACATCCAACCCCCCCTCCCATACCTGGTCCATCCACCCTCCCCCATTCTATTCCAGCTCCATCCCCCCACCCCAGCTCCATCTATCCCCCCCGATCCCATCCCTGGTCCATACACTCCCCATCCCATCTCCTTCCATCCCCCCGATCCCATCCCTAGTCCATCCACCCTCCCCCATCCTATTCCAGCTCCATCCACCCCACCCCAGCTCCATCCATCCCCCCATCCCAGCTCCATCCATCCGCCAATTCCATCCCTGTTCCATCCACCCCTCTGATCCCATCCCAGCTCCATCCATCCCCCCAATCCCACCCCAGCTCCATCCATCCCCCCAATTCCATCCCTCCTCCATCCAGCCCCCCATCTTATCCCATCCCAGCTCCATCCATCTCCCCAATCTCATCCCTGGTCCATACACCCACCATCCCATCCCAGCTCCATCCATCCCCCCGATCCCATCCCTGGTCCATCCACCCTCCCCCATCCCGTTCCAGCTCCATCCACCCCCCTGATCCCAGCTCCATCCATCCCCCCCCAATTACATCCCTGCTCCATCCACCCCCCTGATCCCATCCCAGCTCCATCCATTCCCTTAATCCCATCCCAGCTCCATCCACCACCCCCATCCCATCCCAGCTCCATTTACAACCCCATCCCATCCCAGCTCCATCCATTCCCCCGATCCCATCCCTGGTGCATCCACCCTCCCCCATCCCGTTCCAGCTCCATCCACCCCCCCCCCATCCCTGGTGCATCCACCCTCCCCCATCCCGTTCCAGCTCCATCCACCCCCCCATCCCAGCTCCATCCATCCCCCCCAATTCCATCCCTGCTCCATCCACCCCCTGATCCTATCCCAGCTCCATCCATTCCCCTGATCCCATCCTGGCTCCATCCACCACCCAGGGCATGAAATGAACAAGTTGATGACATATTGCAACATCCATCTTTTTTCATTCTTAACCACTTCCCGCCCGGCCCTATAGCAGAATGACGGCCAGGAAGTGGTTCCGTTATCCTGACTGGGCGTCACATAACGTCCAGCAGGTTAAGCCATGACGATCGGTGGTGTGGTATGTCAGTCTGAGCCTATGACGGAGGCTCTTTACCATGTGATCAGCTGTGTCCAAACAGTGTAAACAGGAAAAGCCATGTATCAGCTGACAGACGCGAGTAGAGGAGAGCCGATCAGCTGCTCTCCTGACAGGGGGGGTCTGCACTGATTGATTATCAGTGCAGCCCCCCCAGAGGATGCCCACCCAGGACCACCAGGGATGCCCACCCATGGCCACCAGTGAGGACCACCCATGACCACCAGGTAAGCCCACTAGAGCCCACCAGGGATGGCAATCATTGCCCATTAGGGATGGCATTCTGTGCCCATCAGTGATGCCTGCCAGTGCCTCTGATCAGTGCTGCCTATCAGTGCCATCTATCAGTGCTGCCCATCAGTGCCGCCTATACGTGCCCTCCAGTGCCACCTATCAGTGGCCATCAGTGCCGCCTATGAGTGCCCATCAGTGCCGCCTATGAGTGCCCATCAGTGCCACCTATCAGTGTCCATCAGTTCTGTATATCAGTGCCACCTATCAGTGCCTATCAGTGCTGCATATAAATGCCCCCTCATCAGTGCCAATCAATACTGCCCCATCAGTGCCCGTCAGTGCAACCTCATCAGTGCCCATCAGTTCTGTATATCAGTGCCACCTATTAGTGCTGCATATAAGTGCCCCCTCATCAGTGCCACTTCATCAGTGCCAATCAATACTGCCTCATCAGTGCCCGTCAGTGCAGTCTCCTCAGTGCCCATCAGTGAAGGAGAAAACTTACTTATTTACAGTTTTGAAAAGAAACAAAGAAAAACCTTTTTTTTTTCCAAAATTTTAGTTCTTTTTTTTATATGTAGCGCAAAAAACAAAAACTCCAGAGGTGATCAAAAACCACCAAAAGAAAGCTCTGTTTGTGAGAAAAAAATGAATAAAGATTTTGTATGGGTACAACGTTGCATAACTACACAATTGTCATTCGAAATGCGACAGCACTAAAAGCTGAAAATTGGTCTGGGCAGGAAGGTGTATAAGTGCCCAGTATTGAAGTGGTTAAAGAACGACCTCTTTTAGAGCCTGGATGCTGGATGGAGAGTGATGCTCGTCTCTTCAGAATTCCCCATAGCTGTTCCCCGATTGGTTCCAGATCAGGAGACATACTTGGCCACTGAATCACTTTCACCCGGTTCTTCTTCAGAAATGCAACAGTGACCTTAGATGTGTGTTTCGGATCATTGTCATGTTGGAAGAGTTTACGATGATCAAGGTCACGGAGGGATGGTAGCATCTTCTCTTTCAATACAGATCAGTACATCTGTGAATTCATGATACCATCCATGAAATGCAACTCCCCAACACCAGCAGCACTCATGCAGCCCCACAGAAGGACACGGCCACCACCATGGTTCAGTGTAGGCCCCATGCATTTTTCTTTGTACTCCTCACCTTTGCGACGTCATACAGTTTTGAAACCATCAGTTCCAAAAAACATTTATCTTGGTCCCATTACTCCAAAGTACAGAGTCCCAGTAGTCTTCTTCTTTTTCAGCATGGGCCCTGGCAAATTCTAGGTGGGCTTTTGGAGAGGCTTCCTTCGTGGATGACACCCATGCATGCCATTCCTCTGCAGTGTGTGCCGTATTGTTTCACAGGAAACAATCGCCCTATTTTGGCTTTCTACTTCTTTAGCTAACTGCAGTGAACTTGTATGGCCATTTTTCTTCAACCCTTCTTAGGCTCGGTTCACACAGGGGCAACACGACTTCAACGCGACTTTGCAACGCGACTTCAACACGACTTCAACACGACTTGTGGATCCGACTTTGCCCTGCGACATGTGTCCGACTTTCAATGAACGGGGATCCGACTTGGATCCCCGCCACTGTGTTTGGTATGAATCTTTAGGGGGAACTCTGCGCCAAATTTTAAATAAAAAACCGGCATGGGTTCCCCCTTCAGGAGCATACCAGGCCCTTGGGTCTGGTATGGACCTTGAGGGGAACCCCCTACGCCGAAAAGACGGCGTGGGGGGTCCCCCCCAATCCATACCAGACCCTTATCCGAGCACGCAGCCCGGCCGGACAGGAATGGGGGTGGGGACGAGCGAGCGCCCCCCCCCCCCCTCCTGAACCGTACCAGGCCGCATGCCCTCAACATGGGGGGTTGGTGCCTTGGGGGAGGGGGGCGCGCTGCGGCCCCCCACCCCAAAGCACCTTGTCCCCATGTTGATGAGGACAAGGGCCTCTTCCCGACAACCCTGGCCGTTGGTTGTCGGGGTCTGCGGGCGGAGGGCTTATCGGAATCCGGGAGCCCCCTTTAATAAGGGGGCCCCCAGATCCCGGCCCCCCACCCTATGTGAATGAGTATGGGGTACATCGTACCCCTACCCATTCACCTAGGGAAAAAGTGTCAATTTAAAAATAAACACTACATAGATTTTTAAAGTATTTTATTAGACAGCTCCGGGGGTCTTCTTCCGACTTCGGGGGTCTCTCCGGTTCTTCTCCACGCTCTCCGGATCTTCTGCCGGGCTCCTCCGCTCTCTTCTGCTCTTTTGCCGCTCTTTTGCTAAAGCGGAGGAGCACGGTCTTCGGTCTTCTGCCCTCTTCTCTTCTTCTGATGTTGACACGACGCTCTCTCCGAATGCTCTCTGTGCGCTCTGCTCTGACTTATAAAGGCGGTGACCCCGCCCCCTTATGCCGTCACAGTCCCTGGGCATGCTGGGATTATGACGACATAAGGGGGCGTGGTCATCGGGTGATGACCACGCCCCCTAAACCGTCACAGTCCCAGCATGCCCAGGGACTGTGACGGCATAAGGGGACGGGGTCACCGCCTATATAAGTCAGAGCGGAGCGCTCAGAGTGCATTCCAGCCCCAGAGAGCGTCGTGTCAACATCAGGAGAAGAGGGCAGAAGGCAGAAGATTGAAGACCGGGCTCCTTCGCTATAGCAAAAGAGCGGCAAAAGAGCAGAAAATAGCGGAGGAGCCCGGCAGAAGACCCGGAGAGCGCGGAGAAGAACCGGAGACCCCCGAAGAGAAGAAGGCAGGAGACCGGGCTCCTCCGCTATAGCAAAAGAGCAGAAAATAGCGGAGGAGCCCGGCAGAAGACCCGGAGAGCGCGGAGAAGAACCGGAGAGACCCCCGAAGTCGGAAGAAGACCCCCGGAGCTGTCTAATAAATTACTTTAAAAATCTGTGTAGTATTTTTTTTTAAATTGACACTTTCCCTAGGTGAATGGGTAGGGGTTCGATGTACCCCATACTCATTCACATAGGGTGGGGGGCCCCCTTATTAAAGGGGGCTCCTGGATTCCGATAAGCCCTCCGCCCGCAGACCCCGACAACCAACGGCCAGGGTTGTCGGGAAGAGGCCCTTGTCCTCATCAACATGGGGACAAGGTGCTTTGGGGTGGGGGGGCCGCAGCGCGCCCCCCTCCCCCAAGGCACCAACCCCCCATGTTTTGGCATGCGGCCTGGTACGGTTCAGGAGGGGGGGGGGCGCTCGCTCGTCCCCACCCCCATTCCTGTCCGGCCGGGCTGCGTGCTCGGATAAGGGTCTGGTATGGATTGGGGGGACCCCCCACGCCGTCTTTTCGGCGTAGGGGGTTCCCCTCAAGGTCCATACCAGACCCAAGGGCCTGGCATGCCCTTGGAGGGGGAACCCATGCCGGATTTTTATTTAAAATTTGGCGCGGAGTTCCCCCTCAAGCACAAGTCGCATGCCGAAGTCGGATCATGCGAGACGGCGATCCGACTTCAATGATAGTCAATAGGCTGAAGTCGGATCAAAGTCGGATCAAAGTAGTACAGGGAGTACGCTCTGAAGTCGGAGCGACTTCAGTAGTGTCTATTAAGACGCTCCCATTCACTGTAATGTGAATCTCTTTCTGGGGCGACTTGAGGGCTTAAAGTCGGATCCCAAGTCGCGGTAGTGTGAACCGAGCCTCATCAGAAGACGTTCCTGCCGAGGTGATAACTTCCGTGGACGGCCTGGACGTCTCTGTGAGATGGTTGCCGTTCCATCTTTGTTACATTTTTGTATCAGTTTTGCTCCAGTATTTTGACTGATAAGTAAAGCTTTGCTGATCTTCTTGTAGCCTTCACCTTTCTTGTGTAAAGAATTGATTTGCTTTCTCAGGCCTTGTGACATTTCTCTTCCATGTGGTGCCATTGCTGACAGCATGAAATAGGAGGGGTTTTCTTTGTTAAGTAATGTCCTTTTATAATCAGCTGTCTATGCATTGCCCACCAGTGCCACCTATCAATGCCCACCAGTGCCACCTATCAGTGCTGCCAATCAGTGCCCATTGGGGGCGTATTCATTTTTGCAACACGGTCTTGAATGACTTTGTTAGGAAAAATACTTTTTTTTGTGTGAAAATGAACAAATCCTGATCGCAATCAATGGGCTACATTTGTGGGAGTATTTTGTAGTATAGTGTAGTATTTTGTGGTATTTTGTAGTATAGTGTAGTATTTTGTGGTATTTTGTAGTATAGTGTAGTATTTTGTAGTATAGTGTAGTATTTTGTGGTATTTTGTAGTATAGTGTAGCATTTTGTGGTATTTTGTAGTATAGTGTAGTATTTTGTGGTATTTTGTAGTATAGTGTAGTATTTTGTAGTATAGTGTAGTATTTTGTGGTATTTTGTAGTATAGTGTAGTATTTTGTGGTATTTTGTAGTATAGTGTAGCATTTTGTGGTATTTTGTAGTATAGTGTAGTATTTTGTGGTATTTTGTAGTATAGTGTAGTATTTTGTGGTATTTTGTAGTATAGTGTAGCATTTTGTGGTATTTTGTAGTATAGTGTAGTATTTTGTAGTATAGTGTAGTATTTTGTGGTATTTTGTAGTATAGTGTAGTATTTTGTGGTATTTTGTAGTATAGTGTAGCATTTTGTGGTATTTTGTAGTATAGTGTAGTATTTTGTAGTATAGTGTAGTATTTTGTGGTATTTTGTAGTATAGTGTAGCATTTTGTGGTATTTTGTAGTATAGTGTAGTATTTTGTAGTATAGTGTAGTATTTTGTGGTATTTTGTAGTATAGTGCAGTATTTTGTAGTATAGTGTGGTATTTTGTAGTATAGTGTAGCATTTTGTGGTATTTTGTAGTATAGTGTAGTATTTTGTAGTATAGTGTAGTATTTTGTGGTATTTTGTAGTATAGTGTAGTATTTTATGGTATTTTGTAGTATAGTGTAGTATTTTGTAGTATAGTGTAGTATTTTGTGGTATTTTGTAGTATAGTGTAGTATTTTGTAGTATTTTGTAGTATTTTGTAGTATAGTGTAGTATAGTGTAGTATTTTGTAGTATTTTGTAGTATAGTGTAGTATTTTGTAGTATAGTGTAGTATTTTGTGGTATCTTGTAGTATAGTGTCCCATAGAAAAGTTTGATTTTGAAAGGAAAGTAAAGGTTTTCTGACAAATCTGTTGGGGCGCACTCATTTATGCTGAGCACTGTACATCTTGGGGGGTGGGGGGGTGCAATTTGGCATGTTCGTCCCGGGTTTTAGATGACCTTGTACGGCCACTGCTGCCAGGTGAAAATAACAAAAAATAAACAATAAAAGAGAAAGAAAACAAATGCAGCCACCACATCTAAAGTCTGGTAAGTTGCAACATGTTCTATTTATATACATTGTAACGATTTTCAAGTATTGATGATTCCTCCTTGCACCGCGGGAAGAGCTGCGCCTTTGTCTCGGCTTTCCTTGCCCGCGATCGCATTGAGGAACCTCCCATTCGGGGTCGCGCCCAGCGGCTAATCCATTAGCGATCCCCAGGCCGCCATGTACACGGAGTCTATAGAAGGCCGGGCCGCTGGAGCCCCAGATGTTTCTCATTCAGGGATTTGATGAATGAAGTTATTTTTCGCTGGCCCGGTGCTGGAATATAAAAATAACCAATCTGCGCCGAGCGACGGGCAATCGATGGGTCTCCGTGAGAAATGTCAGAGATATTGACCGCGCCGGCAGGAAATATGAGGGAGGAACGCACCTCGGAAATGGAGCGAGGAGCCCAGTGCCGCACAAGATAGATGTGTCAGAGAGGTGCTTA
Source organism: Lithobates septentrionalis (assembly GCA_037952835.1). NCBI lineage: Eukaryota > Metazoa > Chordata > Amphibia > Anura > Ranidae > Lithobates > Lithobates septentrionalis. The sequence continues at coordinate 487,951 of JBBDGP010000752.1, read as the reverse complement.
ACGGGAGATTTATCTGCAAAGTGCCTTTCACCGATGGAGCCGGACCGGGAGGAGGGCAAAAAAGAAAACTCCCGGCAAAAGTCATGCATTGATTCATGAATTGATGAGCGCTCTCTGCAGACATTTTTTTTTTTTTCATTCTTTTATTTAAGAATTTTAAAGTATTAAAATGCTAAGAACACATTTGAAAAGCACTTAATACAAACATCAGTAATCTATAAACAAATATTTGAATAATAAAACATTTAAATAAATAAATAGTAATAATAATAAAATAAATAACATAATAATAGAAAATAATTAATAAAATAAAATAATTACAATTTCCTCTCCGTTTTAGCTATGAAACTTTATATTCTTTCTTTCCTTTCTTTTTTTTTTGCATTCTTTGCATTACAATTCTTAAATAAAAGAATGCAAGAAAGGAAGAAAGAAAGAAAGAAAGAAAGAAAGAAAGAATATAGAATTTCTGAGCCAAAAGGTAGAGGAAAATGTAATTATTTTATTGTATTATTTTTTTTCTATTATTATTTTATTTATTTTATTATTATTAATATTTATTTATTAAAATGTTTTATTATTCAAATATTTGTTTATATATTACCGATGTTTGTAGTGAGTGCTTTCCATATGTTTTCTTTGCATTGTAATACTTTAAAAATCTTAAATAAAAGAATGCAAAAAAAGAAAAAAAATTATATATATTTTTGGCTCAGAAATTCTATATTCTTTCTTTCTTTTTTTTTTTTTGCATTCTTTTATTTAAGAATCGTAAAGTATTACAATGCAAAGAATGCAAAAAAAGAAAGAATATAGAATTTCTGAGCCAAAAAGGAGAGGAAAATGTAAATATTTTATTGGATTAATTATTTTCTATTATTATTTTATTTATTTTATTATTATTACTATTTATTTATTTAAAAAATGTATTTTTCAAATATTTGTTTATACAGTACTGATGTTTGTAGTGAGTGTTTTTTCTATGTTTTCTTTGCATTGTAATACTTTAAAATTCTTAAATAAAAGAAAACATAGAAAAAGCACTTACTACAAACATCAGTAATATATAAACAAATATTTGAATAATAAAACATTTTAATGAAAAAATAGTAAAAATAATAAAATAAATAAAATATTAGAAAATAATTAATAAAGTTAAATAATTACATTTTCCTTTCCTTTTTGGCTAAGAAATTCTATATTCTTTATATTTATTTTTTTGCAGTATTTTATTTAAGAATTTAAAAGTATTACAATATAAAGAAAACATAGAAAAAATGCTCACTACAATCATCAGTAATATATAAACGAATATTGGAAAAATAAAAAAAATAAAATAATAAATAAATAGTAATAATAATAAAATATATAAAATAATAATAGAAAATAATTTAAAAAAATATATAATTACATTTTCCTCTCCTTTTTGGCTAAGAAATTCTATATTTTTTTTTCTTTCTTTCTTTCACATTCTTTTATTTAAGAATTTTAAAGCATTAAAATGCTAAGAAAACATTTGAAAAGCACTCACTACAAACATCAGTAATATATAAACAAATATTTGAATAATAAAACATTTTACTAAATAAATAGTAATAATTATAAAATAAATAAAATAATATTAGAAAATAATTAATAAAGTAAAATAATTACATTTTCCTCTCCTTTTTGGCTAAGAAATTCTATATTCTATATTCTTTTTTTTTTTTTTAGCATTATTTTATTTAAGAATTTTAAAGTATTACAATATAAAGAAAACATAGAAAAAAAAACGCTCACTACAAACATCAGTAATATATAAACGAACATTTGAAAAATAAAAATTAATAAATAAATAAATAGTAATAATAATAAAATATATAAAATCATAATAAAAAATAATTTAAAAAATATAATTACATTTTCCTTTCCTTTTTGGCTAGGAAATTCTATATTCTTTCTTTCTTTCTTTCTTTCTTTCTTTCTTTCTTTCACATTATTTTATTTAAGAATTTTAAAGCATTAAAATGCTAAGAAAATATTTGAAAAGCACTCACTACAAACATCAGTAAAATATTTGAATAATAAAACATTTTAATAAATAAATAGTAATAAAATAAATATAGAAAATAATTAATAAAATAAAATAACTACATTTCCTCTCCTTTTTGGCTAAGAAATTGTATTATTTTTTTTATTTTTTTTTCTTTTATTTAAGAATTTTAAAGTATTACAATGCAAAGAAAACATAGGAAAAAACACTCACTACAAACATCAGTAATATATAAACTAATATTTGAATAATAAAACATTTTACTAAATAAATAGTAATAATAATAAAATAAATAAAATAATAATAGAAAATAATTAATGAAATAAAATAATTACATTTCCTCTCCTTTTTGGCTAAGAAATTCTATATTCCTTTTTTTTTTTCATTCTTTTATTTAAGAATTTTAAAGTATTACAATGAAATGAAAACATATGAAAAGCACTCACTACAAACATCAGTAATACCGTATATAAATTAGTATGTGTTTAAAAAAATAAATAGTAATAATAATAATAAAATAAATAAAATAATAATAGAAATTACTATATAAATAAATGCATTGAAATAAATAAATTGTCTTCTCCTTGTCATAAAATGGACAAGAAATATTAGTGAATACAGTGTTAAAAATATATATTACATGACATGATGTTACACAATGAATGATGAGGTATTAGACTATATTTTTTCTAATGCTAAATAAAACCATCATTATTATTTCATGGCTTATAGTATGACATCACTGGGCCTCTGTGCTTGTCTATGCAGCACAGGCATTTATTATTTATTTTACTTTTTTTTACACTGTCCTTTAAGACCATTGGGTGGAATTGACGTTTGACGTCGCTTCCGTCATCCAATGGTATGGAGCTGAGTGTGGGGGGGGGGGGGGGGCATCTTTCTCTCACTTGACTCCATGCCTCAGAGGGGAAAGAACCTGATCCGTAAGCGGCGGAGACCACCGGGGAGCGGCCAGAGGGGGCATCAAACATCAAACAGCCGGCGTATAATGACGGCGGGCGGTCTGTAAGTAGTTAATGGCAGCCCAGTCTAATGCTGGCCATACACTGTACGAAAAATCGCCTGAACCCATTTTCGAAAAACGAACATTCGGCCGTGAGAGCAAACGATAGCGCCATCATGTAATGACCGATAAATCGTTCAGTGGACATAAATGAATCCATTCTTTGTTTTTTTTTTTTTTACATATACCTAGTGCAGACAGTTCGGACGGCAAGCACATTAACCTTTCAATTTATCGTTTGTTCGGCAGAAAATTCCCAAACTTGTCCTTGTTTTTTTGGCTCAAAAACGTCTCAGCGATTATCGATTTTGTGCCCATTAACTGGCCGAAAAACAAATGAACTGGCCAAATGACTGAATTTCGGCTGATTTTTCATATACTGTATGGCCAGCATCAGTGGCGGCTGGTGCTCAAAATTTTTTTTGGGGGGGCGCAAACAAACTAAAAAATTCTGAAAAATACTGAAAAAAAAATTGCAGCCACTGTGCCCATCAATTGCAGCCGCTGTGCCCACCAATTGCAGCCACTGTGCCCACCAATTGCAGCCACTGTGCACATTAATTGCAGCCACTGTGCCTATCAAATGCAGCCACTGTGCCATCAATTGCAGCCACTGTGCCCATCAAATGCAGCCACTGTGCCCATCAAATGCAGCCACTGTTCCCATCAATTGCAGCCACTGTGCCAGTAATTGCAGCCACTGTTCCCACCAAATGCAGCCACTGTGCCCACCAAATGCAGCCACTGTGCCCATCAAATGCAGCCACTGTGCACATTAATTGTAACCACTGTGCCCATCAAATGCAGCCACTGTGCCATCAAATGCAGCCACTGTGACCACCAATTGCAGCCACTGTGCCCATCAAATGCTGCCACTGTGCCCATCAAATTCAGCCACTGTGCCCATCAAATTCAGCCACTGTGCCCATCAATTGCAGCCACTGTGCCCATCAATTGCAGCCACCTTGCCCACCAACTTCAGCCACTGTGCTCAACAATTGCAGCCACTGTGCCCATCAAATGCAGCCACTGTGCCCACCAATTGCAGCCACTGTGCCCATCAAATTCTGCCACTGTGTCATCAATTGCAGCCACTGTGTCATCAATTACAGCCACTGTGCACATTAATTGCAGCCACTGTGCCATCAAATGCAGCCACTGTGACCACCAATTGCAGCCACTGTGCCCATCAAATGCTGCCACTGTGTCATCAATTGCAGCCAGTATGCACATTAATTGCAGCCACTGTGCCCATCAAATGCTGCCACTGTGTCATCAATTGCAGCCACTGTGCACATTAATTGCTGCCACTGTGCCCATCAAATGCCGCCACTGTGTCATCAATTGCAGCCACTGCGCCCACCAATTGCGGCCACTGTGTCATCAATTGCAGCCACTGTGCCGATTAATTGCAGCCACTGTGCCCATCAAATTCAGCCACTGTGCCCATCAAATTCAGCCACTGTGCCCATCAATTGCAGCCACTGTGCCCATCAATTGCAGCCATTGTGCCCACCAATTTCAGCCACTGTGCCCAACAATTGCAGCCACTGTGCCCATCAAATGCAGCCACTGTGCCCACCAATTGCAGCCACTGTGCCCATCAAATTCTGCCACTGTGTCATCAATTGCAGCCACTGTGTCATCAATTACAGCCACTGTGCACATTAATTGCAGCCACTGTGCCATCAAATGCAGCCACTGTGCCCATCAGTTGCAGCCACTGTGCCCATCAATTGCAGCCACTGTGCCCATCAATTGCAGCCACTGTGCCCATCAATTGCAGCCACTGTGCCCATCAATTGCAGCCACTGTGCCCATCAAATGCTGCCACTGTGTCATCAACTGCAGCCCCTGTGCCCAACCTATGCAGCCATTGTTCCCATCAATTGCAGCCACTGTGCCCACCAAATCCAGCCACTGTGCCCACCAAATCCAGCCACTGTGCCCACCAAATGCAGCCACTGTGCCCATCATGCAGCCACTGTTCACATTAAATGCAGCCACTGTGCACATTAATTGTAGCCACTGTGCCCATCAAATGCAGCCACTGTGCCCACCAATTGCAGCCACTGTGCCCATCAAATGCTGACACTGGTTCTATCAACTGCAGCCTCTGTGCCAGCAATTGCAGCCACTGTGCCCACCAAATGCAGCCACTTTGCCCATCAAATGCAGCCACTTTACCCATCAAATGCAGCCACTGTGCACATTATTTGTAGCCACTGTGCCCATCAAATGCAGCCACTGTGCCACCAATTGCAGCCACTGTGCTCATCAAATGCCGCCACTGTGTCATCAATTGCAGCCACTGTGCCCAACAATTGCAGCCACTGTGCCCATCAAATGCTGCCACTATGTCATCAATCGCAGCCACTGTGCACAGTATTTCCAGCCCTGCGTTGCGATCATCGATCCTGGTCAGTATCAGTGTCAGAGTGGAGATTAAATTCAGTCAGACTGTCAGTGCTGTGCAAGGAAGTGTCAGTGTGTGCGGAACGGAGGGGTGGGCACCAAGATCTCAGGGAGGAGTGCAGTCTTGGCTGAGGCCAGCGACGTCGGCACTTACCTTTACCCACAGGCGCCGGCGCTGCTCAATCCAGTTCACCGCACCCACACTAGTTGACTCCACCCGTCTCACAGCAGTGAGTGATGGCCGGGAAACAGTGATGCAGCGGTGCCGCAAAAAGCACCACCCACCGTCCCCGGGTCTCCGCCAATACAAAATGAGTTACTGGAGTATTAGACAAATAAGTGAAGAGTTGGCGTGTTTGCGGGCGCACCGCTTGCACCCCAAACACGCCCTAAACATGGGCAAATAAGCTTCCCAGCTTGCAATTAGCTTATTGCAAGATGATAAGCCTCCCATGGTCCACCGGCGCCTGGTCACTCTTAAAGTGAGCTTCTTTTTTTTTTTTTTTTAGAACAGCTTGGGGTGGGGGGTGGCAGCGCCCATCCTTCACTTGCCAGTCTTAGTCCGTAGGGTTCAATATTGAGTTGGCCCACCCTTTGCAGCTATAACAGCTTCAACTCTTCTGGGAAGGCTGTCCACAAGGTTTAGGAGTGTGTCTATGGGAATGTTTGACCATTCTTCCAGAAGCACACTTGTGAGGTCAGGCACTGATGTTGGATAAGAAGGCCTGGCTCACAGTCTCCACTCGAATTCATCCCAAAGGTGTTCTATTGGGTTGAGGTGCAGGCCAGTTAAGTTCCTCCACCCCAAACTAGCTCATCCATGTCTTTATGGACCTTGCTTTGTGCTCTGGTCCAAATCATTTGGTGGAGGGGGGATTATGGTGTGGGGTTGTTTTTCAGGGGTTGGGGTTGGCCCCTTAGTTCCAGTGAAGGGAACTCTTTAGGCCTCAGCATACCAAGACATTTTGGACAATTTCATTCTCCCAGCTTTGTGGGAACAGTTTGGGGATGACCCCTTCCTGTTCCAACATGACTGCGCACCAGTGCACAAAGCAAGGTCCATAAAGACATGGATGAGCAAGTTTGGGATGGAGGAACTTGACTGGATGGACCTCAACCCGATAGAACACCTTCGGGATGAATTAGGCTGGGTTCAGACTATTGCGAATTGGATGCGGGTTCCCCCACATCCAATTCGCAATAGCAGGAGATTTTAACTGGCTCTCTATGGAGCCGGTTCACATATCTCCATTGTGGTCCATTTCATGTCCAAATCCAGCCCAAAATTCAGGCTGAAATCGGACCTGAAATGGTGAACGGGGTCGCACTGGACACCTGCTGTGAGATGCATGCGGCGATAGTGTGAAACCAGCCTTAGAGCGGAGACTGCAAGCCAGGCCTTCTTGTCCAACATCAGTGCCTGACCTCACAAATGCTCTTCTGGAAGAATGGTCAAACATTCCCATAGACACACTCCTAAACCTTGTGGACAACCTTCCCAAAAGATTTGAAGCTGTTATAGCTGCAAAGGGTGGGCCAACTCAATATTGAACCCTACGGACTAAGACTGGGATGCTATTAAAGTTCATGTGTGTGTAAAGCCTCGTACACCCGATCGGATTTTCCTCAGCTCATTAGCACCACCTTTTGGGCTCCTTCTGCTAATTTTGTGTTAGTAGAAGTTTGGTGAGTGTTGATTTTCAGTTTGTTTCTGAACGGCCTGTTCGTCAACCAGACATGTTGCAAAATCGGAGGAGATAATGTGTTATTTATTATTGGCCTTGGAATTATTGCTTTGACCCAAGTCCAGGAGGAGTTCTTGGACCTAAAATTGATTGCTTTATTAATCGTGACCAATTATGTCATATGCTTTTGCTGCGGGAGCTCCAGGAGAATAATTCGGATGAAATCGGAATTATCCCCGGATGACGGACCCCTGCTTTCGCTAACTCTTGGCATTGCTGACCCCCTATATTAAGAAGCAGGACACATGCATGAGGCTTTTATTTTATTTTTTGGTTGAATAATAATGATTTGATTTGGTATAATTTCTATATTTTTGGATGCATAGAATGGACTTTTTGGTTAAGTTCTATTGGCAGATAGCATGTCTAATTTTATTTGTTTTCTTTGTTTAATGCACAATAAAAAAATTGTGTAGAATAATACTTGGCTGTGTGTTTTATTTCAAATGACAGTTTGGGAGTAGGCAGTTACATTTTAAAAAAATACAATGTAATTGTATTACAATGTAATAAATACAGTTGTTAATTGACAAGGGACACCAACATATTTGTATCTTTGATTTTAAAAACTCCGGGATAATTGTGTTGTGGTAACTTGCCCAAAAAAAACAAAGACAAAAAACAAGCATAATAATATTATTCTTGATATCACTAGAAAAAAAAGCCTTTGAAAATGTGTTTGCAATAACTCCATCAGTATCACCAGCAAAGCAGCTTCATTATTATCCCATTAAAGAAGAAGAGAATTGTGCACTGCATTTGGAGATTTCATAATTTGCCGCGTCACAAATATTAATTCTTCATTACGAACGCTAGTTTACAAGACTGACCGCTTCCGGCTCATCCTTGCTTCCGAGCATGCGTGTTTGTACTTTGTACTTTTGTCCGACGGACTTGTGTACACATGCTCGGAAAATCCGATAACAGACATTTGTTCCGCGGAAAATTTTAAAGCCTGCTATCCATCATTTGTCCACGGAAAAACCAACAACAATTGTCCGATGGAGCGTACAGACGGTCGGATTTTCCGCCAACCGTCTGTCATCACACAATTCCCATCGGAAAATCCGATCGTGTGTACACAGCTTAAAAGGCAGGCATCCCAATACTTTTGGTAATATAGTGTGTATATATAGAGCATATGTTTGTTTTTTTTATATATTTTTTTTTTTTCATTTTACTGAACCTCAAACTGGATGAAATCACATTTTTCTATTTCTATGAGACATCTCGGGAATTATCTCAAGTATTTTGAGCTTTTCAAAGAGTAACAATATGAAACGCCCACAAAACCATCTGCTACACTTGGAATGACGCTAAATATAAACATCTACCTAAAAATAGAAGTGAACCGGCACCGCCACCCACTCTGATAAGGAAGTAAAAGAAAAACAGAAAACTATATACCGTAACTAAAATAATCCAAATATATCCAAAGTCTTTATTTCTAAATAACTTCACAAGACATCAATCTTCATAACATTCCATTTCCAGGTGTGCGTCCAATCTCAGAACTAGGGATGAGCCGAACACCCCCCGGTTCGGTTCGCACCAGAACCTGCGAACGGACCGAAAATTTGCACGAACGTTAGAACCCCATTGACGTCTATGGGACTCGAATGTTCAAAATCAAAAGTGCTCATTTTAAAGGCTAATTTGCATGGTATTGTCCTAAAAAGGGTTTGGGGACCCGGGTCCTACCCCAGGGGACATGTATCAATGCAAAAAAAAACTTTTAAAAACGGCTGTTTTTTCGGGAGCAGTGATTTTAATGATGCTTAAAGCAAAAAAAAAAAAGTGAAATATTCCTTTAAATATCGTACCTGGGGGGTGTCTATAGTATGCCTGTAAAGTGACGCGTGTTTCCCGTGTTTAGAACAGTCCCTGCACAAAATGTCATTTTTAAAGGAAAAAATCTCATTTAAAACTGCTTGCGGGTTTAATGTCATGTCGGGTCCTGGCAATATGGATGAAAATCAGTGAGACAAACGGCATGGGTACCCCCCAGTCCATTACCAGGCCCTTTGGGTCTTGTATGGATATTAAGGGGAACCCCGCACCCAAATTAAAATAAGGAAAGGTGTGGGGCCACCAGGCCCTATATACTCTGAACAGCAGTATACAGGCGGTGCAAACAAGACAGGGACAGTAGGTTTGTTGTTAAGTAGAATCTGTTTGTAATTTTGAACATTTTTAACGTGTTTAGCTCCAGCCAAAAAATCTTTTTTAAGCTTTTTGGAAAACATAGGGAAGGGTTATCACCCCTGTGACATTTGTTTTGCTGTCTTTCCTCCTCTTCAGAAGATTTCACCTCACTTTTTGTCCCAATGACAAATGTTTTTTGAAAATTTGGGTTTTTTTGTGGAACAAGGATTGGAAAGCATCAGTGGAAAGGAGAAATGTTTTTCCCATATTAACTCTTACAGGAGAGAATTTCCCTTCCTAGGGGTAGATTTCATCTCACTTCCTGTTGTCTCCTTCCGTTTGCAAGTAGGAGTCGTTTGTACAGTAAGTTAGATGTTTGAAAGTAGGGGCCTGCCCTATATACTCAGCAGAAATTTGGGCCTTAGGTGTTGTTGTGGCCACAACACTGTAAGCCCTCACAGGGCCCTGCTGTGAAATATTAAATCAAGAATTGTAATTACATGCCCCTGTTGAACAGGGGCAGAAAAACTGGGCCTTTGGTGGTGGTGGTGGTGGTGGTGCTGGTGCCACAACACTGTAAGTCCTCACTCGCTCTTGGTGGGTGCAGAAATGGGCCCTGCTGTGAAATATTAGATCAAGAATTGTAATTACATGCCCCTGTTGAACAGGGGCAGAAAAATTGGGCCTTTGGTGGTGGTGGTGCTGGTGCCACAACACTGTAAGTCCTCACTCGCTCTTGGTGGGTGCAGAAATGGGCCCTGCTGTGAAATATTAGATAAAGAATTGTAATTACATGCCCCTGTTGAACAGGAGCTGAAAAATTAGGCCTTAGGCACTGGTGCTGGTGCCACAACACTGCAACCCCTCACAGACACTCTAGTTGGAACGCAGGAACAAGCCCTGCTGCAAAGTATTGCATCAAAAATTGTAATTACATGCCCCTGTTAAACAGGGGCTGAAAAATTGTGCCTTAGGCACTGGTGGTGGCGCCCAGAACCAAAAATGTTCTTACAAGCTATCAGCGTGATCATTGAGGAGGAAGAGGATAATTACTCAGGGATAGTCACTCAGCATCAGCATAGGCAGTCTTTGAAGGGATCTGAGATTTCAAAAAAAATTATTCGGTTACATCAGCATCAGGTGCTTGGTAGCTGGTGGTGATCCAAGACTGATTCATTTTTATGAAGGTCAGTCGATCGACCGAGTCGGTGGACGGACGCACCCTGTGATCGGTTACCACGCCTCCAGCAGCACTGAATGTGCGTTCCGAAAGAACGCTGGATGCAGGACAGGCCAGTAGCTCAATTGCATACTGTGCAAGCTCTGGCCAGTGATCCATCCTCAAGACCCAGTAACCCAGAGGATTTTCGGTGGGAAAGGTGTCCAAATCTGATCTTGCCCCTAGGTATTCCTGCACTATGTAAAACAGACGCTGGCGATGGTTGCTGGAAACGATCATACCTTGGGGCTGCGGACCAAAAAATTGTCTGAACGCATCGGTCAGACGGCCACCTTCTCCACCGCTCCTTCTTTGACTGACCGAAGCCTCAGCAACACGTTGTCCAGAAACAGGAGTTTGTAACCTCCCAGTCTCTGGGAACGCGTTGCACAGACCTTTCTGCAAGGCCTCCCAAATATGTTTCATCCTCTGCTCCCTCTGCGATGGCAAGATAAGGTCCGCAACCTTACCCTTGTAACGTGGAGGGTTGCCAGCCAGTATTGGTCCTTCTCCTTGATACCACGAATACGAGGATCCTTACGCAGGCTTTGCAGGATCAGGGAGGCCATGCAGCGTAGGTTTGCTGAGGCATTCGATCCGGAGTCCTCTGGGTCACTAAGGACGACATGGTCCGCAGCCATCTCCTCCCAGCCACGTACAAGTCCGTGTGTTTCTTGGGACTGATCCCTTAAAGACTGCTGCTGATGCTGAGTGCCAGGCTTCACCTCCATACTGACACAATCTTCCTCCTCCTCCTCCTCCTCCTCCTCCTCCTCCTCCTAGTCCTCTTCCTGTGTGATCGGCGGGCACGCAGGAACACTGTCTGGATAAAGGGGGCCTTGAGAGCTAAGGAAGTCCTCCTCTTCCTGCCTCTGTTTTGCCTCAAGTGCCCTGTCCATTATTCCACGCAGCGTGTGCTCCAACAGGTGGACAAGGGGGACAGTGTCACTGATGCATGCACTGTCACTGCTCACCATCCTCGTGGCCTCCTCAAATGGTGACAGGACAGTGCATGCATCCCTGATCATGGCCCACTGGCGTGGGGAAAAAAAAAACAAGCTCCCCTGACCCTGTCCTGGTGCCATAGTCGCACAGGTACTCATTGATGGCCCTCTGCTGCATGTGCAACGTTGAGTTCCACCTGGTGGGCATGTCACAGATTAGGCGGTTCTTGGGCAGGTTAAACTCCTTTTGGAGGTCCGTCAGCCGAGCACTGGCATTATATGACCGGCGGAAATGCACACAGACTTTCCTGGCCTGCCTCAGGACATCCTGTAAGCCCGGGTACCTGCCCAAGAACCGCTGCACCACCAAGTTAATGACGTGAGCCAAACAGGGCACATGGGTCATTTGTCCCTGTCGGAGGGCAGAGAGGAGGTTGGTGCCATTGTCGCAAACCACCATTCCTGCCTTAAGTTGGCGTGGCGTCAACCACCTCTGAACCTGCCCCTGCAGAGCTGACAGAACCTCTGCCCCAGTGTGGCTCCTGTCCCCCAAGCACACCAGCTCAAGCACCGCATGGCATCTTTTGGCCTGCGTACTTGCGTAGCCCCTTGAACGACTACGGAGCACCGCTGGTTCCAAGGACAAAGCACAGGAAGAGGCCATGGAGGAAGAAGAAGAGGAGGGGGTGGAGGAGAGAGGTGTGTCACAATCATTAGCATTTTGGAGGCGTGGTGGCGGAACAACCTCCAACACTACTGCACCTTGTCCTCCATCCTTCCCAGCTGCCAGCAGAGTCACCCAATGCGCCGTGAAACTTAGGTAACGTCCCTGTCCATGCCTGCTGGACCATGAGTCAGCGGTAATATGCACCTTACCGCTGACCGTCCTGTCCAGCGAGGCATGGACATTGCCTTCCACATGCCGGTAGAGACCTGGAATCGTCTTCCGTGAGAAAAAGTGGCGTTTGGGTACCTGCCACTGAGGAACCGCACATTCCACAAACTCACGGAAGGGGGCAGAGTCTACCAACTGAAAAGGCAGCAGTTGAAGTGCTAGCAATTTTGCCAAGCTAGCATTCAACCGCTGGGCATGTGGATTGCTGGGAGCAAACTTCTTTCGGCGGTGCAGCAGCTGGGGCAGGGAAATTTGCCTGGTACAATCTGACGTCGGTGTACCAAAAGCAGATTGCCCACAAGTACTTGGCTGTGACACACCTAATTCTACACCTTCATTCCTCTCAGTGCAGGTCTCAGAGAGGACTGAAGGTCCAGTGGGGTTGGAAATCTCAGCTGATGAGGAGCAAGGAGAGGTCCTCTTTGTTCTTTGGTGTGGGTCTTTTAGATACGCTTGCCAACGAACTGCATGGCAGGTCAACATATGTCTGGTCAAGCATGTGGTACCCAAGCGGGAGATGTTTTGGCCACGCGAGATACGCTTGAGACATATGTTGCAAATAGCAGCGGTGCGATCTGATGCACTCGTCTCAAAAAAGGCCCATACCAAAGAACTTTTTGAATAATGCGCAGAGACTGCAGCGCCCTGCACATGTGGAGCTTTGGGGTGTGATGCAGTCAATGTGCTGCCCTTAGGCTGGCCCCTGGAGGGCATCCTGCCTCGTTGGTGATGTGCCGCCTCCTCCTCCTCCTCTCTCCTATCAGGCACACACTTTGAGTCAGTGACCTCATCATCCCCTCCCTCCTCATCACTGGAGCAAACCTGGCAGTATGCTGCAGCAGGGGGAGCATGACTGCCAGATTGCTGTCCCTCTTGGGCACCCCCTCTGTCCATGCTCATGTTACTGCCTTCATCGAGCTCAGTATCATCATCAGAGCCTTCCAAACGCTGGGCATCCTCCTGGAGCATGTACCCAACACTGTGGTCAAACAGTTCGAGGGACTCCTCAGGAGGACATGGTGGGGCTAGGGAAGGAGTCACTGATGACATTGAGCCGAGGGAAGAGGCCGCTGCTTTGCCAGACAAAGTACCCTGGGCATGGGTGAGAGAGGATGAGGAGGATGAGGACGGCTTGGTCATCCACTCGACCAAGTCTTCCGCATGTTGCGGCTCAACACGGCCAGCTGCCGAAAAAAAGGCCAAGCTTGTCCCACGGCCACGTGCTGATGAGGATGCACCGTCTCCACGACCAGCACTAGACACAGAGCCTGCTTGCCCTCTCTTATTGGCTTGTGACTGTCTGCCTCTCCTTCTTGACCTTCCAGACATACTAATGGCCTGTAGCTGCACTAAGCTGGGATATATATATATATATATATATATATATATATATATATATATATATGTACTGATACTGCAGCTAGCAAAATCAACTGCCTGCCTGTAGTATGAGAACACCACCAACCTTCTACAGGTAGCTTTAGCTGAACACTGTGAGGTGGACGCACCCCACTAACTTGTAGGTTTAGCTGAACACTGTGAGCAGGACGCACTGCACTAACTGTAAATAGTCTAGCTGCCTGACTGTGGTACTAATAGGATCAAAAGAACACCAGTAATTTTATTCAGGTAGCTGTATATACTGTAACAAGACAAGCCTGCCTGTCAGTAAGAAGTTAACAGGAACGGATCTAGCTGAACACTGTGAGCAGGACGCACTGCACTAACTGTAAATAGTCTAGCTGCCTGACTGTGGTACTAATAGGATCAAAAGAACACCAGTAATTTTATTCAGGTAGCTGTATATACTGTAACAAGACAAGCCTGCCTGTCAGTAAGAAGTTGACAGGAACGGATCTAGCTGAACACTGTGAGCAGGACGCACTGCACTAACTGTAAATAGTCTAGCTGCCTGACTGTGGTACTAATAGGATCAAAAGAACACCAGTAATTTTCTTCAGGTAGCTGTATATACTGTAACAAGACAAGCCTGCCTGTCAGTAAGAAGTTAACAGGAATGGATCTAGCTGAACACTGTGAGCAGGACGCACTGCACTAACTGTAAATAGTCTAGCTGCCTGACTGTGGTACTAATAGAATCAAAAGAAAACCAGTAATTTTCTTCAGGTAGCTGTAAATACTGTAACAAGACAAGCCTGCCTGTCAGTAGGAAGATAACAGGAATGGATCTAGCTAAACTGAATACAGTGTATATATATATGCAACACCTGGGATGCATATATATACACAATACACTGTAAGTGCAGCTAACTGACTGACTGTTCTGCCTAATCTATCTAACTCAAATCAAATGTCACTGTCTGTCTCTCTCTCTCTCAATGAACGCCGGAACACACTGCACAGGGCCGCCGTGCAGGCGGCCTTATATAGTGTGGGGCGTGTACTAAATCCCCTGAGCCATAATTGGCCAAAGCCTCCTTGGCTTTGGCCAATTACGGCTCTCTGTTCAGGTGGCGCTGTGATTGGCCAAGCATGCGGGTCATAGTGCATGCTTGGCCAATCATCAGCCAGCAATGCACTGCGAGGCCGCAGTGAATTATGGGCCGTGACGCGCCACACGAATTTGGCGCGAACGGCCCATATCGTTCGCAATTTGGCGAACGACCGAACAGCCGATGTTCGAGTCGAACATGGGTTCGACTCGAATACGAAGCTCATCCCTACTCAGAACGTGTCCACCACCCTTCACCTCAAACTGCCTAACCTCCAGAAGTGACCCATATAATCAATACAAGCCCCTCCCGCTGCGGGCGTGCTGGGAGTCCACAGTGAGAACACACGGCTGCATGCCACCTTGGATGTGGAGGAACATATGGGGGGAATTAGGGCCTCCTTATATATATCTATATATTTGTGTGTATATATATATATATATATATATATATATATATATTTCAATCACCCCGCCCAATAGTGCAAGATGCCATGTGCTGCCAATAGTAAGGTCGTGACATCACCACGTTATGACGGCACACCTCAAATCATGGCTTATAATCTATCTTCTTTATTTCCATCAGTTAAAAACAGGGCATCAGCATGCACAGACAGCAAGGTCGACGCGTTTCATGCCTCACTGATACTTGATTAGACATCAGTGACACGTGAAACATGTCAACCTTGCTGTCTGTGTTTGCGGATGTCCTGTTTTTAACTGATGGAAATAAAGAAGATGTATTTTAGCCATGATTTGAGGGGTGTGGTCATCTATTCTTATCATTTGCAGTATCTCCGGTACAAACTGGGTCTACGCCTTGTGGCATTGCTGGGAGGTGGTGGACGGACCTGGAGTGCTACAGTTTTCCTTTTCAAGTTACACCAACAACCATTGCCGCTCGCAATGGCACAGCGCATGGCAGGGAAGACTGAAAAGATGGAGCCCCCCGCAAAAACGGTCCCCCCACCGCGCATGTGTCAGATGTCAACGGGGTGACGCCACAATGCCGACAAATGAAATTTTAACAATGGATGACCGCACACCTAAAATCATGGCTAAATGTGGAGGAACATATGGGAGGGGATCAGGACCTCCTTATACATACACCATTCCGCCCAATGGTTTAAGATGCCATGTGCTGCCAATAGTGAGGCCGTGCCGTCACCACGTCATGCGCAACATCAACACACCAACCACCTTTAATTATAAGAATGGATGACCGCACACCTCAAATCATGGCTAAATGTGGAGGAATATATGGGAGGGGATCAGGACCTCTTTATATGTACCACCTCGCCCAATGGTGTAGGATGCCATGTGCTGCCAATAGTGAGGCCGTCACCACGTCATGCGCAACGACAACACGCCAACAACCTTAAAAAGACCTGGAAAGCCCGGGTCTTTCACCCAATAGTTTATTGTGCTCATTAACACACCTTTGTCTCCTAGGTCCACTATTGGGGGCTGTGTTTATACTTATGTGTATTATAAGTTGTAAGTGAGGAGATGGCAAGTCTACCCTGAAAGGTCATATCTCTGAGTCACCAAGTTTGGGTAAATGATTAGATAACTAGCTCATGTTAATTATGTTTCTGGTTACAGTTTGTATTGTTAGAGTAATATGATCAGGACTGGGGGACCTCCTCTTCAACTGTATATAAGACCGTATTCTTGTTCTAATAAACAGTCCATGTTCAGCAACCAAACAAGTATTGTCTTGTTTTGTTGGTTGTTAGCAGCGGTTGGAATATCTGATCTGATTTGATTGCTGGCACTTGTGGGCACTGATTGCTGGCACTTGTGGGCACAGATTGGTGGCAATTGTGGGTACTGGTTGGCACTGATTGCTGGCAGTGGTGGGCACACATTCCTGGCACTGGTGGGCACTTAATTGTAATCAGAGCACTGATGATCAGTGCCCTGATCACATACCTAGCTGTCCCCTGTGAGGAGATGCCACTGATTGGCTCTCCTCGCCACACACTCTGTCAGTGTGAGGCGAGGAGGGCCGATTACCGGCATCTCCGTGTTTACATATGACCGGCTGTGATTGGACACAGCCGATCACATTGTTAAAGAGCCACGGCCGCGGCTCTTTACACAGATCGGGGTCACGCCGCGTCCTAGCAACACGGTGCTGCCACGATCGGCGGTTGTTCTGGGAGGCCAACAACATGAGAGCCGCACTGCCTGGCCGTCATTTGATGGTGGGTGGGTGGTAAGTGGTTAAAGAGGTCCTGTCGTGCTTTTTTTCTATTACGGGATCAAGGAATGTTTCCATTTTTTACATGTTTACATTCCTTGTAATAGGAATAAAAGTGATCACATTTTTCTTTTTTTAAAGGGACAGTGCTAAAATAAAAAAAATAAATAGTAAAATAAATAAGAAAAAATGTTTTAAAGCACCCCGTCCCTCCGTGCTCACGCGCAGAAGCGAACGCATACGTGAGCATATGTAAACGGTGTTCAAACCACACACGTGAGGTATCCTAACAATCGTTAGAGCGAGAGCGATAATTCCAGCAAAAGACCTCCTCTGTAACTCAAAACTGGTAACCTGTAGAAATGTTTAAACTTCGCCTATGGAGATTTTTAAAGGTCAAAGTGTGTCGCCATTCCACGAGCGGGCGCAATTTTGAAGCATGTTGGGTATCAATTTACTCGGCATAACATTTTCTTTTATATTATAAAAAAAAATTGGGCTAACTTTACTATTTTCTTTTTTTTTTTTTAAATGTATTTTTTCCCAAAAAATTGCGTTTGTAAGACTGCTGCGCAAATACAGTGTGACATAAAGTATTGCAACGAACGCCATTTTATTCTCTAGGGCAGTGATGGCGAACCTTGGCACCCCAGATGTTTTGGAACTACATTTGCCATGATGCTCCACTACACTGCAGAGTGCATGAGCATCATGGGAAATGTAGTTTCAAAACATCTGGGGTGCCAAGGTTCGCCATCACTGCTCTAGGGTGTCTGAAAAAATATATATATATAATGTTTGGGGGTTCTAAGTAATTTCCTAGCAAAAAAAAAAAAAATTTTAACTTGTAAACACTAAATGTAAAAAATAGGCCTGGTCCTTAAGTGGTTAAGTTGCAGATATTTGAACAGCTGTCATTGAAAAACTTTAGTGTCCAAAGTTGCATGAAAAGTTGCATGAGTGTGAATGGAGCCCATTGGTGTGTGCAGCCTATTGTGTGTGCACCACAGAGCAAAAACACACATGCGTGTATATCAGTAGAGCAGTGGATGGTGTCAGTGTTTTTTTTTATTTTTATTATTTATTTAAATTATTATTTACAATTTTTTATTTTATTTTTTATTATCATTTACAATATTTTTTTCCCAAATTTTTATAATAGCCCTGTTATGGGGCTTTGGTGAAATATCAAGGGTCTAAACAGACCCCTTTTGAGACAGAGAAAGAAACTGAGGACAGAGCTTACCCAATCCCTTTCTCTTCAGCCTGCAGTAAACATAGTTTACTATGCTTCAGTTAGGAATAAAGAGAGGAGCGATCAGTACAGATCACTCACTGTGTTCATTCAGAAAGGGAAGGGGTCGGTTGATTAATATTTACCAGCCCCTTCCCCGCTCCTGAGAGGAGAGGAGGGAAGCTGGCAGGACTGCAGGGGGGAGATAGAAAGCAGGGGAAAAAGGCACCACACAGGATGATTAGGGTGTGCCCAGGCACACCCAGCACACCCTGTGCGCACACCTATGATGGAGCCTCTGCTTTCACTGCACACTGTGAGCTTCTCACAACGTGCATTAGAAGATGCAGCAAGTCAGATATAGCCAGGGGTGGGCTGGGCCGGGGGGAAGGGGGGCAATTGCCCCCCAGGCCGCCCTAACTTATGTTGAAAACGGCTGCTGCCCACTGCCTTTTTTTATTTTCTTCTGTAGGAAGTCGGGCCAGGGGCATGGCTGCGGGGGCCGGCCGCTGTTGCATTCTGGGAATTGTAGTCCACGATCAAGCTCCCAAGCAGCGCAGAGGAAACTACAACTCCCTGAGACCAGAGTCTTGGAAGCGGGCAGAGGCAGGGTGCGTGTGACTGGCTTTGGCTGCGGGGCTGGGCGCTGGCTGGACCAGGAGCATCACCCCCCCTGGAGGCTGTGGCATGCAAGGACCAGCTGAGCTGCCAGATGAGAGACCCTGACACCCCCAGCTGACCTCCACATCCCATGTCCCCCCCATTCACCCCATTTATCATGCCCCAGTGATCAGGCTGCATTTATGGGCACTGGTGAGGTTGCAGTTATGGGCACTGGTGAGGCTACATTTACAGCCAGATGAGAGACCCTGACACCCCCAGCTGACCTCCAAATCCCATGTCCCCCCCATTCATCCCCATTTATTAAGCCCCAGTGATCAGGCTGCATTTATGGGCACTGGTGAGGCTGCATTTATGGGCACTGGTGAGGCTACATTTATGGGCACTAGTGGGGCTGCATTTATGGGCACTGGTAAGGCTGCATTTGTGGAAACTGGTGAGGCTGCATTTTTGTGCACTGGTGAGGGTGAATTTATGGGCATTTATGGGAAATGGTGAAGCTGCATTTATGGGCACTGGTGAGGCTATATTTATGGGCACTGGTGAGGCTGCATTTACGAGCACTGGTGAGGCTGCATTTATTGACACTGGTTAGGCTGCATTTATGGGCACTGGTGAGGCTACATTTATGGGCACTGGTGAGGCTGCATTGATGGGCATTGGTGAGGCTGAATTGATGGGCATTGGTGAGGCTGAGCTGATGGGCACTGATTAGGCTGCATTGATGGGGAACTGGTGAGGCTGCATTGATGGGGAACTGGTGAGGCTGCATTGATGGGCACTGGTGAGGCTGCATTGATGGGCACTGGTGAGACTGCGTTGATGGGCACTGGTGAGACTGCATTAATGGGCACTGATGAGACTGCATTGATGGGCACTAGTGAGGCTGCATTGAAAAACCAGGTGGGCATGGATGGTGAGTTGATTTGGTGGTTCAATGGGCCACTGCTGGGGGAGGGGCAAAAGACATCATTATGGAGGGAGAGCAGAGGACAGAGCTGGGAGCAACAGAAGACACTACTATGGGGGGCAGAGGAAACTACTGTGGGGGCTCACAGGATCCTACTGTGGGGAAGACAGAGGACACTGCTATGGGGGAGTAGAGTACACTACTGTGTGGAGGCAGAGGACACTACTGTGTAGGGAGGCAGACAAGAGGAGGACACTATAATGGGGTGATGTGAAGGGGGCAGAGGATACTACTGTGGTGGGTGATGTAAATAGGAGCGGAGGACACTACTGTGGGGAGTCTTGTGGAGTGGGGCAGAGGACACTACTGTGGGGGGGGTGATATGAAGAGGGGCAGATGACACTACTGTAGTGGGTGAAGTGAAGAGGGGCAGATGACACTACTGTGGGGGGTGATGTGAAGGGGGCAGAGGACACTACTGTGGGGAGCGATATAAGGGGGGGAAGAGGACACTACAGGGTAATGTGGAGGGGAGCAGAGGACACTACAGTAGAGGGTGATGTGAAGGGGAGCGGAGGACACCACTGTGGGGGGTGATGTGAAGGGGGGCAGAGGACACAACTGTAGGGGGTGATGTGAAGAGGGCAGAGGACACTACTGTAGGGGGTGATGTGAAGGGGGCAGAGGACACTACTGTAGAGGGTGATGTGAAGGGGGCAGAGGACAATACTGTGGAGGGTGATGTAAAGGGGAGAGGAGGACACTACTGTAGGGGGTGATGTGAAGGGGGCAGAGGACACTACTGTAGAGGGTGATGTGAAGGGGAGCAGAGGACACTACTGTAGGGGGTGATGTGAAGGAGAGCAGAGGACACTACTGTAGAGGGTGATGTGAAGGGGAGCAGAGGACACTACTGTAGGGGGTGATGTGAAGGGGAGCAGAGGACACTATTGTAAAGGGTGATGTGAAAAGGGCAGAGGACACTACTGTAGAGGGTGATGAGAAGTGGGGCAGAGGACACTACTGTGGGGGGTGATGTGAAGGGGGCAGAGGACACTACTGTAGGGGGTGATGTGAAGGGGGGCAGAGGACACTACTGTAGAGGGTGATGAGAAGTGGGGCTGTGGCTGGTCGATCTCTTCCTATTGGATGCTGGGGATGTCCTGGAAAATGCATTGTCAACACAAGTGATGTAAAAATTCATGACCAAATCTGCTACCCCTGAAGAGGAGGTCTACCTACAGTACTATACCTCGAAACGTCGGGTCATTTATCTATTGTTGTAAATCAATTTTCGCAATAGAATTGGTCTTTGTCCTGTGTTTACAATCTTCCTTCATTTATGTGCATCCATTTTAATTTATGCATAATCATTAGGTCATGGTGACCCTTTTTTAAATCTTTTTCCAATAAATATCATATATTTTAATATTTTCTTCAACTTTTGTACTTCCCTTGTGAGTGACCCTTTTCAAAAGTCCCATTAGAGGAGCTACACTCCTTGTGAGTGTTTTTGTGTTTTGTATTACTTAGGGATGTGGGTTCACTCTCTAAATTTAAAACTCATACTGGGGTGACACCTTTCACTCACATTAGAAGTGGAGCAGAGGACACTACTGTAGAGGGTGATGAAATGGGGGAGGGGGACACTACTGTGGGGGGTGATGTGAATGGGGGCAGAGGAGACTACTGTGGGGGGTGATGTGAATGGGACAGAGGAGACTACTGTGGGGGGTGATGTGAACGGGGCATAGGATACTACTGTGGGGGGGGGGTGATGTAAACGGGGGCAGAGGACACTGGTGTAGGGGGTAATGTAAAGGGGGGCAGAGGACACTGCTGTAGGGGGTAATGTAAAGGGGGGCAGAGGACACTGCTGTAGGGGGTGATGTAAAGGGGGGCAGAGGACACTGCTGTAGGGGGTGATGTAAAGGGGGGCAGAGGACACTACTGTGGAGGGTGATGTGAAGGGGGCAGAGGACATGACTGTGGGGGGGAGTGATGTAAAGGGGGGCTGAGGACGCTACTGTTACACGCTATGTGTTCTTCATGCTGTCTTTTTATTGGCGTTTTGATTCATTTATTTATGTTTCTTAAATGTTGTCCAGCTAGGTCTCCACCCCTACTGCACCATATCTTTCATTGTCAATTTTACGCTTAAAAAAAAAATGTAAAAAAAAATAAAAATAAATTGTAGAAAATAACATTGTTTTGTTACATACTTGTGTGCTAAAATCACAGAAAGATCAACAGCCTATAAAAAATGCACAAAGCTTTTCTGATATTGCAACCAATCGCCATATAGAGCTGTTTTACATGTGTCGGCTTTGTGCCCAAAACTGTCGACTTTTTATTTCCATTTTGTAAAAAATGTAAAAGAAGGAAAAAAAAAGATAAAAGAAGAGCAAAAAATCGTTTTCCTTTCCTGGCGAGATAACGGTCCAGCGCTGCGGTCTAATGTACTTTCAAGAAATTCACTCCTGACAGCAGTTTATTAAGGATTCGCTGTGTATTTTTGAAACCGTCTGTGTGCAGAATCCCAACACGAAGACTGAGAAAGTTTCTGCGATGAACAATACTCTGAGTTGTTTAGGAATCTTTCAAAGGCTTGCAGAGATGAAATGCGGATTGTCTGACAGGCGCCGGTTCAGCAGACGAAAAAAGTCTTGAATGAAAAAATTCAAAAATTCAAAAAGACAGAAAGGAAGAAAGAGATAAGAATTCAGGGCAGGCACAGTTGACTATGACGGCTGACAGCAAGTGATTTCCGTGTGCGCCACCATAGACGGGCGCCCTCAGAGCGAGTAAGATGTTAACAGAGAGAACGGGTCTTTGATGGTGTGATGGAAAGCGGCCCTGAAACTGAACTCACAGTGCGGAGATGTGTAAATATGCAACAGGACGACATTCCAATTCGAATACCTGTCATATGTCACTGTTGTCACCCTTCAGAATCCATCAGAGACAGACCTGGGTTTATGGCATGGCAATGTAGACTGTCCTATAGCAAAGGCAAGGTAGACTATGTCCTACAGCAGAGGCAAAATAGACTGACCTAGGATGGAGGCAAAGTAGACTGTGCCGTAGGGTGAGGCAATGTAGACTGTTTCCTAGGTCTGACGCAATAAAGACCCTGACCTAGGGTGGAGGCAATGTATACTTGTGTTCTATGGTGGAGGCAAAGTGGACTGTGACCTAGTGTGGAGACAATGTACACTGTGTCCTAGGACAGAGACAAAGTAGACTGCTTTCTAGGGCTGAAACAATGTAGATTGTGATCTAGGGTGAGGACAATGTAGACTTGTGTTCTATGGGGGAGGCAAAGTAGACTGTTTCCTAAGGCTGAGACAGTATCGACTGTGACCCAGGGTGGAAGCAGTGTAGACTGTGTCTTATGGCAGAGGCAATGTAGACTGTAAACAAGGGCGATGGCAATTCAGACGGTGTCCCAGTACAGAGATAATATAGACTGTATCCTAGGATAGAAGCAATGTACATTGTGTCCGAGGGTGGAGGCAATACAGATTGTATCCTAGATCTAAACCAAAGTAGACTGTGTCCTAGTACAGAGGAAATGTAGAAAGTGTCCTAGGATGGAGGCAATGTAGACAGTGTCCTAGGATGGAGGCAATGTAGACAGTGTCCTAGCATGGAGGCAATGTAGATAGTGTCCTAGGATGGAGGCAATGTAGACAATGTCCTAGGATGGAGGCAATGTAGATAGTGTCTTAGGATGGAGGCAATGTAGATAGTGTCTTAGGATGGAGGCAATGTAGACAGTGTCCTAGGATGGAGGCAATGTAGATAGTGTCCTAGGATGGAGGCAATGTAGACAATGTCCTAGGATGGAGGCAATGTAGACAATGTCCTAGGATGGAGGCAATGTAGACTGTGTCCTAGGATGGAGGCAACGTACACTGTGTGCTAGGGTGGAGGCAATACAGATT
The DNA here is from genome assembly GCA_037952835.1 of Lithobates septentrionalis. Lineage (NCBI taxonomy): Eukaryota > Metazoa > Chordata > Amphibia > Anura > Ranidae > Lithobates > Lithobates septentrionalis. The sequence continues at coordinate 464,162 of JBBDGP010000752.1, read as the reverse complement.
GTATCCTAGAGCTAAAGCAAAGTAGACAGTGTTCTAGGATGGAGGCAATGTAGACAGTGTCCTAGGATGGAGGCAATGTAGACTGTGGCTTAAGGTAGCAAAGTTATTGATTTGTAGGTAAATCTCATTATGACTGATTATTGGTTTGTGCACTGAAGAAAGAACTGGTTTACCCCCAGTCCACAAGAGAAAGGAAACCTTCTCCTTCAGCAACCTTAATTCATTCAAGTGATTTGGGTGAAACGGAGTTCCACCCAAAAGTGGAACCTCCAGTTATCTGCTTCCCCCCCCCCTCCGGTGTCACATTTGGCACCTTTCAGGGGGGAGGGGGGAACAAGTACCTGTTTTTGACAGGTACCCTTCCCCACCTTCGGGAGATGGCGCCGCAGCGCTGTCCCTCGGAAATTCGGCTCTCCTCCTCCTTTCTCTGCCGCCAGACCAGTTAGAAGGCACAGCGTGCTTTGCGCTTGTGCAGTAGGGAACCATTGGCAAGGTGGTGGCAGCACCCGAGAACCGATCTGAAAATCGACTACGGTGCCGACATCGTGGGAACCCTGGACAGGTAAGTGTCCTAATATTAATAGTCAGCAGCTACAGTATTTGTAGCTGCTGACTTTTAATTTTTTCATGGGGGGGGGGTATGGCAGAACTCCTCTAAGTGGTCCAAAGATTACTTACAAGCTAATAAATGGCCCTGGAAGGGCATGCAGTGAGCACCCAACACATTACTGGAAACGTCGGAGTGTAAGCTCCTCTGGTGCAGAGAGACAAAATCTGTCTCAGTGTTCTCTGTACAGCACTATGGAACATGTCAGGGCGATATAAATGTATAATAATAATAGTGTGTGACTGTGGGGAGACATTAGAGTGTAATTTTTGTTTATTAAAAAAATCATACAAACATACAGCTTATTAATAAAAACATATTTACTTAAAAATAAATAATAACTAAATAATAATAATATAATAACTAAACAAAAACAAGTGTGCTTACATCAGCAAGTAAAGAAAAAAGTTTCCTGACCAGATAACATAGAAAGAAACATATTTTAATGACAACAAAAAAGAGACTACAAACCCAGAACCTCAACTTAAACACAATCCAGGCTAAGAAACATTTTGAGATTTAACTGCCATCAGAATGCTTTAGATACACGCCTCTTAGCTTGCTCAACCCTCAGCCTACTCGGGGACCCTACACGTTTTATTATTCTCTGCGATTCCTCCTCCATAGAAGCCACCGACTCCTCAGCAGCCACCGACTTCCATATTATTCACCTTGCATTCTGCACCAGCCACCATCATTTCCTTCCCACCTCCCCCTCCACTATCATCCAATCCATCCCTCACTCCACCCCTCGGTGTCGGCCGACCTCCAGCGGCACTTCTGCCACGCCGAGGAGGAGGGGTTGGCACAACCATACACGCTAGTCCAGCACCCTCTGCTGCCTTCACTACACTAGAAGAAACAATAGGTGTAGACACAGACTTGACAACCACACTTTCTGACACTGACTGGGGAACCACAGACTGGGGGGGATACTGACACCACAAAGGGCCTCACAGACACAGATTCTGACAGGACAGAGACACTAGGATCCCCTGATACAACCTCTGCCAACCCAGGCTGTTCTCTATCCGGACGGAAGAATTCCTCCACTAGCTCTGGCTTATTGTGCAAAGCTTTAGGGCACTGGCTATAAGGGTGACCAACCTTATCACATAGGTTAAATTAAATGATGTTACAGTCCCCCGCCAGATGCCTCAGTTCCTGACACAAAGAAAACTTCTGTTCTGGACATTTTGAGGAGAAATGTCCCTTGACTCCACATTTATGGCACAGCTTAGGTTGACCAGGGTAGAAGACAGTAATCCTATCTCTATCAATAAAGGCAGAAGAGGGAAAATGCTTGACCACATTATCACACACTCTCAACTTCATTGACACTGACCACCCACCTGTTCAGATTCCTCTATCATCCACAATCTTTTTTAGGGGGCACAAAGTTTTACCAAACCTCCTCAACCAGACCCATAAATCCTCAAGGGGGGTTAGGCTCATTCCTTGTCAGGATAGTCACATTTTTTATCAAGGGCTGTCGTGAGACAACTTTGGGAACAAGCCGCTTCCAGTCCGGCTGATCCCTATATACATGCTCATACCGCTTCCAAAACAGATCCAGTGACTCTGGACGCACAAATGACAAATCATACTCTTATGAACCAACTGGACTGATAAGTGCATAAATATCCTCCACCTTAAATACCATGGCTAGGGTCTTATCCACAACCACCCCCCTGATAGGTGGAATACCTCCTCCTTCCCACCTGAGCTCTACCACATTCCTGCGTTTAATGGAGGAAGGTGAATTAGGTGAAAGTCACACAACTGGCTCCCTTCCAGCAGTAGCATGATTTTGACACAGCCTTAGCATAACTCCTAACTGGGATAGATGACACATTAACTGGCTGCAAAGGAACCTCTAAAGGTCTGGTTTGGTAAATTACCCACCACTTGATTCTCCCTCCTCCCCTCCAGCACAACAGTTCCGCTCACCATAGTCCCAGAAGTACCACAGTTACCAGCAGTCTCGTCATCAAGTAAAGTCTTCCATTTAGAAAAAACACCAGCTGTTTCAGTGTTCATACGGCCCTCCTGCTCTGCAGTTTCAATGTTTATGCGACATTCCTGCTCTGCAGTCTTAGTGTCCATGTGGGACTTCTTCTTGCAGCCAGCAGAAACTTCTCTGTCTGGATACACACCATCTCATCCTGCATTCCCTACCGATTACAAGGATCTGTTGGCAGGTGCAATTTCTTTCTTTGTAGCAGCAATCTCAGGAAAGTCCTCCACACACTGAGAGAGATTTTCAGCAAGCACTCCTGATGAGTCGGTGCCGCTCAAGGGAGATTCTATTTCTGTTATGGCCTCCAGCCATATGCCATGTTCCTCCCCCTGAGATGACCCAGGCTGCCGGGGAGGGAGGGGGGCAGATACTGACTCAGGTGCAACAGATCCTGAGACAGGGGTAGTACTGGGGCCACCATGTGAAGCCACCTGCTTACGCCCCATCCATACTGTTGCAGTTGCTGCGGTATCCAACCTCTGTCTGGTACTGACGCAGGCACTCTCCTTCATCTGTTGGAATCTCTCCTCATTCTCAAACTTCTCCTTGAACACACCACTGCTTTGCTTCACAGAGGCGATCAACTTCTCCTGCTTTTTTAATGCCTCCTCCAGAGACTATAGCTTGGATGCTTCCCTCTTACTGCTCCCAGACTTACTATGCAGGGACTTCTTTTTCCTGACAGCAAGCTTCTGTTCCTCCTTAGTAATGTTGCGAAGTCTGTTCACCACTCTATCCTGAAAGACTGGTAAGGACTCCCCTTGCATAGGTACAGGCCCAGGATCCACTGCAGCTTGAGCACATGGTGTAGGCCTCAGTGCCTCTGGAGAGCCTCCACCTTCGTCTTCCCCAGCATTGTCCATGCTTGCCTGGGAAAATCCTGCAAGAGAGGCCCCAGGCTTGCTGCTTCTCCCAGCTGAGACCAAAGCAGAATGAGCCAACAGCACCCTGCAAAACAGCACCTCCTGGTGGAGAAGCTCCTCTGGTGCAGAGACTGATGTGACTGGCTCAGTGATCTCTGTACAGCACTGCGGTATATGCCAGAGCTATATAAATGTATAATAGTGTGTGACTGTGGGGGGATTTTAAAGTGTAAGCTCCTCTGGTGCAGAGGCCAATGTGTTCTCTGTACAGCGCTGTGGAATATGCTGGAGAGAGTTGACTAGACATACCATGCATGTACTTCTCAGTCTCATTGGACTGGTAATCGTAGCGGTGTGTAATCATTCCTCTGATCGCACATATTGTAGTGCAGATGCCGGTTGCCCGGAGGTGATGATAATGATCAGCCCTGTCAGTGCGATTTTGCTCTGGTTAAATAATAGACGGAAGCCGGTGCTGCAGCGAGTCTCAGAAAACCGTCCCCTGCAGCTATGTAATCTGTATCTAACTGGGGAAAACACTCAGCACATTTCAGCCCTGAGTCCAGGAAGGAAGCAGATTTGTTTCAATCTTTTGCTTCCTGACAACGTGGAAGGGACACAGCTGAAATTAATCGTTTGCATAGAGCACTTCCAACTCAGCTCTGGGATTGGAGAACTTCCATCAGACATATGAAAGCTATTCTCCTGTCCTATGGTGACAACGCTCACTTACTGTACACGACAGCAGTGTTTCTCAACTCCAGTCCTCAAGGTGCCCCAACAGGTCATGTTTTCAGGCTTTCCATTATTTTGCACAGGTGATTTAATCAGTTTCACTGCCTTAGTAATTACTAGGGGTGCAACGGATCGTTGCCGATCCGTGATCCGTATGGATCACCCTCCGCGGATCGGCACACCCGCGATCCGCGGACCACTTTTCGGCCTCAGCCATAGGAAAGACCGCGGCTTCGGCCTAGCTCCGGAGCCGGCGGCCATCTTAGTACACCCGGAAGCGGCCGCTGTCTCGACAGGAAGTGATGTTTCGTCGCCGCCATCTTGCTACACCCCACACTCCTGCACAGTACAATAATGATAGAGTGAGAAGGGGGCAAGCGGACATCTTGTTACACCCACCGGAGTTTTAGATTTAAAAGCCATTTTCAACACAAAACTGAGCTTATATGCACAAATACTGTATTTATGCATATAAGCTCGGTTTTGTGTTGAAAATAGCTTTTAAATCTAAAACTCCGGTGGGTGTAACAAGATTTGTGTGTTTTTGTTTTTTTTTTTGTTTTTTTGCTGATCCGAAAATGATCCGATCCGTGACTCTGATCCGAGGATCGATCCGATCCGTGAGATTTTTGATCCGTTGCACCCCTAGTAATTACCACAGGCATTTCATTTGAGGGAAATCCTGAACATGACCTGTTGGTGCGGCTTGAGGACTGGAGTTGAGAAACACTGCACTACAGAATACCACCCCTTCTCTCCTCTTCTCCATAACAGGGGAGGGGTTCTGCAGCTGGGAACAATGCAACTTATAACAGTGCAGCACAGGCAGAAGGTATAGGAAGCTAGGAGCTCGCTGGATTTCTAGCAGGATCAGCAGGTATTTTTTTTTTGCACTTATCCAACAGATATGACAATTAGGGATGAGCTTAAGCTGATACTTATCCATCATTTGATACCATCAGGGAGGCGTGTGATTGGCCCCAAATTTATTCTGCAGTAGGACAACCACCCCAAACATGCAGCCAATAATTTAAAGAACTATCTTCAGTGTAAATAAGAACAATGAGTCCTGGAAATGATGGTTTGGCCCCCACAGAGCCCTGATCTCACCATTATGAAGTCTGCCTGGGGTGACATGAAGAGACAAAAAGAATTGGAGGCAGCCGAAATCCACAGAAGATCCATGTTTAGTTCTCTAAGATGTTTGGAACAACCTATCTGCCGAGTTCCTTCAACAACTGTGTTGCAAGTCTACCTAGAAGAATTGATGTGGGTTTGAAGGCAAAGGGCGGTCACACCAAATATTCATTGGATATTGATCTCTCTTCTGTTCATTTACTTTCCATTTTGTTAACTGATAAAAAATAAACTATTAACACTTCTATTTCTGAAAGACTTCTTCATTTACAGCATTTTTTTTTCACACCTGCCTAAAACTTTTGCATAGTTGTATATGTCTTATACTACAGCCCTGGCCAAAAGTTTTGAGAATGACACAAATAATAATTTTCACAAAGTCTGCTGCCTCAGTTTTTATGATGGTGATTTGCATATACTCCAGAATGTTATGAAGAGTGATCAGATGAATTGCAATTAATTGCTAAGTCCCTCTTTGCCATAAAAAATTTTCTTAATCCAAAAAAAAAAAAAAAAAATTGCACTGCATTTTAGCCCTGCCACAAAAGGACCAGCTGACATCATGTCAGTAATTCTCTCATTAACTCAGGTGTCAGTGTTGACGAGGACAAGGCTGGAAATCACTCTGTAATGCTGATTGAGTTAGAACAGGGGTCTTCAAACTACGGCCCTCCAGTTGTTCAGGAACCACAATTCCCATCATGCCTAGTCATGTCTGTGAATGTCAGAGCTTTACAATGCCTCATGGGATGTGTAGTTCTGCAACAGCTGGAGGGCCGTAGTTTGAGGATCCCTGAGTTAGAATAACAGACTGGAAGCTTTAAAAGGAGGGCGGTGCTTGAAATCATTGTTCTTCCTCTGTTAACCATGGTTACCTGCAAGGAAACACGTGTAGTCATCATTGCTACACAGGCAAGGGATTCACAGGCAAGGATTTTGCTGCTACTAAGATTGCACCTAAATCAACCATTTATCAGTTTATCAAGAACTTCAAGGAGAAAGGTTCAATTGTTGTGAAGAAGGCTTCAGGGAAAGTCCAAGAAAGTCCAGCAAGCACCAGGACCGTCTCCTACAGTTGACTCAGCTGAGGGATCGGGGCACCACCAGTGCAGAGCTTGCTCAGGAATGGCAGCAGACAGGAGTGAGGACATCAGCATGTACAGTGAGGAGAAGACTTTTGGAGGATGACCTGGTGTCAAGAAGGACAGCAAAGAATCCACTTCTCTCCAGGAAAAACATCAGTGACAGACTGATATTCTGCAAAAGGTATGGAATTGGACTGCTGAGGACTGGAGTAAAGTAATTTTTTCTGATAAATCCCCTTTCCGATTGTTTGGGGCATCCAGACAAAACCTTGTCTGGAGAAGAGAAGGCGGGTGCTACCATCAGTCCTGTGTCATGCCAACAGTAAAGCCTCCTGAGAACATTCATGTGTGGAGTTGTATCTCAACCAAGGGAGTGGGGGGCTCACTCACAATTTTGCCTAAGAACACTGCCATGAATAAAGAATGGTACAAAAACATCCTCTGAGAGCAACTTCTCCTAACCATCCATGAACAGTTTGGTGAGGAACAATGCCTTTTCCAGCATAATGGAGCACCTTGCCATAAGTGCAAAAGTGATAACTAAGTGGCATGGGGAACAAAACATCAAAATGTTGGGCCCATGGCCAGGAAACTCCCCAGACCTTAATCCCATTGAGAACTTGTGGTCAATCCTCAAGAGGCAGGTGAACAAAAAAAAAAACCCAAAAACTCTGACAAACTCCAAGCATTGATTATGGAAGAATGGGCTGCCATCAGTCAGGATGTGGCCCAGAAGTTGATTGACAGCATGCCGGGAAGAATTGCAGAGATCTTGAAAAAGAAGGGTCAACACTCCAAATATTGACTCTGGATAAACTTCATGACATTGTCAATAAAAGCCTTTAACACTTATGAAATGCTTGTAATTCTACTTCAGTATACCAGAGTAACATCTGCCCAAAAGATCAAAAAACACTGAAGCAGCAGACTTTGTGAAAAGTAATATTTGCGTCATTCTCAAAACCGTCAGAAGATGGTTGTGATGCAGGGGAAGTCAAAGGGGATCGGTTCCAGTAATTGCTCTACACCCAGCCGGTCTAGTGAACTGCCATAAAGCCATATGGGCCCCTCGTCGAACATATTGAGTCTGGGCCACATACAGGGGGGAATGGTGCTACCGCCTTATCAGTGGCCCTGGGGGGGGCGATCAGTTTGGCATCTTTGCCCTGGACACTGGATGACCTTGTCCCGATCCTGGTTGTTATATATGTATTTTTTCATCTTGACTTGAAGAGTATTTTTTCATCTTGACTTGAAGGGGTTTATTAGGGCTGAAAATAAAATCTGAGTGCCGTTAAAGTTGATACTCTCGAAGGGAAAGGTCACTGTGAATGAGATGAAATTAGAATAATAGACAATCTCTGGTTATGACTTTCCATAACGATCAGAAGAACTGAAATGCGTTTTCCTTACAGCCAAAGCAGTAATAGTAGTTTGTGGAATGGATTCTTCAGAATCTGTCTCATTTCCGGGCTGGGGAACGTCCAGCGTCAAAAAAGTCCTTTCTTCCCCAGTCTGACTGTCCCTGGCCCCTTTCATTTAAAGCATTTCAGTTCTTTCAATCATGGAGGTTCAAGTGTCACACATAGGCGTGCGCACAGTGTGTGCCAGATGTGCCTAGGCACACCCTAATCACCCTGCGCAGTGCCAATTCCCTCTGTTTTCTGGTGTCCCCTGTCTCCCTCATGCAGTGCTGCCAGCTTCCCTCATCTCCCCTCCCGCCCGCTGCTGCAGGGGATGATTCAAGATGGATGAATGAATGAACACAGTGAGTGATCTGTATCAATTGCTCCTGCGTTCATTTTCAATGGAAGCATAGTAAAATTTGTTTACTATGTTTCCGTTTGTAAATGAACAGGAAGCCACTCAGCACAGAGGACTTCCCATTCATTCACTGTCCAGAGCAGCTGAGGCTGGAGAGAAAGGGACTGGGGAAGCGCTGTCCTCAGTCCTTTTCTCTCTGTTTAGACCCTTAATATTTCACCAAAGCGGGGCTCCAGAAAAAACTAATAATAATAATATTGTAAAAAATATTGTAAAATATAAAAACTACTGACACCAATCTCTGAACTACTGACACCGTCCACTGCTCTATTGACACCGTCCTCTGCCCTACCGACACCGTCCACTGCTCTACTGACACCGTCCACTGCTCTACTGACACCGTCCACTGCCCTACTGACACCGACCACTGCCCTACTGACACCGTCCACTGCTCTACTGACACCGACCACTGCTCTACTGACACCGTCCACTGCTCTACTGACACCGACCACTGCTCTACTGACACCGTCCATTGCCCTATTGACACCGTCCACTGCTCTACTGACACCGTCCACTGCTCTACTGACACCGTCCACTGCTCTACTGACACCGTCCACTGCCCCACTGACACCGTCCACTGCCCCACTGACACCATCCACTGCCCCACTGACACCATCCACTGCTCTACTGACACCGTCCACTGCTCTACTGACACCGTCCACTGCCCTACTGACACCGTCCACTGCCCTACTGACACCGTCCACTGCCCCACTGACACCATCCACTGCCCCACTGACACCATCCACTGCTCTACTGACACCGTCCACTGCCCTACTGACACCGTCCACTGCTCTACTGACACCATCCTCTGCTCTACTGACACCGTCCACTGCCCTACTGACACCCACCACTGCTCTACTGACACCATCCTCTGCTCTACTGACACCGACCACTGCTCTACTGACACCGTCCATTGCCCTATTGACACCGTCCACTGCTCTACTGACACCGTCCACTGCCCCACTGACACCGTCCACTGCCCCACTGACACCATCCACTGCTCTACTGACACCGTCCACTGCTCTACTGACACCGACCACTGCTCTACTGACACCGTCCATTGCCCTATTGACACCGTCCACTGCTCTACTGACACCGTCCACTGCCCTACTGACACCGTCCACTGCTCTACTGACACCGTCCACTGCACTACTGACACCGTTCACTGCCCCACTGACACCATCCACTGCTCTACTGACACCGTCCACTGCCCTACTGACACCGTCCACTGCCCCACTGACACCGTCCACTGCCCCACTGACACCGTTCACTGCCCCACTGACACCATCCACTGCCCTACTGACACCATCCACTGCTCTACTGACATCGTCCACTGCTCTACTGACACCGTCCACTGCTCTACTGACACCGTCCACTGCACTACTGACACCGTTCACTGCTCTACTGACACCATCCACTGCTCTACTGACACCGTCCACTGCTCTACTGACACCGTCCACTGCTCTACTGACACCATCCACTGCTCTACTGACACCGTCCACTGCTCTACTGACACCGTCCACTGCTCTACTGACACCGTCCACTGCTCTACTGACACCGTCCACTGCTCTACTGACACCATCCACTGCTCTACTGACACCGTCCACTGCTCTACTGACACCATCCACTGCTCTACTGACACCGTCCACTGCTCTACTGACACCATCCACTGCTCTACTGACACCGTCCACTGCTCTACTGACACCGTCCACTGCTCTACTGACACCGTCCACTGCTCTACTGACACCGTCCACTGCTCTACTGACACCGTCCACTGCTCTACTGACACCATCCACTGCTCTACTGACACCGTCCACTGCTCTACTGACACCGTCCACTGCTCTACCGACACCGCCCAGGGTGACACATGCCAAATTGCGCACCCCCAAGATGTATGAGTATTATGTGTCAGTAAACCCCCCCCCCCAAAAAAAAATTTTGAGCACTAATCATTATGCTCGCCCCTAAGCAAAAATCCCCCCACCTTCCAGTACAAATCTGCTCCCCCCCTGCTGAAATCCCCTACTCAGCACAAATCTTTGCCCCCCTCCCCCAACTCCTCTCTCTACCCATATGCCCGCAGCAAAAATCACCCCCCCCCAAAAAAAAATTCACCCTCCTTGCACTAATCCTCTACCCCTCAAATTTCCCAAATTTCCCCTCTAAGCACAAATCCTCTCCCCCCACACTCTAAATCCCCCCTGCCAGCAGAAATTACCCTCCCTCAGTCCCCACACAAAATTCCCCTCCTAGCACAAATACCCTCCAATCATCCCTACTAGCACAATTCCCCCTCTACCATAATACTTTTATAGCACAAACCCCCAAAATCCCCCCTCTTAGCACAAATCCTCTTCCCCTATCCCCCCTCACAACACAACCCCCCCCCCCCCCCGATGTACCACTACTCTTAGCACCCGTCCCTATATTTGCTCTCCTAGAACAATTCTTACCCCCTGCCGCCCCCCAATTTCCCCTTCACAACACAAATCCCCCCCCTCCTCCCCCACCTCACATGATACCACAGTGTCCAGGGCAGCCACCCCTCCTGCCCACCCCCTTGTCCCATCCCTGCACACCCTAATGAAATAGGCTGCCCACACCAATGGGGGTCACATGTGGGCGGTCTGCATGCAAATTAACCTGTCTAGGAACACCCACTCCTCCAGAGTGACCCCCATAAAGACATTACATTTACATAACTCCTCCCACTGCTTGCATCAGGACTGAAGGCTCGTTTGAGGAGTGCGGAGGCCGGGCGCTGGGATGTTTTAAGGAAGCGATGTACAGTCCCCTGCCGACCCCTTCCCCCAGCAGTGATCCGCCTGCATTGTATACAGAAGCATAGAGACCCAGTGATGACATTACTTAATCTAAAAGAAGTTGTGTAATGATAATGGAAAGGTTTTATTTCTAAATGTCATATGTCATCCGGGAGGGGGGGGGGGGGGGCTACTAGGGCAGGCAAAATATAAACTTTTAAATGGAGTTTTACTTACAACTGCAAAGAAATCTGCAAAATGTTTGTTTTTTAATGACTTTTTCTTTTTCTAGAAGTGCAGACACAGCCATCCACACACACCCAACACATGAATAAATTACCTGATGGGTTCTAAAGGAGTCATCAAACAAACGCTCCGCCATTCACAATTCTAAATGAGCAGAAAATCTGAAATTGATGGGAATGTGACGGTGTGTGTATATCGATTAGCAACGCACCTCATCACAGAACAATGATTTACAGAAAGAAAAAAAAAAAAGTTAATTAAGATTGAAATGCAACAAGAATTAATGATTACATCCTGTGCTTTAGTAAAGTGGACCTGTCATTGGATCTACACTCACCGGCCACTTTATTAGGTACACCTAATATAATATATTAGGGCCCCAGGATATATATATATAATATATATCCCGGGGCCCTTTACTACGATCCCACAACAGGCCCTTTCACATGTTCTGCAGTGAGCTCCCTTCCTACTGTATTGGGCCCCCCCCCCCCCCCCAGGGTGGCAGAAAACAAGAGATATATGTCACCAGCATACCAAGATAATATAAGGGTCCAAAGCAGTGGGAGAACTATCAGGGTTGCAAAGGTTGTCTTGCCACCTGGCCCTGGTGTTCTGCCATTGTGGGCGCTCGCATTATGCAGTGTCGGCGAGCAGAGGGAGGGGGGAGGAATCACCCGCAGGAGCTGACTGGGGACGCTCTCCCTCTCAATAGAGGCTGTGTTACTCCAGTGGCGGCACGAGTAAGATGCGGCGCATCCGCTATGAATGCAAACAAAAAGACAATGCCTTTTTGTAAAAAAAAAAAAAAATGTTTTTTTTTTTTTGGAGGGGGAGGGCACATGGTGGGGCACAGCATAATGTTGGTGGGGGGGTCAGGGCCCCCTCTGCCCCCCCTAGTGACGCCATTGGAGATAAGGGGGGAGACTTCAGTCACAGAAGGATGGATGGTGAGCTCTCTCATCCCTTACCAGTCAGCACCTCTCATCCAGATGTATCTGAGGCTGCTGAACTTCAATTTTCCAGTCCCCACTTTCCTTTTCTGAGGTACAGCGCCGGGGATTGGAGTGTGGGCAGACACAGAGGGGTAGGGGAGGGGGGGAAGAGGTGCAGATCGAGCCCTCTCTCCTCTCCCATCTGTATGTGTTTTGGGGGGGGGTTTGTTAGTGCTGCGCTTTGGGTAGTGTATCAGAGTGTAACAGACACTTTCAGCTGAGACAACTGCAGCCAGCAACCCTGCTGGGAAGCCATAGTCCAGTCTAAATGTGTCTGGGTTTCAGACATTCCGAAACCCGGACACATGTTTCCAAACCCGAACTGTCCGGGTGAATCCTGGACAGGTGGCAACCCTATCTGTATAGTGCCAACAATTTTAGGCAGTGCTTTACATGCTATACATTCATATCAGTCCTTTCCTCAAGGAACCTGAAGCAAAGATTCCTACCTCACATGCATACACATACTAGTGCCAATTATCCTACCAGGAGGAAACCCGAGTACCCAGAGGAAACCCATGCAAACACAGAGAGTACATGCAAACTCCAAGCAGATAAAGTCCTGGGAGTCAAGCCCTGTGCTATAGGACAGAAGTGTTAACCAATAAGCCATTGTGCTGCCCTCCGTAAGTTTTTTAACCCTTTTCAGGCCTAACCAGCCAAGAAACCACTCTGTCAATCTTCACCCAGTCCTCATGTCATTGTCCTTACAATGAGATGTCATTCGGCCCATCGAATAAAATAAATGATGTAGAAATCGGCAAGGGATTTAGTGATAATTAGCTATCCCCCCGGCATGCTGTGAATAACTGCAATATAAACCAATGGTGCTGGGTATTATCAGATCCTTCCATCATATAAGTTTACTCTTTTATGCTAAATGGCTTGGCATGAAACAAGAACCCCCCCCCCCCCCAAAACAAAGCTCTGCACTGCGGAAGATCGATATGGACACATGGCTATTGTTCTAACTTAATGGCCTTTCTGGGAGAGTTCCAGACTGAACGTTCAGTGGAAGCGACAGCCGGAAAATGACTCGAGGCGGAAGCTGCGTGCATCTTCTCATTGCATGTTAGCAATCTGCTGAAGGTGCAAAACAGTCTACGGGGCAATAAAAATTCACTAAGTATCTGTAAAGGAACCTCCTTACTGTGTGTTCCTGTAGGGGGCATAACTCTCCTGTAGATATAGCGGCCTGCAAAAAGTAAGCTCAACCATGGTTGGATAAATAAGGCTTCTTATTGCTCCCCTGGAGGTAGTCCTTATCCCAAGAGTTTCTCATCCTTTTTTCTAGACAGAGATGGACTATAAACATTGCTATGGGGGCAAACATAACCAACTAGTCTCTTATCCTGAAGACCTAGGCTTTTGTGGACTAAAAAACGTCTACCATAAAAAATGTGATTGGTGGACATCGTGGAATATGAGAGCTCCTGAAGAAAACGGTTTGTTGTAGAATACCTTCACATTTCGCATGACCAGCTTCCTTTATAGCTCTTTACATTCGATCACATTGAATCTCAGAGCCACAAAAGAAGGTGGTCCTGGAAGAATGCCCTCTGACAGACACTGTGATCGAACGGTCTTAATGGGGATCAGATGGCTATATAATGCCCACCATGTGTCACTGACTGTGGGTCTGCTCTGATAGATGTTTGAATTAGGCAGTATTTCCACTCAAGGCCATCAACCCAATTTTTTATATTATCATTATCATATGTCTGATTGCCCCCCCAGTCATCCACTTGCCATTGTGAAAAAAGCCAGCTCCGTAAAGACATGGCTTGCTGAGTTTGGCATGGAAGAACTCGAAAGTCCTGCACAGAGCCCTGACCTCAACTCTACTGAACACCTTTGGGATGAATTGGAATGCTGAATGCCAGGTCTTTTCATCCTATATCAGTACTTGACCTCACAAATGGGCATACATTCTCACAGACACCCCAAAATATTTGCTCCACATGGGGTCCAACCCCACATTAATGCCAATGGTTTTTGAATAGGATGTCCAACAAGCTCCTATACTGCATACTGAATATCCAAGGGCTCATCGTATAATGGGATGTCCAACAAGCTCATATTCTATACAGTATGTGCCGTGTCCAACAAGTTCATCATATAATGGAATATCTAGAAAGCTCATATACTTGACTATGGTATTAACTATGGCTTGTTACCTGCTATGCCAATGACCCACCCCCCTTTCCCTCTAATGACCACGCCACACATAACTGGCGTAAATTTGCTGTAGCAGCCGTTTTATTAACCAAATAAATAAATATGCAATAATTAATATATCAATAACCCTTTTAAACATAACGTCAGCTTTTTTGACAATAATGGAGCCCAAGGTCCCAATGGCATAAGCCAGAACCCTACCTGCTAGTCCCTTCTAAGGCCTCCAGTCGCGAACCACCGACTCAGAGACAACTAGAAGGTACCCGTACCAACTGGGAGCCGTACCTCAGACCCTACACCATACCTTTTAAATGCCCACATGAACTAAAAGGACCTTGCACCCCGCCAAGTGCACCACTTTTTCTCGGGGATGCTCCAGTCCCCCCAACCCCAACAGGAAAAATTATCACAACATGTAGGGCGGGAGGGTAGGAAGCTGCTCCGCTCTCTCCGTTCGACTGAGGCCGCCTCCCACCTCGTGCCGCATCACCTCCCCTTCCAAGGCTCCGCCCCATCTCCGTTCCCCCATCACACTCCTCCTTCTCCTCCTCAGTTCCTACGCCCGTTAACCCCTGTCATGCCCTACACTATGTCTTTGGAGCTGAATCCTGGCCTCTCTGTATATGAAATGTCCAACAAGCTCATATACTGTGTATGGAATGTCCAACAAGCTCATATACTGTGTATAGAATGTCCAACAAGCTCATATACTGTGTATGGAATGTCCAACAAGCTCATATCCTGTGTATGGAATGTCCAACAAGCTCATATACTGTGTATAGAATGTCCAACAAGCTCATATACTGTGTATAGAATGTCCAACAAGCTCATATACTGTGTATGGAATGTCCAACAAGCTCATATACTGTGTATAGAATGTCCAACAAGCTCATATACTGTGTATAGAATGTCCAACAAGCTCATATACTGTGTATGGAATGTCCAACAAGCTAATATACTGTGTATAGAATGTCCAACAAGGTCATATACTGTGTATAGAATGTCCAAAAAGGTCATATACTGTGTATAGAATGTCTAAAAAGGTCATATACTGTGTATAGAATGTCTAAAAAGCTCATCATATAATGAGATGTCAAACAAGCTCATATACTGTAGATGGAATGTCGAACAAGGTCATCATCTAATGGGACATCCAACAAACCCATATAAGTGTTATGTTCAAGCGTTCCAAACTTTTCCATATAGTGTACATTACCAAAGGCCATTTTTATTATTTTTTTAACACACTTCCTGTTGCTTGTTTTTATGATTGTATACATCTATAGGTTCTTATTTATCCAGGTCAGTAGTGGTTAAACACATTCAACTGGACTGGTTCACAAATAGCATGACAGAGGTCCTGTATGTCAGATTGAACAATCATACAGACATCTACAGAGGTGGGGACACTTGACACTTTCTATCAGCTACATACTGTATAATGCCACCTTTACATCCCTTCCCCCAATGATTTGACAATGATTCACACCTTCAGCTATGTAACTCGATTGGATTTACACTTTTCACACAACTCATTGCATCAGGGGCATGAAATATGGAAATAAAACACAAACTTTCTCACGTCCCATCATGTTCTTGGGGAATCAACATCCACCTTCATTCTCTGCCTTGGGTAGGGCGCTCCCTCCTCTTAGCATTGGGTTGCGTCCCGGTTGCTGAGCAACTGAACATGGTGCTGCAGCGCTCCTGGTCTTCACAGCTACCCTCCATGCCGAAGCTACACTTACCTGCTATTTACCCCGACTGGAGTGTCTGCATCCAAACCCTACACTGAGTTACTTGTGTCTCTAAAAATGCTGAGGTGAGCTTCATTAGAGCTGAAGAGTCCCCTTGGGTGAGCTGTTAAACATCTTCAGCACATTGCACAACAGGTCCCCTTGACTGCGACTGACCAATTCACCTATTATTCCCTACTTGCATTTTCATAGCGCTTCTCTCCCTGGGAACTCTTAAGCCCCGTACACACCATTGGATTTTACGACGGGAAATTTTGGATGTGAGCTTGTTGGCGGTAAGTCCGACCGTGTGTAGGTTCCATCGGACAATTGTTGACGGACTTTCAGCCAACAAATGTTGGCTAGCAGGTTCTCGAATTTTCCGCCAACAAATGTGTGTTGTCGGACTTTCCGATCGTGTGTACACAAGTCCGTCGGACAAAAGTCCAAAGTACAAACACGCATGCTCGGAAGCACGGACAAGTCAGAAGCACTCGATCTTGTAAAACTAGCGTTCGTAATGGAGATATCACGTACGTCTTGTACGTCACTACGTTCGTAATTGTTGGCCAACATATGTGTGACCGTGTGTATGCAAGACAAGTTGGAGCCAACGCCCTTCGAACAAAATTCCAGGGTTTTGTTGTCGGAAAGTCCGATCGCGTGTATGCGGCATAAGCGTTTTATCTCTGTTGGGGCAGATGGGGAGGCAGACATCTTGAGCGCACTCAGCACAATAGCTTTTCAAATCATTCCAATCCGAAGGGATTGTGTTGCCATCTTCAGATGGCAACACAAAGGTAAACAAGCTCTTTGATGGGAGCCAATTAACATATTAAAGTGGAGTTCCACCCACTTTTACAACTCTTTAGCATCCCTCACTAAACTGTGCACTGTAAACAAATTGAATATTTTTTTATTTTTTTTTCTCAGCACCTACTGTATATCTGCTGTGTTCATTTTTCACTTCCTCCTCCCTGGCCGCGGCCCATCGCATCATTTCCTGTTTGCAATGCCTTCTGGGAAGGGGCGGCAACTTCCTCTGAAACTGCCGTTGCTATGAAAACCTGACCTGAAACCTATTACACTGCTTGTGCTGCACTGAGCATGTGCGAGATCTGCAAGGATGAGATCCAGGAAGAAATACAGTCTGGCTTCAGATGCCCACACTTAAGATGGCCACGGCCTGCTGTAAGTTTATAAAATAACAAACTACTGCTATAAACTAACAAAACAGACCTTAGTTTACAGACTAACTTTACTAGAATACATTAGGTTGTGTATTATAGGGGTATTTTTATTTAAAAAGTATAATTTCGGCCGGGAAAAACCACTTTAACCTTCCATCATGTTTTTGAAGTGTAGGAGGAAACAGGAGAAGAAAAGCACACAGGGAGAATATTCAAACTCCATGCAGGTGGTGTCCTGACATGGACTCAAACCAAGGAACCACAGTGGCAGGAGGGCTGTTTAGTATCTCTGTTTTATGAAGCAAGACGCAAACCTGTTGATCTGCCAGAAATCCGGAGCGTTCCAAAAACTTCCAGTTCGGGTTGACAACGCAGTGCCTCTGCGGCACTGAAATCCCAACCAGCACTGTCAGCCCTGCCCTTTGAACTACAGAACTCAGACTATGTGAATAATAAAAAAAAATATTTGCTAGATATAAGTGTCCATGTATGGGAACAAAAGTTCAAAAGGTGCAACTAAGAAAGAAAGTTCATAAGTGTCCATGTCTATCCCTTATGATATGATACGGAAGTATACTCACTGTGGGAGTGGATTTCATGATCTCTACCCTATATGTATTTATATTTCCATTATCTTTTTAACATGGCCCCTCCACAGATATATTGGTCTTAATTGTCTCCTGAGGAAGTGAGCGTTGCTTCACGAAACACGTGGAGATATCAGTTTAACATGTATTCATTTGTCTATATTTGTAATATTGTGTGCATTTAACCAATATACTGTTTGTCAACGCATACACTATATTACCAAAAGTATTGGGACACCTGCCCTTACACACACATGAGCTTTAATGGCATTCCAGTCTTAGTCCGTACGGTTCAATATTGAGTTGGCCCACCCTTTACAGCTATAACAGCTTCAACTCTTCTGGGAAGGTCGTCCACAAGGTTTAGGAGTGTGTCTATGGGAATGTTTGACCATTCTTCCAGAAGTGCATTTGTGAGGTCAGGAAAATTTGTTCTTGGGAGATGTAGTTCTGGGGGCGGTGCCTATGTACATAGGAAATGAAGTCGCTTCACCTGCAAGAATTTTACAAGCCTGGCGGTGATGATTTCACAGCAATAGAAGTTGTTTATTACTACAGGAACAAGGTCAAATAAAGAATAATATTATTGCTTGGACATGATCTAGAGGGGGGCAGTTTGGGGGTAAATTTAGGTAATGCCTGGACATACACTTTAAGCTTATCAAATTCACATATACAGCTAAGAAAGCAAGTTTCTCTTTATACAAGGTAGCTAGAAGTTGAATTGTTCCGGTCCTGTACATCAGCGATATATTTTCTAAGGAAAGCCCCGGGATTTTATTGACTCCTCGGAATGTCGGTTTTAGATAGTTACGGTTCAGCCTTCAGCTGGTTTGTTTCCTGTTCATTGCTCTGAAGAGGTTTATTTCCTCATTAAGTAAAGTACAACCATCACTCACAGTAATGAGGCTTTACACACTTTAAGCGCTGAGCCGGTAAGGAAACCCGTGTCACCGTTAGACTCGCCTCGTTACATTGTTCCCGCGCTGGGGGCGTTCATAAAAACTGGAGCAGAAAAAAAAAAATCAGATTTGGTGTCTTTTCAACCGCGAACGGCCAACAGCAACTTTTTTTTGTTTCTTTTGTAACACTTTTCATAAATATTTCCTGGTTATAAGTTGATCAGCACAGCTGGAACATAAAATTAAATCTTTCATTATAATCCGCTTATAAAAAAAAAGCCAGGTGGATACAAAAAATCAAAAAATGAGCTCCTCTAGATGATGCGTCAGGCTTACTTCAATGGCAGTGTGGGGGGGGGGGGGGGCTTACGATCAACTGTGTATATTGCGCAAGCAGACTGCTGGCTTTATGATCGCTTTCTCTGATCCCCAGAAGGATGTTCCTACCCTGGCAGCCTGCTTCCTGGATCAGCTGTCCGACCTGCGGGCACGGGACCCATATGGTCGTTGTCTCCAGGTGTGATGAAAGTAGACCAACAAACATCCATCCACTGATCTCCCCTTGCTGCAAAGAACCTAAAATCCACGTGTATAACGTCACTTTCAGTTAGGTGTCACTTTCCCCGGCTACTATGGCCGAAAGAAGCTAATGGGTCATGATCGGTGCTCCACTAGCTTTAATGCAAGGCAGATGAGATGTCAGGAATCTCAATCTAATAGACCCCTGAAGTCCTATGATCATCAGTCCTTCAAGTCCTTATCCTGATATTGTACTACCACCTTAGGCTTGGTTAGGTGTCACGTTCCCTAGCTGATATGGCTAGAAAGAAGCTAATGAATCGTGATCTGTGCTCCATTAGCTTCAATGGAGGGAGGGGGAGACATCAGGGATCTAATAGATGTCTCATTAAAGAGAACCCATCACAAAGATATTGTATCGCATAGGGAACTTTGGTCAAATATAGAAAAGAAATGTTTAGTTCCTATGATTATCAGTCCTTCAAGTCCTTATCCTAATATTGTACTATAATCTAAAGCTTGGTTAGGTGTCACTTTCCCCAGCTGCTATGGCCTGGAAAGAAGCTAATGAATCATGATCTGTGCTCCATTAGCTTCAATGGAGGAAGGGGGAGACATCAGGGATCTAATAGGCCCCTGATGTCTCATTAAAGAGAACCCATTAGAAAGAAATTATATCACATAGAGGACTTTTTGTCAAATATAGGAAATAAGTATTTAGTTCCTATGATCTTAAGTCCTTTAAGTCCTTATCCTATTTTTGTACTACCATCTAAGGCTTGGTTAGGTGTCTCTTTCCCCGGCTGCTATGGCTAAGCTATTAGCTTCAATGGAGAGAGGGGGAGACATCAGGGGTCTATCAGATGTCTCATTAAAGAGAATACATCACAAAGAAATTATATCACATAGGGAACATTGGTCAAATATAGAAAATAATTATTTAGTTCCTATGATCATCAGTCCTTCAAGTCCTTATCCTAATATTGTACTACCTTCTAAGGCTTGGTTAGGTGTCACGTTCCCCAGCTGATATGGCTGGAAAGAAGCTAATGGATCATGATTAGTGCTCCATTAGATTCAACGGAGGGAGGGGGAGACATCAGAGGACCCCTAATGTCTCATTAAAGAGAACCTGTCACAAAGAAATTTTATCACATAGGGGACTTTTTGTCGACTATAGAAATTAAGTATTTAGTTCCTATGATGCTGAGTCCTTTAAGTCCTTATCCTAATATTTTACTAACATCTAAGGCTTGTTTAACTGTCACTTTCCCCAGCTGCTATGGCCAGAAAGAAGCTAATGGGTCATGATCTGTGCTCCATTGGCTTCAGTGGAGGGAGTGGGAGGCATCAAGGGTCTAAAAGAAGCTAATGGGTCATGATCTGTGCTCCATTAGCTTCCATGGAGGGAGGGGGAGACATCAGGGGTCTAAAAGAAGCTAATGGGTCATGATCTGTGCTCCTTTATCTTCAATGGAGGGAGGGGGAGACATCAGGGGTCTAAAAGAAGCTAATGGGTCACGATCTGTGCTCCTTTAGCTTCAATGGGTGGAGGGGGAGACATCAGGGGTCTAAAAGAAGCTATTGAACCATGATCTGTGCTCCGTTAGCTTCCATGGAGGGAGGGGGAGACATCAGGGGTCTAAAAGAAGCTAATGGGTCATGATCTGTGCTCCATTGGCTTCAGTGGAGGGAGTGGGAGGCATCAAGGGTCTAAAAGAAGCTAATGGGTCATGATCTGTGCTCCATTAGCTTCCATAGAGGGAGGGGGAGACATCAGGGGTCTAAAAGAAGCTAATGGGTCACGATCTGTGCTCCTTTATCTTCAATGGAGGGAGGGGGAGACATCAGGGGTCTAAAAGAAGCTAATGGGTCACGATCTGTGCTTCTTTAGCTTCAATGGGTGGAGGGGGAGACATCAGGGGTCTAAAAGAAGCTATTGAACCATGATCTGTGCTCCATTAGCTTCCATGGAGAGAGGGGGAGACATCAGGGGTCTAAAAGAAGCTAATGGGTCATGACCTGTGCTCCTTTAGCTTCAATGGAGGGAGGGGGAGACATCAGGGGTCTAAAAGAAGCTAATGAACCATGATCTGTGCTCCATTAGCTTCCATGGAGGCAGGGGGAGACATCAGGGGTCTAAATGGTCATGATCTGTACTCCTTTAGCTTTAATGGAGGGAGGGGGGCAGCAGGGATCTAAAAGAAGCTAATCGGTCATGAGCTGTGCTCCTTTAGCTTCAAAGGAGGGAGCGGGAGATATCAGGGATCTAAAAAAAGCTAATGGGTCATGATCTGTGCTCCATTAGCTTCAATGGAGGAAGGGGGAGACATCAGGGGAACCCTGATGTCTCATCAAAGAGAACCTGTCACAAAGAAATTATATTGCATAGAGGGATTTTTGTCGAATATAGGAAATAAGTATTTAGTTCCTTAGATCCTGAGTCCTTTAAGTCCTTATCCTAATATTTTACTAACATCTAAGGCTTGTTTAACTGTCACTTTCCCCAGCTGCTATGGCCAGAAAGAAGCTAATGGGTCACGATCTGTGTTCCTTTAGCTTCAATGGAGGGAGGGGGAGACACCAGGGGTCTAAATGTAAGGGTCATTCTTCCCACTGATCACCACTGTAAGGAGCATTCTTCCCACTGACCTCCAATGTATGGATCATTCTTCCCACTGATCACCAATGTAAGGAACATTCTTCTCACTGATCACGAATGTAAGGAGCATTCTTCCCACTGATCACCAATGTAAGGAACATTCTTCCCACTGATCACCAATGTAAGGGACATTCTTCCCACTGATCACCAATGTAAGGAGCATTCTTCCCACTGATCACCAATGTAAGGAACATTCTTCCCACTGATCACCAATGTAAGGAGCATTCTTCCCACTGATCACCAATGTAAGGAACATTCTTCTCACTGATCACCAATGTAAGGGACATTCTTCCCACTGATCACCAATGTAAGGAACATTCTTCCCACTGATCACCAATGTAAGGGATATTCTTCTTACTGATCACCAATGTAAGGAACATTCTTCCCACTGATCACCAATGTAAGGAACATTCTTCCCACTGATCACCAATGTAAGGAACATTCTTCCCACTGATCACCAATGTAAGGAGCATTCTTCTCACTGATCACCAATGTAAGGAACATTCTTCTCACTGATCACCAATGTAAGGAACATTCTTCTTACTGACCACCAATGTAAGGAGCATTCTTCCCACTGATCACCAATGTAAGGAGCATTCTTCTCACTGATCACCAATGTAAGGAACATTCTTCTCACTGATCACCAATGTAAGGAACATTCTTCTTACTGACCACCAATGTAAGGAGCATTCTTCCCACTGACCACCAATGTAAGGAGCATTCTTCCCACTGACCACCAATGTAAGGAACATTCTTCCCACTGATCACCAATGTAAGGAGCATTCTTCTCATTGATCACCAATGTAAGGAACATTCTTCTCACTGACCACCAATGTAAGGAACATTCTTCCCACTGATCACCAATGTAAGGAGCATTCTTCTCACTGATCACCAATGTAAGGAGCATTCTTCTCACTGATCACCAATGTAAGGAACATTCTTCTCACTGATCACCAATGTAAGGAACATTCTTCTCACTGATCACCAATGTAAGGAACATTCTTCTTACTGATCACCAATGTAAGGAACATTCTTCCCACTGACCACCAATGTAAGGAACATTCTTCCCACTGATCACCAATGTAAGGAGCATTCTTCCCACTGATCACCAATGTAAGGAACATTCTTCCCACTGATCACCAATGTAAGGAACATTCTTCCCACTGATCACCAATGTAAGGAGCATTCTTCCCACTGATCACCAATGTAAGGAGCATTCTTCCCACTGATCACCAATGTAAGGAGCATTCTTCCCACTGATCACCAATGTAAGGAGCATTCTTCTCACTGATCACCAATGTAAGGAACATTCTTCCCACTGATCACCAATGTAAGGAACATTCTTCTCACTGATCACCAATGTAAGGAACATTCTTCTCACTGATCACCAATGTAAGGAACATTCTTCCCACTGATCACCAATGTAAGGAGCATTCTTCCCACTGATCACCAATGTAAGGAACATTCTTCCCACTGACCACCAATGTAAGGAACATTCTTACCGCTGACCATCACACAGTAATGTTTAATGAGTTGTAGATATAGTAATTTTTAGCACGGGTTCCCTGAGACCGCAAAGTCATTTTAAGGGTTCCTCTGTGTTGAAAAGGTTGAGAAAGGCTTCTTTAAACCCTTTCTCAACATTCTTCCTTGCATGTACAGTTTGTTCTGACTAGACCTGACTTCCACACACAATTAAGCATGTTTTAAATTTTAATTTTCATCCGTTGAAGTAGTTACTTTGTGACGAGCAGCCTTATCATTTCCTTTGTCTGTTTAGGGCTCAGATTGTTTTTTTTTTATTTTTGTAGCTGGCGGGGTGTCGGCGCGCCTGAAAAGTCCCCAGCTGACAGATTGTGCCTGGCACTCCGACGGCTCCCCGCCATTGATTTCCATCTTCTCAACATGGCAAACTTTTAATTACCGCATTGTTCCTGGACAAGAGATGAATTATTTTCAGGGCTCCAAACTATTAATGAATCAGCACAGCAAATAAGTTAAATATTCAGGATATTCTATTAACATAATAGAAGAGCGCTGGCAGCTGGGACAAAAAAAAAAAAAAGAAAAAGCACCATCTCTATCTCCCTCTATAATTTGCATCACATTATATGGCGAGGGGAAGTTGAATATTCAGTCTCGTTAGCAGGCACCTTCTTCGTCTCAAGTTTTAATTGGCACAGTTTTGTGGGAGAGGAGATAACACAACGCTTTCTCCTCTATTTACATGCCGTATACGAGACTTGTTAAAGAAATTGAAGGTACCTTTTTATATCACTCTTTAATTAAAAGGCTTAGAAGTATCGGTGGTTTATGAAAACATCCCATATATTACAGACTGGTGAGCTGCTGACGTGGAGGGCTTCTGGGCTTCCATGATTGGGAAGAATCTGAAGGTCATTGGTTGTTCGGTGCAGGTTCTTTGTGGCCAAAATTGTCATCTTCCTCTGCCAGAAAAATGTAACATGGTGACATGTATGGGCTGAACAAAAAGTCCTTGTCTTAATATTGTACTAACATCTAAGGCTTGGAAGACAGAATTTGGTTATAAAAACCTCAATGAGACAAGTGGCAATAGAGAAAAAAATTTCCATGATGCCATTAATGGCTATGGGGTGGGGACTGGGAACTTTTAGCATGGGAAGCAAACGCAACCAACTGGCCCTTTCATGGAAGGAATGTTTTCCCATGGGCCAAAGAAAGCACAATACACAAAGTGCGCTATTGGTGGCCATTGATGACCATGGTGGCCATTGATGACCATGGTGGCCATTGATGACCATGCTGGCCATTGATGACCATCATGGCCATTGATAGCCTTTCAAGACCTTTTACCCTCTAGCTCTCTTATTACTTCTTCCCATCCGTGCCTCCAGAACTTCTCCAGAACCTGTCTTGTCCTCTGGAACTCCATAATCGGTATGTTTGGTTATTTTCTACCCTGCCCACCTTAACCACTTACGGACCGCCAGCCGCAGTTTTACGTCGGCTGTTTGAAGGAGGATATCGTTGTTATGGCAGCAGCTACCTGCCATAACCCCAGTATACCCTTCTTCAGCGGGCGGTCAGCTACAAGATAAAAGTGGTCTCTGCGGCAGATTCGCCGCAAAATCACTCTTATCGGCGGCGAAAGAGGGCCCCCCCTCCCGCCGTGATCCGGTGCCTCCCGCTGCTTACCGGAGCCGTCAGCAGCAGCGGAGGCGATCGCGTCCTGTCACTAGCTGGATATGGAGACGAGTGAGGGGAAGATATCCCCCACCCGTCTCCACGTCAAAACGTCACTTCTGCCCACAGCTCTTAAAGGGCCATTTTTTTTTAATGATTTTTTTTAAATGAAAGTTTTTTATTTTTTTTAATTGCATTTTAGTCTAAATGAGAGATCTGAGGTCTTTTTGACCCCAGATCTCACATTTGAGAGGTCCTGTCATGCTTTTTTTCAAAGGGATGTTTACATTCCTTGTAATAGAAATAAAAGTGCCATTTTTTTTTTAAACTGTAAAAATAAAAAATAAAAGGTAACATAAATAAGAATTTTTTTAAAGTGCCCAGTCCTGACGAGCTCGCGTACAGAAGCGAACGCACATGTGAGTAGCGCCTGCATATGAAAACTGTGTTCAAACCACACATGTGAGGTATCGCCGTGATCGGTAGAGCGAGAGCAATATTTCTAGCCCTGGACCTCCTCTGTAACTTGAAACATGCAACCTGTAGAATTTTTTAAACGTCACCTATGGAGATTTTTGAGGGTGAAAGTTTGTGGCCATTCCAGGAGCGGGCGCAATTTTGAAGCATGACATGTTGGGTTTCAATTTACTCGGCGTAACATTATCTTTCACAATGTAAAAAAAAATTGGGCTAACTTTACTGTTGTCTTATTTTTTAATTCAAAAAAGGGTATTTTTTCCAAAAAAAAGTGCGCTTGTAAGACCGCTGCGCAAATACGGTGTGACAGAAAGTATTGCAATGACCGCCATTTTATTCTCTAGGGTGTTGGGAAAAAAAAGCATAATGTTTGGGGGTTCTAAGTAATTTTCTAGCAAAAAAAAACAGTTTTTAACTTGTAAACAACAAATCTCAGAAAGAGGCTCGGTCCTTAAGTGGTTAAGGTAATCCCCGAAAACTCATTTTATTCAGGGAAGCCCGCCCCTCCTCCAACCAAATACTGTTTAACTTTTATACAAACTGTACAAAAAAGTGTCCACCATCCCAACCTATAATTGGCCTTTTGCAGCAAAGTGCACATGGAAGGGCAATGCACATCACAAACAAAAGATTTCCCCGCACAGGTACCAACCAGCCTGCAACCAAACTAGCCCTGTTTAACAGTTTACATTAAAAATAGAGGGTTTTGGTATTTTCCTGAGACTTCGCAATTTACAGATAACATTCTGCCCGTTTTTTCACCCTCCTCGAATCTACGACATCTGGACAAAAAGCCAGACCGCGCGGCCTTGTTCATAGAAACCTGTCTGTATGATGATTGTGCATCCTTCCAAGCCCCACGATTAGTAATAGTGGGGTCCTGAATATACTGAGCTTCTTTCTGCTGCGCCTCAGCTGCTAACAGGGATTCCTGTTCCCGACTATTTTTATTTATAAACACTTATGGTTTTTAAGCAGAAGTCCCCTCAAAAAGGCCTTCATGGTATTCCATACCACCTGTGCTCATTAAAGTGGTGTTCCGACCGAAATTAAGCAACGGCAGTTTCAGAGGAAGTTCCCAGAAGGCATTGGAAACAGGAAATGATACGATGGGCCACGGCCAGGGAGGAGGAAGTGAAAAATGAATACAGCAGATATACAGTAGGTGCTGAGAAAAAAAATAAAAAAATATCCAATTTGTTTACAGTGCACAGTTTAGTGAGGGATGCTGAAGAGTTGTAAAAGTGGGTGGAACTCCACTTTAATATGAAAAAATTCTGCTAGGGCCCGATTCGTTGAATCCGCCTGATGTTGAGTTTTAAACCAAAAAGCGGGTACCCGCCAGTTAGTCCTAATTTTAGGCTTTATTTTATCTAACGTTATTACTGTAGGTGAATGGTCTGATAACCCTCTGGTTAGATATTGAATATTAGAGACCCAAGAAAGAACTGAGTCTGTACCCAGGGACATATCTATTCTTGATAACGCCTGATAGATACTAGAGCAGCAGGAATATTCATTAGAAAGCGGATTCCTTAGACGCCATATATCCTGCAGTCCCAACTCCCGGATGTATCTATAAAAGGTAGTATCTACATTAGGGCCTGCTGGATGTCTATCCAAACTAGAGTTACATACATTATTGAAGTCCCCCATAATCAGCACTGGGGTTCCTGGATTATCTGCAATTAACGAGCCTATACGTCGCATTACTTCGCTATTATACGGGGGTGGGATATATATCGACCCCAGAATACGTTGCATAGAAAATAATGTACATACCAGCAAAACAAATCTGCCCTGTGAGTCCACCATTATTTGCCTGCAGGAAAACTGAGCTTTAGAGGAAATTAATATACTTGTTCCTCTTGCTTAACCACTTGCCGACCGCCTCACGCCTATATACGTGAGCAGAATGGCACGGGCAGGCAAAATCACGTACCTGGTACGTGATTGCCTTCCCGCGGGCGGGGGGTCCGATCGGACCCCCCCCCCCGGTGCCAGCGGCGGTCGGCTTTTGGCTGGGAGAAGTGAGAGACGAGGGGGAGGCCATCCGATCGTGGCCCCCCCCTCGCGATCGCTCCCAGCCAATGAGAAACATCCTCTGCCTCTGTATAGTACACAGAGGCAGAGGATGTGATGTCATCTCTCCTCGGCTTGGGAGTTTCCGTTCCGGCCCGAGGAGAGATGACATGTAAGTAAGTGCACAACACACACACAACACAGTAGAACATGCCAGGCACACTAAACACCCCGATCCCCCCCCCGATCGCCCCCCGATCCCCCCCCAATCACCCCCCCCCCCCTGTCACAAACTGACACCAAGCAGGTTTTTTTTTTTTTTTTTTCTGATTACTGCATAGTGTCAGTTTGTGACAGTTACAGTGTTAGGACAATTAGGGTTAGCCCCCTGTAGGTCTAGGGTACCCCCCTAACCCCCCCTAATAAAGTTTTAACCCCTTGATCACCCCCCGTCACCAGTGTCACTAAGCGATCATTTTTCTGATCGCTGTATTAGTGTCGCTGGTTCCGCTAGTTAGGGAGGTAAATATTTAGGTTCGCCGTCAGCGTTTTATAGCGTCAGGGACCCCCATATACTACCGAATAAATGTTTTAACCCCTTGATTGCCCCCTAGTTAACCCTTTCACCACTGATCACCGTATAACTGTTACGGGTGACGCTGGTTAGTTCGTTTATTTTTTATAGTGTCAGGGCACCCGCCGTTTATTACCGAATAAAGGTTTAGCCCCCTGATCGCCCGGCGGTGATATGCGTCGCCCCAGGCAGCGTCAGATTAGCGCCAGTACCGCTAACACCCACGCACGTGGCATACGCCTCCCTTAGTGGTATAGTATCTGTACGGATCAATATCTGATCCGATCAGATCTATACTAGCGTCCCCAGCAGTTTAGGGTTCCCAAAAACGCAGTGTTAGCGGGATCAGCCCAGATACCTGCTAGCACCTGCGTTTTTCCCCTCCGCCCGGCCCAGCCCAGCCCACCCAAGTGCAGTATCGATCGATCACTGTCACTTACAGAACACTAAACGCATAACTGCAGCGTTCACAGAGTCAGGCCTGATCCCTGCGATCGCTAACAGTTTTTTTGGTAGCGTTTTGGTGAACTGGTAAGCACCAGCCCCAGGCAGCGTCAGGTTAGCGCCAGTACCGCTAACACCCATGCACGCACCGTACACCTCCCTTAGTGGTATAGTATCTGAACGGATCAATACCTGATCCGATCAGATCTATACTGGCGTCCCCAGCAGTTTAGGGTTCCCAAAAATGCAGTGTTAGCGGGATCAGTCCAGATACCTGCTAGCACCTGCGTTTTGCCCCTCCGCCCGGCCCAGCCCAGCCCACCCAAGTGGAGTATCGATCGATCACTGTCACTTACAGAACACTAAACGCATAACTGCAGCGTTCGCAGAGTCAGGCCTGATCCCTGCGATCGCTAACAGTTTTTTTGGTAGCGTTTTGGTGAACTGGCAAGCGCCAGCGGCCTAGTACACCCCGGTCGTAGTCAAACCAGCACTGCAGTAACACTTGGTGACGTGGCGAGTCCCATAAGTGCAGTACAAGCTGGTGAGGTGGCAAGCACAAGTAGTGTCCCGCTGCCACCAAAAAGACAAACACAGGCCCGTCGTGCCCATAATGCCCTTCCTGCTGCATTCGCCAATCCTAATTGGGAACCCACCGCTTCTGCAGCGCCCGTACTTCCCCCATTCACATCCCCAACCAAATGCAGTCGGCTGCATGAGAGGCATTTTTATGTCCTCCCGAGTACCCCTACCCAACAAACCCCCCCAAAAAGATGTTGTGTCTGCAGCAAGCGCGGATATAGGCGTGACACCCGCTATTATTGTCCCTCCTGTCCTGACAATCATGGTCTTTGCATTGGTGAATGTTTTGAACGCTACCATTCACTAGTTGAGTATTAGCGTAGGATACAGCATTCGACAGACTAGGCACACTTTCACAGGGTCTCCCAAGATGCCATCGCATTTTGAGAGACCCGAACCTGGAACCGGTTACAGTTATAAAAGTTACAAGTTTGCAAAAAAAACACAAACAAAAATAAAAAAAAATTGTTGTTGTTTTATTCTCTCTCTCTATTCTCTCTCTATTGTTCTGCTCTTTTTTACTGTATTCTATTCTGCAATGTTTTATTGTTATTATGTTTTATCATGTTTGCTTTTCAGGTATGCAATTTTTTATACTTTACCGTTTACTGTGCTTTATTGTTAACCATTTTTTGGTCTTCAGGTACGCCATTCACGACTTTGAGTGGTTATACCAGAATGATGCCTGCAGGTTTAGGTATCATCTTGGTATCATTCTTTTCAGCCAGCGGTCGGCTTTCATGTAAAAGCAATCCTAGCGGCTAATTAGCCTCTAGACTGCTTTTACAAGCAGTGGGAGGGAATGCCCCCCCCCACCGTCTTCCGTGTTTTTCTCTGGCTCTCCTGTCTCAACAGGGAACCTGAGAATGCAGCCGGTGATTCAGCCAGCTGACCATAGAGCTGATCAGAGACCAGAGTGGCTCCAAACATCTCTATGGCCTAAGAAACCGGAAGCTACGAGCATTTTATGACTTAGATTTCGCCGGATGTAAACAGCGCCATTGGGAAATTGGGGAAGCATTTTATCACACCGATCTTGGTGTGGTCAGATGCTTTGAGGGCAGAGGAGAGATCTAGGGTCTAATAGACCCCAATTTTTTCAAAAAAGAGTACCTGTCACTACCTATTGCTATCATAGGGGATATTTACATTCCCTGAGATAACAATAAAAATGATTTAAAAAAAAAAAAAATGAAAGGAACAGTTTAAAAATAAGATAAAAATGCAAAAAAATAATAATAAAAAAAAAGCACCCCTGTCCCCCCTGCTCTCGCGCTAAGGCGAACGCAAGCGTCGGTCTGGCGTCAAATGTAAACAGCAATTGCACCATGCATGTGAGGTATCACCGCGAAGGTCAGATCGAGGGCAGTATTTTTAGCAGTAGACCTCCTCTGTAAATCTAAAGTGGTAACCTGCAAAGGCTTTTAAAGGCTTTTAAAAATGTATTAATTTTGTTGCCACTGCACGTTTGTGCGCAATTTTAAAGCATGTCATGTTTGGTATCCATGTACTCGGCTTAAGATCATCTTTTTTATTTCATCAAACATTTGGGCAATATAGTGTGTTTTAGTGCATTAAAATTTAAAAAAGTGTGTTTTTTCCACACAAAATGCGTTTGAAAAATCGCTGCGCAAATACCGTGTGAAAAAAAAAAATGAAACACCCACCATTTTAATCTGTAGGGCATTTGCTTTAAAAAAATATATAATGTTTGGGGGTTCAAAGTAATTTTCTTGCAAAAAAAAAATAATTTTTTCACGTAATCAAAAAGTGTCAGAAAGGGCTTTGCCTTCAAGTGGTTAGAAGAGTGGGTGATGTGTGACATAAGCTTCTAAATGTTGTGCATAAAATGCCAGGACAGTTCAAAACCCCCCCAAATGACCCCATTTTGGAAAGTAGACACCCCAAGCTATTTCCTGAGAGGCATGTCGAGTCCATGGAATATTTTATATTGCGACACAAGTTGCGGGAAAGAGACAAATTTTTTTTTTTTTTTTTTTTTTTGCACAAAGTTGTCACTAAATGATATATTGCTCAAACATGCCATGGGGATATGTGAAATTACACCCCAAAATACATTCTGCTGCTTCTCCTGAGTACGGGGATACCACATGTGTGGGACTTTTTGGGAGCCTAGCTGCGCACGGGACCCCGAAAACCAAGCACCGCCTTCAGGCTTTCTAAGGGCGTAAATTTTTGATTTCACTCTTCACTGCCTATCACAGTTTCGGAGGCCATGGAATGCCCAGGTGGCACAAAACCCCCCAAAATGACCCCATTTTGGAAAGTAGACACCCCAAGCTATTTGCTGAGAGGTATAGTGAGTATTTTGCAGACCTCACTTTTTGTCACAAAGTTTTGAAAATTGAAAAAAGAAAAAAAAAATTTTTTTTTCTGGTCTTTCTTCATTTTCAAAAACAAATGAGAGCTGCAAAATACTCACCATGCCTCTCAGCAAATAGCTTGGGGTGTCTACTTTCCAAAATGGGGTCATTTGGGGGGGTTTTGTGCCACCTGGGCATTTTATGGCCTTCAAAACTGTGATAGGTAGTGAGGCGTGAAATCAAAAATTTATGCCCTTAGAAATCCTGAAGGCGGTGCTTGGTTTTCGGGGCCCCGTACGCGGCTAGGCTCCCAAAAAGTCCCACACATGTGGTATCCCCATACTCAGGAGAAGCAGCTAAATGTATTTTGGGGTGCAATTCCACATATGCCCATGGCCTGTGTGAGCAATATATCATTTAGTGACAACTTTTTGTAAATTTTTTTTTTTTTTTTGTCATTATTCAATCACTTGGGACAAAAAAAAATAAATATTCAATGGGTTCAACATGCCTCTCAGCAATTTCCTTGGGGTGTCTACTTTCCAAAATGGGGTCATTTGGGGGGGTTTTGTACTGCCCTGCCATTTTAGCACCTCAAGAAATGACATAGGCAGTCATAAACTAAAAGCTGTGTAAATTACAGAAAATGTACCCTAGTTTGTAGACGCTATAACTTTTGCGCAAACCAATAAATATACGCTTATTGACATTTTTTTTACCAAAGACATGTGGCCGAATACATTTTGGCCTAAATGTATGACTAAAATTTAGTTTATTGGATTTTTTTTATAACAAAAAGTAGAAAATATCATTTTTTTTCAAAATTTTCGGTCTTTTTCCGTTTATAGCGCAAAAAATAAAAACGGCAGAGGTGATCAAATACCATCAAAAGAAAGCTCTATTTGTGGGAAGAAAAGGACGCAAATTTCATTTGGGTACAGCATTGCATGACCGCGCAATTAGCAGTTAAAGCGACGCAGTGCCGAATTGTAAAAAGTGCTCTGGTCAGGAAGGGGGTAAAATGTTCCGGGGCTGAAGTGGTTAAGCTGAGTATACCGAGTGATATTGAGTAGGATATTTTTTATTCTGTAATAAGCTAACAGTATCCCTAGTTAGATGTGTTTCCTGCAGGCAAGCAATCAGAGGACCACACCGGGTCAATTCATGAAACTAAGCATGTTTCTTAATCCCTCTAATATTCCATGACCATATCCCAATCTCAGCAGCCATTATTAGCCATGTTTATATGACCTACTGCACATCTTATCCAAGTGTTCGCCATAGATTGATATAAACAGAATAATAACTCATAACGAAGATCATTATTCCATCTTAATGTTCTTACAGGTGAAGAAATAGGAAACAAATCCTGACCAACCCACCATTCAGATAGTAACTTTAGTATGCCATAATGTAGCAGGGTCACATAGAACAGTATCATATAATTTATTACCAAGAAAAAAAAAACCCACACAAAACAAAAACCGAAAAAAAAACAAAAAAAAAAAACAAAAAAAAACCACACGCATTCCAGACTTCTGGATGCAAAACACATTCCCGCAGGAAGATGAAAAAAAAGGGGAGAAGAACAAAAATCCATCCAGTCTGGAGCCTGGGCATATAACCCTACAGTGGAGAAGTTGTTTATTTGTAACTGTTTTTTTTTTTTTTGGTTTATACAATTAGTACCCGTGCACAACAGAAAAACCCACCTTTAGCTATTGTTATATAATAAAAAAAAAAGAAGAATTAGCGGAGGAGAAGAAATAAAAAAAAGGAAGGAGAGGGAGAGAGAAGGAAAGGGAAAAAAAAGAGAGCTAAGAGGAAACCAAAAAAAAAAGCGAGAAGTAAGACAGAAACAAAACTTTTCCCAATCACACTTCCTAATCGCATCCTAGTCGCTTCTTTTTTTATTAAACAAATCAGCATTACATTACAAGATAATTTAGTACATTCAAAGTAGAGAGGATAATGACAGTAAAATCTACCTTCAAACTGTAGTCTCTGTTTATCAGATATTGCAGTTGTGCAGATGTCAGAAATATCACTTAACAATACATCTTATTGCATTATAGTATTATACCATCATATATAAAATTATGTAAGTAACCAATTTCAATCCGGCCTGATAAGGAGGGGGAGGGGGGAGGGGGGAAGGGGGAGGGGGGGAGGGGGGGGGGGAGGCGGGGGGGAGGGAGGGGAGCAAAGGAAAGGTAAGGAGGGGCAAGAGGGAATGAGCACAAGAAGAGTAGGCAATGAGATATAGGATGTCCTCCAATAAGTTTCACAGCATAATAATTATGGAGTAGGGGGTTCAACCCCAGAGGCGTCTACCCAAGAGGACCAGATTTTATCGAACTTCCCTGGGCATTGCCTACTTTCATATGTTAATCTATACAGGGGAAGTACCATGTTTACCGACCTTCTCCATGATGCCAAAGTAGGAGGCTCTGCTAGTTTCCATACCAGTAAGATTTCACGCCTAGCATAATATAATGCGAAGGTAAGACACAACTTACTATATCTGTCTCCCTCAAGATCCTCCAAATAACTAAGCATTAGTGTCTGAGGATCGACCAGTACATTTAAACCTGTAACATTGCTCAGTGTGGAGGCTACTGCTGACCAAAAGGGTCTAAGTTTGGGACAGGACCAGACCATGTGCCAAAAGGTGCCCACCTCCTGTCTGCATCTCTGACAATTGGGGTCCCTTTGATTGTAAATGTGCGCCAATCTCTGGGGGGTGAAGTACGCTCTGTGTAGGAACTTAAATTGTATGAACCTATCTTTCGCCGCGATCATGGAAGGAATGTAGGAGATTAAACACTCCTTCCATTCCTCTTCGTCCAGGGAAGGAATATCAACCCTCCACTTTTCCCATGTCTTAGTTAGTTTGGTGTCATATTCTACTGTGAGATATAAATATAATGTTAAAAGTGGCTTCCCCATCACACTAGAAATCAAGAGCCATTCAATGGAGTCTGGTTCCAAGATTAGGGGGGCAGGGAACTGAGCTTCAAAAGTGTGCTTTAGCTGCCAGTATCTAAATTGGAAGGAGGATGGGATAGAAAATGATTGCCTCAGGGCCTGGAAAGTCATAAGCCTATAGTCCTGAACTATATGTTTTAGTGTAAGAATACCCTTTTTTTCCCAGATAGAGGGGTCTGGTATACTGTGAAGGTGAGGGAGCATGGGGTTGCCCCATAGGGGCATATGAGGTGAGATATGATTAGGTTTCCCATATATCTTCCTAGCCTCCTGCCAGACCCTTACGGTGGTTTGCATCGAAGTTGTCATGGACGGGCTAGCCCGAAGTCCACGAAACGGAAGGTTGCTCAGAGCTGCAAAAGAACCCAAAATGGCTGCTTCGAGAGTGACCACAGGATTCTGTGTGGGCTGGGAGAACCACCACCGAATCGTAACAAGAACAGCTGCCCAATAATATATCTGAAAGTTCGGTAGTGCTAGTCCTACTCGCTTCTTAAAGGAGTATTCCCCCCTTTCTCTCCCCCCCTATTTCAGCTATTCGCACAGCAGGGGGAGATATTTCTCAAGATCAGAATGTAATCCTATGATCTTTTGTTTCTTTCTATAGTAACCTATATCAAAATAAAACTAAACATTCCAAAAAAGACTTAAGGAATTTCTAGATCCACTAAAACTCCACTCTTTGTCGGTAAATTCTAAAGAGGAACTTGATGCCCCCCTGACCTTAGAGGAACTGGTCAGGGCAGTATCAGAAAGCCCAAACGCTAAGGTGCCGGGTACTGACGGCCTACCTTCAGAAGTATATAAACATCATGGGGAGGTTTTGCTTCCAGAACTTCTGAAGGTTCTCAATCAAGCCCTAGAATCATTCAAGCTTCCAGACTCTATGAAGGATGCCTGTATCATTGTATTACCAAAAAACCGGAAAGGACCCTTTGACTCCGGAATCTTACCGCCTGATATCACTGTTGAATTCGGACGCTAGGATTCTAGCCAGGGTCCTTGCTACAAGACTTAAATAAGACTAAATTCAGGGATTGATTCATCAAGACCAGTGTGACTTTATCCCTACAAGATCTACAGCAACTAACTTGAGGAGGCTATACTTAAATATGCAATTACCATCTGATAACCCTGGGAGGAGAGCGATTTTGTCGATTTCGACAGCGTCGAGTGGACATACCTGTGGGAAGTGATGGGTGCGTTCGGCCTCGGGGAAAGGTTTATACTCTGGATTAAAATGCTGTATTCTGCCCCAAGGGCCTGTATGCAAATAAATGGTATGGTATCTGAATTTTTTCCACTATACAGAGGAACTAGACAGGGATGTCCCCTGTCCCCCTTGCTATTTGCAATGGCCATCGAACCCCTGGCTGAAGTCATCCGAAAATCGGAATCTATTTGTGGATTTATTAGAGGAACGAGGAATGAAAAAATCTCTCTATATGCAGACGGCGCTCTGCTCTTTCTTGGGGATACGGATGAATATTTAAGATCTTTATTGGCACTTATACAAAACTTTGGTTTGCTTTCTGGATATGTCATTAACTGGGATAAATCTGTTTTGCTCCCTTTAGATAACCCTAGTTTGTCCATGTTTAGAGAGGCTCCTCAGGTTAAAATTGTTTCATCATTTAAACACTTTGGAATAATGGTACATTCCAAGGTAGAAAATTATTTGATAGATAATTTATCCCCTATCCTTACTAAATTCCATCTTAAAGTGGAGTTCCACCCACTTTTACAACTCTTCAGCATCCCTCACTAAACTGTGCACTGTAAACAAATTGGATATTTTTAAAAAAAAATTCTCAGCACCTACTGTATATCTGCTGTATTCATTTTTCACTTCCTCCTCCCTGGCCGCGGCCCATCGTATCATTTCCTGTTTCCAATGCCTTGCTATGGAAACCTGACCTGAAACCTATAACACTGCTTGTGCTGCACTGAGCATGTGCGAGATCTGCAAGGATGAGATCCAGGAAGAAATACAGTCTGGCTTCAGATGCCCACACTTAAGATGGCCACGGCCTGCTGTAAGTTTATAAAATAACAAACTACTGCTATAAACTAACAAAACAGACCTTAGTTTACAGACTAACTTCACTAGAATACATTAAGCTTGTGTATTATAGGGGTATTTTTATTTAAAAAGTATGATTTCGGCCAGAACACCACTTTAAGAGCACGGCATAGACTAAGCTGCCATTATCGGTGGTGGGTCGAGCAAACCTTATAAAAATGTTCTGGGCCCCTCAATTATTATATATTTTTCACAACTCACCGATATGGATACCTCTCAAATGGTTAAAAAAAAATAGAATCAATTTTTCAAAGATTTTTATGGAAAGGAAAAAATCCCAGGATTAGGCTATTAATTCTCCAGAGAGAAAGGGATGGGGGCGGATTGGCGATATCTCAGCCCAGACTTTATTTCATAGCTGGCTGGGGAGTTGTGAACTGGGAGGACCCTATACAGGCCCTACTGCTAAGTAACAGCTCTCACTATAACCTCCTGGCCCAGCTGGAATCTGGGGCCTTTGTTTATACCTGTAAGAGCCCAACAATGTCACTCATGAATAGAGTTTGGAAGGAAATGAGGAGTATAATGAAATATGAAGGTGCCTCGGAGTATTCACCACTTTGGGGGAATAGGCAATATAAAGAACTAGGTAAACTGGCGGGATTCGAAAGCTGGTGCTCTAAGGGCCTCCAATATATAACACAGTTGTACTCACACAATATTCTATGCTCCTTTCAGGACTTGCAAGAATCTTTTCATTTACCCCATCATAGTTTTTTTTAAATACTTACAACTACGACATGCGGTCAGTTTAAAGGGGAACAGAAAAAGATAAAACCAATGCCACTTATAACTTTATTAGCACGGATGATTGAAAAAAAAAGGCTTGATCTCATCTCTACATGGTCAACTTACGAGATCATATCGAGATGAGGGTGTTAGCCCGGGCAGAAGAGGGTGGGGGATAGATATAGGGGATATTTCAGATGATACTTGGCAAACAATATTAGAAAGGGTACCCCTAGTTTCATTATCATCAGCACAATGTCTGACCCAATTATTTATAATTTACAGGGTATATAGAACACCGGTCAAACTATTTGAGTGGGGTAGGCGTGATTCCCCGGACTGTCCACAGTGCCAAAAATCACCTGCTGATTTAATACATACTGTCTGTTGTGGAATTGTCCTAAACTGGCTAAATATTGGCGAGAGGTGGTGAATACAATTAATGAAACCTTTAATACAGATATCAATAAGGACCCTAAAATTTGCTTGTTGGGCTACCTTAATGAAAAACCTCTCATGAAGAACCATGAGATTCTGATACCAGTTACTAGACTACTGTTTATGGCACGAAAGCTAATTGCCCTAAGGTGGATATCTCCAAGTGCACCTTCTTTTGAGGTATGGCGCTTTTAGGTAAACGACAATATTCTGAAGGAACAACAGATCTATTGTAATAGAGGCATACCCAATTACCTGTACAAACTGTGGAAACCATGGATTTTGGTTCCACGGTTAGCCCCATCCTCACTGGCTTTTGCTGATCTTTAGAAGGGTGGGCAAGCATAGTTATGGATAGTAAAAATGGTACCAGACACAAAATGGAGACAGAGGGTAAAATCAGCGGGTAGAGAAGAAACTACTGACTAAAGCAGCCGGCAGAGGTAACTTTTTACATAGGTACAGATACATATATATCTAGTGGGCAGGAAATGGAACAGCCATCTGATTTGCTTGTGGTGGGTTTTATTTTTTCTCAGTTTTGTTTTTTTTTGTTTGTTGTATGTTTATGAATATTTTGTTATTATTTGTGGTGAAATACTTGTTATGTGGATTAGAGAATATATGTAAGAAAAAGAAAGAAAAAGTCAGAATTTGCTGTGGATTTGTCAGAAACCATGAACCAGACCGAGACAGAAGTACAGTAAAATCACACTTGTTTATTAATAAAAATAAAAAGTTAAATAGAGTAAGCGTAGTCAAAGCATAGCCAGAGTCCAGTAACCGGATCGGGTAGTCAGCCAAGCCAGAGTTCAGTAACCAGATCGGGTAATCAGCCAGGCCAGAAGTCAGGGATCCAAGTAGAGGAACAGCAAGCAGGCTAAGGAGCCAGAAGGGATGTCAGCAAAGCCAGTCTTTAAACAGGAACGCAGGAGATGGTTTCTTGTGATGTGACCAAGGCGAAGGCAGGAATGAAGTGAGCTGGACGTCTTTAAGTAGGCGGGACTGACAAGCAGATCCACAACAGCTGGTTAACTGTAGAGAGAGAAGAGAGCTGGCAATAAGCCGACAGCTGAGCTGAGCCCAGCCCTGACAGGATTGACCATATGTAAGGTATTAGAAATAAGGAATTTATGTACAAACTGTATAAGTGATAAGTACTATATCCAATAATAATGCATTTTGGTTTGTAATGATGAAACATTTATAATAAAGAAGGAATTAAAAAAAAACAGAGGGTTTTGATTGCACACATTTGCAAATATATGCGTAAGCCACAGTGTCCACGCCAAGGGACCTCTGTATATACTGTGGTCCTAACTCTAAATTTTCACAGCCTCCATAGTAGGAGCGCATATAAGATAGGATCGATTAAGGGCAGGTATGCCTGGAGGGAGACCACCCCTCCTTAAAGGCACAGAGACCTACGTGAGGATGGCAGTATATACAGAGGTCCCTTGGCGTGAGGCTTACGCATATATTTGCAAAATGTGTGCAAACAAAACCCTCTGTTTTTAATGTAAACTGTCAGACAGGGTCAGTTTGGTTATTTTGCAGGCTGGCTGGTAAGTGTGCTG
Source organism: Lithobates septentrionalis (assembly GCA_037952835.1). NCBI lineage: Eukaryota > Metazoa > Chordata > Amphibia > Anura > Ranidae > Lithobates > Lithobates septentrionalis. The sequence goes on along the minus strand of JBBDGP010000752.1, from coordinate 424,711 downwards.
GGAATTTTTTTTGTTTGCTTGTGAGTTACCTTGTATACCACCTCCCTTTTAGCTTGTAAGGGCAGCCATACATGGACCAGCATTACCCCGACCACCAGGGCCGGTGTTCTATCGGATAGTGCCCGCCATCGAAAAGTGTCTGCACATGCGCAGTATTGAATTGCACTCCAGATGATTTGCCGATCAGCTGGCCTAACATAACCATGGCGCATGCGCACATCGTAGGAGGTATCTCTCGATGGGAGATACCATTTCACAGGCACAATTGAAACCTATCCTAACAGCGGAGGGAGTTAGTAGTTAGATTGTGCCTCGCTGCTGCTGGAGGACGACTAGTGGCTGTGTTGAAGAGCTGGTTTTGTCTGTGTTGCAACCCACCCTTACACAGAGGCAAAACCGGCCGTTCAACACAGCAAACTCGCCCTGCAACACAGACAAAACCGGACCATCAGCACACTGTAAAGCCGCCCCGCAACAGCGAGGCACAATCTGACAGCTGCAGTGTCCCTCCGCTGTTTGTATAGGTTTCAATTGTGCCCATGAAATGGTATCTCCCATTGACAGATACCTCCTATAATGTGCGCATGCGCCCTGGTTACATCAGACCAGCTGATCGGCAAATCATCTGGAGTGCCCTTCAATACTGCGCATGCGTGGGCACTTTTTTAGATGGCGGGCACTATCCGATAGAACAAAGGATTCATGTAGGGGCTATTGGAGCTGCAGCTCCAGGCCCCCATCATAAAATCGGCCTAATTAAGTAAGTCACTCTCTAGAACAAGCACTCCTGGCCGCCATCCGCCGTCCTTCGGCCGCTACATTGTCCAGGCAGCTGCATTATATAGACTCAATATATGAGTCACTGTCAGGCAAGTTGCTATCATATTTGTGCAGCAGTGTGTACTGGTCTGGCTGAAGTAAGTTAACATTTGGGGAGGGCGACTATCAGTGCATCTCATCAGTGCCACCTATCAGTGCCTATCAGTGCAGCTCATAAGTGCCACCTATCAGTGCCAGTGCCACCTATCAGTGCAGCCCATCAGTGCCACTTATCAGTGCCCATCAGTGCTGCCTATAAGTGCCCATCAGTGCCGCATAATAGTACTGCCTCATCAGTGCCACCTTATCAGTGTCCATAAATGCTGCCTGTCAGTGCAGCTCAGCAGTGCCACCAATCAGTGCCAGTGCCACCTATCAGTGCCCGTCAGTGTTGCCTATCAGTGCAGCTCATCAGTACCACTTATCAGTGCCACCTGTCAGTGGCCATCAGTGCAGCTCATCAGTGCAACATAATAGTGCTGCCTCATCAGTGCTGCCTTTCAGTGCCCATAAGTGCAGCTCATCAGTGCCCATCTGTGCAGCCTATCACTGCCGCATAATAGTGCTGCCTCATCAGTGCCGCCTTCCTCAGCGCCCATAAGTGCTGCCTATCAGGGCAGCTCATCAGTGCCGCCTACCAGAGCCCATTAGTGCCGCATATCAGTGCAGCCCATCAGTGCCACCTTATCAGATAGTGCTGCCTCATCAGTGCCACCTATCAGTGCCCATTAGTGCTGCCAATCAGTTCAGCTCATCAGAGCCCATCAGTACCACATATCGGTGCAGCCTCATCAGTGCTGCCTCATCAGTGTCGCCTGTTCAATGCCCATCGGTGCTGCCTCATTGGTGCCCATCAGTGCCTATCAGTGCTGCCTCATCAGTGAAGAAGAAAAATTACTTATGTGCAAAATATTATAACAAACTAAGAAAAATATTTTTTTTCCCCAAAATGTCTGTCTTTTTTTCATGTTTAGCAAAAAAATTTAAAAAAACAGTGGTGTTTAAATACCACCAAAAGAAAGGTCTATTTGTGTGAAAAAAATGATAAAAATGTCATTTGGGTACAGTGTAGCATAACCGAGCAATTGTCACTCAAAGTGTGACAGCACTGAAAGCTGAAGGAAGGGCAGGGTCTGGGCAGGAAGGGGGTGAAAGCGTCCGTAGGCAAGTGGCTTAAGGATAAGTTTACCTTTTGGGAACATGTAACTTGTTCCCACTGCAGTGTCTCCCCTATCCACTGGATCTAGTGACAGCAAGAGGAGAATCTTCTCCCTGAACTCGCTGTCACTATTTAAAAAAAAAAAATATATGGTGTAGTTCCTCTGCGCCACCACTTAGGTTAGTGGAAATAATTGGATATGAGGGAATGGTAATCTATGGGGGTAGCTGCTCACATCAAATATGTGTCCCCACATGGAAATGATATCTTATAAAAATAGGTGAATGCAGCACTCACTCCTGTATTAGTTCCCTGTGTCATCTACTGCTGTTAACTAATTGACATGCTGATTAAGTGCAAAAAAATGAAAATACTAACAAAATATTTTCCCCCTACCGGGTATTGTGCCCAATACAACACTGCATTGTTGGGCACAATACCCAGTAGAGGTAAAATATTTATTATTTTTTTTGTTTTTTTGCACTTAAAGCGGAGTTCCACCCAAAAGTGGAACTTCCACTCGGGGGACAGGATACCTGTCTTTCACACGTACCCTGTTCCCACTTCTGGGAACCTCAACCGCGGGTATTGACGTCACCGTCCGGGCTCTTTCGTCCTTCCCCCGCCGCCGGGCCAGTAGGAGAGAGGAGCGGAGCCTCGGGCGTGGGCAGTAAGGCTTCACTGCCGGGTTCCCTTACTCGCAATGGAGGCGGCATGCACCCGACAGCTGATGGAAACGTCAGCTGCGGCGCCGACATCGCTGGACTCCAGGACAGGTAAGGTTATTAAAAGTCAGCAGCTGCAGTATGTTCAGCTGCTGGCTTTTATTTTTTGCAGCGGTGGGCGGACCTCCGCTTTAATCAGTATGTCAATTAATTAGTTAACAGTAGTAGGATGGCACAGCGAACTATTAAAAAAAAAAAAAAACGTCGTGTAGGGCTCCACCCGCCACGTCATTCATTCACAAGGTTCTGTGAATGGGAAACTAGTCTTTGCGGCTGTCGGCTTGTAGTTCTCAATGAACTATCCTGGCGCTGTTGAGCACTTTAGGCAGTTCATTGTCTTTTCCTGTCAGAGGTACAAGCAGACAAATACACTGACAAGTCTGCAGGAGTCTGGCATGGCAGCCGCAATCTATTGATCATAGGTGCAATGCTTTGCAGACTACTAGTAAAAAAAAAAAATAATAAATGCAAATTGTTTTACCTGCAAAAAGATGTGCATTTATTTATTTTTAAAGGTGAACTTATCATTTAACTCCCGGCCAAAGAGTTAACCACTCCAACCAGTTCACATGCCATCAATGCTGGGAGCTATTACCTAAGCTGGCACCATTGCTGAGGATTATTGTTGTAGAAACTGGCACTGATGCTGGGGGTTATTATTATGGAAACTGTCATTTATGTTGGGGGTTATTATTTTTAAACTGGCACTGATGCTGGGGGATATAATTGCAGAAACTGGCACTGATGCTGATGGTTGTTATTGCTGCTGACGTCAATAATGAGGGTTGTTATTGTGTAAACTGGCACTGATGCTGCGGGTTATTATTACTGCTACTAACACCGATGCTTTGGGTTGTTATTGCCCAAATTGGCACTAATGCTTATGGTTATTATTACTGCTGCTGATGTCAATAATGTAGGTTGTTATTGCGTAAACTGGCACTAATGGTGGGGGTTATTATTGCTGCTAACAACACCAATGCTTTTTGGTTGTTATTGTGTAAATTGGCACTGATGCTGGGGGTTATTTATTGCTGCCAACAACACCAATGCTCTGGGTTTTTATTGCGTAAACTGGCACTGGTGCTGGTGGTTATTATTATGGAAACTGTCATTTATGCTTGGGTTATTATTTTTAAACTGGCACTGATGCTGGGGGGTGTAATTGCAGAAACTGGCACTGATGCTGACGCAGGGGCGGACTGACAACTCATGGGGCCCCCGGGCAATAGGAGATTATGGGGCCCCCGGGCAATAGGAGAAGATTATGGGGCCCCTGGGCAATAGGAGATTATGGGGGCCCCAGGCAATATTATATTATGGGGACCCCAGGCAATAGATTATGGGGCCACACAGTATACAAACACACACATACAGTATACACATACAGTATACACACACACACTGAAAAGGTACTGGAGAGGCGGGGTAGATATAATCTTGGGATTTTTAAAAAAACTGATTTTTACATACTGTCCCTGGTTTTATTGAGGCTGGCAACCCTGATGGGGCCCCTTAGTGGCATGGGGCCCTCGGGCAGTGCCCGAGTGCCCGAATGGTCAGTCCACCCCTGTGCTGACGGGTATTATTGCTGCTGCTGACGTCAATAATCTGGGTTGTTATTGTGTAAACTGGCACTGATGCTATTATTGCTGCTACTGACACCGATGCTTTGGGTTGTTATTGCCCAAATTGGCACTAATGCTTATGGTTATTATTACTGCTGCTGACGTCAATAATGTGGGTTGTTATTGCGTTAACTGGCACTAATGGTGGGGGTTATTATTGCTGCTACTGACAGCAATGCTTTTTGGTTGTTATTGTGTAAATTGGCACTGATGTTTTCGGTTATTATTATGGAAATTGCCATTTATGATGAGGGTTATTATTTCCTAAACTGGCACTGATGCTGGGTGGATAGAATTGCAGAAACTGGCACTAACGCAGTGGGTTATTATTGTGTAGACTGGCTCTGATGCTGGCGGTCCATCATTAATTATAGGTGATGTGTCAAAAAAATGTGTTTATGGCAACCGTTTTCAATAAGTTTCTGTTTTGGCACTTTAATGGTAATTAAAATATTTATTTTGTTTTAACAAAAAATTGTTTGCATCTTCATTTTATTTTTTTTTTCATAAAAAGGCCCACCGAAATCCTCAGCACCAGGCCCATGATGCTTTTAATCCGGCCCTGCCAGCCACCCTCTGGCGCTTCTTCAGGCTCACCCATGAGATCAGGGAGCCAGAGAATGAATCCGCCAGCCATCTCTATAACTCTGAGGTTTTTTTTGTTTGCTTCGATTTTTTATTTTTTTTTTATCTCAGAGATGTGGGGACTTATAGACCTCAGATCTCTCTGTAAAGAGGACCTGTCACACCTTATTCTTATTACAAGGGATGTTTACATTCCTTGTAATAGGAATAAAAGTGATAAAAAAAAAAACAAATTTAAAGAAAAGGGTAAAAAAATAAATAAATAAACTAAACAACAAATAATAAATTAATTAAAGTGGCCCCGTCCCCTCGTGCTTGCACACAGAAGCGAACATATACATAGGTTGCGCCCGCATATATGTAAATGGAGTTCAAACCACACATGTGAAGTATCGCCACAAACATTAGAGCAAGAGCAATATTTCTAGCGCTAGAACTCCTCTGTAAATCTAAACTGGTAAACTGTAAAAAAACAATAAAAATTAAAGCGTCGATATTTTTAAGTACTGTAGTTTGGCGCCATTCCATGAGTGTGCGCAATTTTAAAGCGTGACATGTTTGGTATCTATTTACTTGGCGTAACATCATCTTTTATATTTTACCAAAAAAAAATTGGGTTATCTTTTGTGTTTTCAGGCATTAAAATTCATTAAAGTGTATTTTTTTCCCAAAAAATTGCGTTTGAAAAATTGCTGCGCAAATACAGCATGACATAAAAAAAAAGTGCCGCCATTTTATTCCCTAGGGTCTCTGCTAAAAAATATATATACGGTAAAACCTTGGTTTGCGAGCATAATTCGTTCCAGAAACATGCTTGTAATCCAAAGCACTTGTATATCACAGCATTTTTTTTACAGGGTATAAAAGAGAAGAGAGGCACCTCTAAGTGTAGCAATAAGTTGCTAAATGTTGTACCTTCATTAAATGTAAACATATTGCTACACTTAGAGGCGCCTCTCTTCTTTTTTATACTCCAGTTGGGACATGACGCTACTCTTATATCAAGACATCGCTTGTATATCAAGGAAAAATGTATTAAAACATTTTGCTTGTCTTGAAAAACGCTCTCAAACCAAGTTACTCTCAAACCAAGGTTTTACTGTATAATGTTTGGGGGTTCTGAGTAATTTTCATTTAAAAAATATATATATATGATTTTTACATGTAGAAGAGAAGTGTCAGAATTGGCTTGGGTGTCAATTTAACGCAAATCTTTCTGTCGTTTTGGTTTTGGATACAGTATTTAGAACCCCTTTCAGGTTTTTATTTCTGTCTCTGTCGCTGTTAGAGAACTGCAAACTCTTTATTTATCCTGGTGACCACTTTTCAAATGGGGGAAAATCCAAAAATTCTGCGCTGTCCCCAGAACAAAAGTAAAACAGAAAAGCGCATGTGGGTGCTGGAGAGGCTGCATTTGATGGGCGCTGGTGTGGCTGCATTGATGGGTGCTGGTAGGCTGCATTGATGGGTGCTGGTAGGCTGCATTGATGGGCGCTGGTGAGGCTGCATTGATGGGCGCTAGTGAGGCTGCATTAATGGGTGCTGGTAGGCTGCATTAATGGGAGCTGGTGAGGCTGCATTGATGGGTGCTGGTGAGGCTGCATTGATGGGCGCTGGTAAGGCTGCATTGATGAGTACTGGTGAGGCAGCATTTGATAGGTGCTGGTGGGCTGCATTTGATGGGCACTTCATTAAAAAGGTGGGGTTTACATGGGCAGGGAAAAAGGGGTGGAGTCAGAAGTGGAGCCGGGGGGGCGGCAAAATGAGGTTTTTGCCTGGGGTGTCAAAAATCCTTGCACCAGCCCTGTGCGGTGTAATACACCCATTCACAGTGCTACCACTAGGTAAACTAGGCAGCCGCCTAGGGCGCACTGCTGCCTAGGACGCTCGGCCACTTGGGTTCCTACTCTCTTCTCTCTGCAGCATGCAACTAAGTCTCAGCATCAGCAGGCAGCCGCCGCTCCGTTCGCACATAGTGTCAGAGGCGCAGTGGCATCAGAGGACTGTGTCTGTGTCCCGACTCCCGAATGAATGGAAGCAAGCAAACATTCATTGATAGGCGCCAGTAGGCTGCATTTGATGGGCACTGGTGAAGCTGCATTTGATGGGGGCTGGTGAGGCTTCATTTTATGGGCATTTCATAAAAAAGGTGGGGTATACATGGTAAGGGCAAAGGGGGTGGAGTCAGGGGTGGAGCCAAGGGGGGTGGCAAAATGAGGTTTTGCCTAGGGTGTCAAAAATATTTGCACCAGCCCTGCCCATTCAGTGTCATGAATTAGCAATGGGGAAGGGGGGACAAGCACTGTTCCACACCCTTGCCCTGAGGACGGGAAAAACCTGTCCCAGTACTACATACAAGCTGAACACCCTGTGTGTAAGGGGCCTAAATGTAAAGTTTCATTTTTATTTAATTTCCCTCTTCCACCCACACATACATCAGAATAAATCAGTGCCCTCTCCATGTGCCAGTGCTGCCCCATGTGTCCTCCTCTCTGGTCCAAAACTGGTCCTCCTCCCAGTTCCTTTGAGCCCAGGGTGTCCAGAACTCACCCCCTGAGAGGATGTTATCGAACTAGCCTTTTCTGTTCCAGCATGGCTGTGCCCGTGTGCACAAAGCCAGCTCTATAAAGACACGATCTGACCAGTTTGAAGAGGAGGAACTCAGGCAAACTTCGGGATGAATGGGAAGGCCAATTACGAAGCAGGTCTTCTCATCCAAGATCAGTACCTGCCTTCACAAATGGGCACAATTTCCTACAGACACCCTCAAAAATATTTAGGGAAGCCTTCAGTTTAGGTATCACTGTTTTTTTTCTCTATGCCTCAATGAAATTGAATATAATATCAACAACTCGTTTATGAGCCAATAAAGCCAACCAGATGGAGGGCTTGATATTCCAGATTTCCAGTTACCCGGCTGCAAAATAACTACATTAATCAGCATCAAGGCAGTAATTTGGGAATTGGGATGTGTTGGTCTGCAACATATTGTAACCAGTGAAAAGCCAACAATGATTTGTAAGTTATTGAACATTTGGGAATAGACAGTAGGCTGAAAGATATATTCAGGATGGAAATTAATGATTATAAGAAAAGCAATTGTTCAATAACCCTTGAGACAGTTCACAGTACTGTATATATATATATATATATATATATATATATATATATATATATATATATATATATACAGTCAGGTCCATAAATATTGGGACATCGACACAATTCTAACCTTTTTGGCTCTATACACCACCACAATGGATTTGAAATGAAACAAACAATATGTGCTTTAACTGCAGACTTTCAGCTTTAATTTGAGGGTATTTGCATCCAAATCAGGTGAACGGTGTAGGAATTACAACAATTTGTATATGTGTCTCCCACTTTTTAAGGGACCAAAAGTAATTGGACAATTGGCTGCTCAGCTGTTCCATGGCCAGGTGTGTGTTATTCCTTCATTATCCCATTGACAAGGAGCAGATAAAAGGTCCAGAGTTCATTTCAAGTGTGCTATTTGCATTTGGAATCTGTTGCTGTCAACTCTCAATATGAGATCCAAAGAGCTGTCACTATCAGTGAAGCAAGCCATCATTAGGCTGAAAAAACAAAACAAACCCATCAGAGAGATAGCAAAAACATTAGGTGTGGCCAAATCAACTGTTTGGAACATCCTTAAAAAGAAAGAATGCACCGGTGAGCTCAGCAACACCAAAAGACCCGGAAGACCACGGAAAACAACTGTGGTGGATGACCGAAGAATTCTTTCCCTGGTGAAGAAAACACCCTTCACAACAGTTGCCCAGATCAAGAACACTCTCCAGGAGGTAGGTGTGTGTGTGTCAAAGTCAACAATCAAGAGAAGACTTTACCAGAGTGAATACAGAGGGTTCACCACAAGATGTAAACCATTGGTAAGCCTCAAAAACAGGAAGGTCAGATTAGAGTTTGCCAAACATCTAAAAAAAGCCTTCACAGTTCTGGAACAACATCCTATGGACAGATGAGACCAAGATCAACTTGTACCAGAGTGACGGGAAGAGAAGAGTATGGAGAAGGAAAGGAACTGCTCATGATCCAAAGCATACCACCTCATCAGTGAAGCATGGTGGTGGTAGTGTCATGGCGTGGGCATGTATGGCTGCCAATGGAACTGGTTCTCTTGTATTTATTGATGATGTGACTGCTGACAAAAGCAGCAGGATGAATTCTGAAGTGTTTCGGGCAATATTATCTGCTCATATTCAGCAAAATGCTTCAGAACTCATTGGACGGCTCTTCACAGTGCAGATGGACAATGACCCGAAGCATACTGCGAAATAGGGATGAGCCGAACACCCCCCGGTTCGGTTCGCACCAGAACCCGCGAACGGACCGCAAGTTCGCACGAACGTTAGAACCCCATTGACGTCTATGGGACTCGAACGTTCGAAATCAAAAGTGCTCATTTTAAAGGCTAATTTGCATGGTATTGTCCTAAAAAGGGTGTGGGGACCCGGGTCCTACCCCAGGGGACATGTATCAATGCAAAAAAAACTTTTAAAAACGGCCGTTTTTTCGGGAGCAGTGATTTTAATGATGCTTAAAGTAAAAAAAAAAAGTGAAATATTCCTTTAAATATCGTACCTGGGGGGTGTCTATAGTATGCCTGTAAAGTGACGCGTGTTTCCCATGTTTAGAACACTCCCTGCACCAAATGTCATTTTTAAAGGAAAAAATCTCATTTAAAACTGCTTGCGGGTTTAATGTCATGTCGGGTCCTGGCAATATGGATGAAAATCAGTGAGACAAACGGCATGGGTACCCCCCAGTCCATTACCAGGCCCTTTGGGTCTTGTATGGATATTAAGGGGAACCCCGCACCCAAATTAAAATAAGGAAAGGTCCCTATATACTCTGAACAGCAGTATACAGGCGGTGCAAACAAGACAGGGACTGTAGGTTTGTTGTTAAGTAGAATCTGTTTGTAATTTTGAACATTTTTAACGTGTTTAGCTCCAGCCAAAAAATCTTTTCTAAGTTTTTTGGAAAACATAGGGAAGGGTTATCACCCCTGTGACATTTGTTTTGCGTCTTTCCTCCTCTTTAGAAGATTTCACCTCACTTTTTTGTCCCAATGAAAAATGTTTTTTGAAAATTTGGGTTTTTTTGTGGAACAAGGATTGGAAAGCATCAGTGGAAAGGAGAAATTGTTTTCCCATATTAACTCTTACATGAGAGAATTTCCCTTCCTAGGGGTAGATTTCATCTCACTTCCTGTTGTCTCCTTCCGTTTGCAAGTAGGAGTCGTTTGTAAGTTAGATGTTTGAAAGTAGGGTCCTGCCCTATATACTCAGCAGAAATTTGGGCCTTAGGTGTTGCTGTGGCCAAAACACTGTAAGCCCTCACAGGGCCCTGCTGTGAAATATTAGATCAAGAATTGTAATTACATGCCCCTGTTGAACAGGAGCTGAAAAATTAGGCCTTAGGCACTGGTGCTGGTGCCACAACACTGCAACCCCTCACAGACACTCTAGTTGGAACGCAGGAACGAGCCCTGCTGCAAAGTATTGCATCAAAAATTGTAATTACACGCCCCTGTTAGACAGGGGCAGAAAAATTGGGCCTTAGGCACTGGTGCTGGTGCCACAACACTGCAACCCCTCACAGACACTCTAGTTGGAACGCAGGAACGAGTCCTGCTGCAAAGTATTGCATCAAAAATTGTAATTACACGCCCCTGTTATACAGGGGCAGAAAAATTGGGCCTTAGGCACTGGTGCTGGTGCCACAACACTGCAACCCCTCACAGACACTCTAGTTGGAACGCAGGAACGAACCCTGCTGCAAAGTATTGCATCAAAAATTGTAATTACACGCCCCTGTTAGACAGGGGCAGAAAAATTGGGCCTTAGGCACTGGTGCTGGTGCCACAACACTGCAACCCCTCACAGACACTCTAGTTGGAACGCAGGAACGAGCCCTGCTGCAAAGTATTGCATCAAAAATTGTAATTACACGCCCCTGTTAGACAGGGGCAGAAAAATTGGGCCTTAGGCACTGGTGCTGGTGCCACAACACTGCAACCCCTCACAGACACTCTAGTTGGAATGCAGGAACGAGCCCTGCTGCAAAGTATTACATCAAAAATTGTAATTACACGCCCCTGTTATACAGGGGCTGAAAAATTGTGCCTTAGGCACTGGTGGTGGCGCCCAGAACCAAAAATGTTCTTACAAGCTATCAGCGTGATGATTGAGGAGGAAGAGGATAATTACTCAGGGATAGTCACTCAGCATCAGCATAGGCAGTCTTTGAAGGGATCTGAAAAAAATTATTCAGTTACATCAGCATCAGGTGCTTGGTAGCTGGTGGTGATCCAAGACTGATTCATTTTTATGAAGGTCAGCCGATCGACCGAGTCAGTGGACAGACGCACCCTGTGATCGGTTACCACGCCTCCAGCAGCACTGAATGTGCGTTCCGAAAGAACGCTGGATGCAGGACAGGCCAGTAGCTCAATTGCATACTGTGCAAGCTCTGGCCAGTGATCCATCCTCAAGACCCAGTAACCCAGAGGATTTTCGGTGGGAAAGGTGTCCAAGTCTGATCTTGCCCCTAGGTATTCCTGCACCATGTAAAACAGACGCTGGCGATGGTTGCTGGAACCGATCATACCTTGGGGCTGCGGACCAAAAAATTGTCTGAACGCATCGGTCAGACGGCCACCTTCTCCACCGCTCCTTCTTTGACTGACCGAAGCCTCAGCAACACGTTGTCCAGAAACAGGAGTTTGTAACCTCCCAGTCTCTGGGAACGCGTTGCACAGACCTTTCTGCAAGGCCTCCCGAAGATGTTTCATCCTCTGCTCCCTCTGCGATGGCAAGATAAGGTCCGCAACCTTACCCTTGTAACGTGGATCAAGGAGGGTTGCCAGCCAGTATTGGTCCTTCTCCTTGATACCACGAATACGAGGATCCTTACGCAGGCTTTGCAGGATCAGGGAGGCCATGCAGCGTAGGTTTGCTGAGGCATTCGGTCCGGAGTCCTCTGGGTCACTAAGGACAACAACGTCCGCAGCCACCTCCTCCCAGCCACGTACAAGTCCATGTGTTCCTTGGGACTGATCCCTTAAAGACTGCTGATGCTGAGTGCCAGGCTCCACCTCCATACTGACACAATCTTCCTCCTCCTCCTCCTCCTCCTCCTCGTCCTCTTCCTGTGTGATCGGCGGGCACGCAGGAACACTGTCTGGATAAAGGGGGCCTTGAGAGCTAAGGAAGTCCTCCTCTTCCTGCCTCTGTTCTGCCTCAAGTGCCCTGTCCATTATTCCACGCAGCGTGTGCTCCAACAGGTGGACAAGGGGGACAGTGTCACTGATGCATGCACTGTCAGTGCTCACCATCCTCGTGGCCTCCTCGAATGGTGACAGGACAGTGCATGCATCCCTGATCATGGCCCACTGGCGTGGGGAAAAAAAACCAAGGTCCCCTGACCCTGTCCTGGTGCCATAGTCGCACAGGTACTCATTTATGGCCCTCTGCTGCGTGTGCAGCCGCTGCAGCATGGCCAATGTCGAGTTCCACCTGGTGGGCATGTCACAGATTAGGCGGTTCTTGGGCAGGTTAAACTCCTTTTGGAGGTCCGTCAGCCGAGCACTGGCATTATATGACCGGCGGAAATGCACACAGACTTTCCTGGCCTGCCTCAGGACATCCTGTAAGCCCGGGTACCTGCCCAAGAACCGCTGCACCACCAAGTTAAGGACGTGAGCCAAACAGGGCACATGGGTCAGTTGTCCCTGTCGGAGGGCAGAGAGGAGGTTGGTGCCATTGTCGCAAACCACCATTCCTGCCTTAAGTTGGCGTGGCGTCAACCACCTCTGAACCTGCCCCTGCAGAGCTGACAGAACCTCTGCCCCAGTGTGGCTCCTGTCCCCCAAGCACACCAGCTCAAGCACCGCATGGCATCTTTTGGCCTGCGTACTTGCGTAGCCCCTTGAACGCCTACGGAGCACCGCTGGTTCCGAGGAAGAGGCCATGGAGGAAGAAGAAGAGGAGGGGGTGGAGGAGAGAGGTGTGTCACAATCAGCATTTTGGAGGCGTGGTGGCGGAACAACCTCCAACACTACTGCACCTTGTCCTGCATCCTTCCCAGCTGCCAGCAGAGTCACCCAATGCGCCGTGAAACTTAAGTAACGTCCCTGTCCATGCCTGCTGGACCATGAGTCAGCGGTAATATGCACCTTACCGCTGACCGCCCTGTCCAGCGAGGCATGGACATTGCCTTCCACATGCCGGTAGAGAGCTGGAATCGCCTTCCGTGAGAAAAAGTGGCGTTTGGGTACCTGCCACTGAGGAACCGCACATTCCACAAACTCACGGAAGGGGGCAGAGTCTACCAACTGAAAAGGCAGCAGTTGAAGTGCTAGCAATTTTGCCAAGCTAGCATTCAACCGCTGGGCATGTGGATGGCTGGGAGCAAACTTCTTTCGGCGGTGCAGCAGCTGGGGCAGGGAAATTTGCCTGGTACAATCTGGCGTCGGTGTACCAAAAGCAGATTGCCCACAAGTACTTGGCTGTGACACACCTAATTCTACACCTTCATTCCTCTCACTGCAGGTCTCAGAGAGGACTGAAGGTCTAGTGGGGTTGGAAATCTCAGCTGATGAGGAGCAAGGAGAGATCCTCTTTGTTCTTTGGTGTGGGTCTTTTAGATATGCTTGCCAACGAACTGCATGGCAGGTCAACATATGTCTGGTCAAGCATGTGGTACCCAAGCGGGAGATGTTTTGGCCACGCGAGATACGCTTGAGACATATGTTGCAAATAGCAGCGGTGCGATCTGATGCACTCGTCTCAAAAAAGGCCCACACCAAAGAACTTTTTGAATAACGCGCAGAGACTGCAGCGCCCTGCACATGTGGAGCTTTGGGGTGTGATGCAGTCAATGTGCTGCCCTTAGGCTGGCCCCTGGAGGGCATCCTGCCTCGTTGGTGATGTACCGCCTCCTCCTCCTCCTCCTCCTCCTCTCTCCTATCAGGCACCCACGTTGAGTCAGTGACCTCATCATCCCCTCCCTCCTCATCACTGGAGCAAACCTGGCAGTATGCTGCAGCAGGGGGAGCATGACTGCCAGATTGCTGTCCTTCTTGGGCACCCCCTCTGTCCGTGCTCATGTTACTGCCTTCATCGAGCTCAGTATCATCATCAGAGCCTTCCAAACGCTGGGCATCCTCCGGGAGCATGTACCCAACACTGTGGTCAAACAGTTCGAGGGAATCCTCATGAGGACATGGTGGAGCTAGGGAAGGAGTCACTGATGACATTGAGCTGAGGGAAGAGGCCGCTGCTTTGCCAGACAAAGCACCCTGGGCATGGGTGAGAGAGGATAAGGAGGATGAGGACGGCTTGGTCATCCACTCGACCAAGTTTTCTGCATGTGGCGGCTCAACACGGCCAGCTGCCGAAAAAAAGGCCAAGCGTGTCCCATGGCCACGTGCTGATGAGGATGCACCGTCTCCACGACCAGCACTAGACACAGAGCCTGCTTGCCCTCTCTTATTGGCTTGTGACTGTCTGCCTCTCCTTCTTGGCCTTCCAGACATACTAATGGCCTGTAGCTGCACTAAGCTGGGATAGAACACCTGTAATTTTCTTCAGGTAGCTTTATATACTGTAACCAGACAAGCCTGCCTGTCAGTAGGAAGATAACAGGAACGGATCTAGCTGAACACTGTGAGCAGGACGCACTGCACTAAATGTAAATAGCAGGAACGGATCTAGCTGAACACTGTGAGCAGGACGCACTGACTGCACTAAATGTAAATAGCAGGAACGGATCTAGCTGAACACTGTGAGCAGGACGCACTGCACTAAATGTAAATAGCAGGAACAGATCTAGCTGAACACTGTGAGCAGGACGCACTGCACTAAATGTAAATAGCAGGAACGGATCTAGCTGAACACTGTGAGCAGGACGCACTGACTGCACTAAATGTAAATAGCAGGAACAGATCTAGCTGAACACTGTGAGCAGGACGCACTGCACTAAATGTAAATAGCAGGAACGGATCTAGCTGAACACTGTGAGCAGGACGCACTGACTGCACTAAATGTAAATAGCAGGAACAGATCTAGCTGAACACTGTGAGCAGGACGCACTGCACTAAATGTAAATAGCAGGAACAGATCTAGCTGAACACTGTGAGCAGGACGCACTGCACTAAATGTAAATAGCAGGAACGGATCTAGCTGAACACTGTGAGCAGGACGCACTGACTGCACTAAATGTAAATAGCAGGAACAGATCTAGCTGAACACTGTGAGCAGGACGCACTGCACTAAATGTAAATAGCAGGAACAGATCTAGCTGAACACTGTGAGCAGGACGCACTGCACTAAATGTAAATAGCAGGAACGGATCTAGCTGAACACTGTGAGCAGGACGCACTGCACTAAATGTAAATAGCAGGAACGGATCTAGCTGAACACTGTGAGCAGGACGCACTGCACTAAATGTAAATAGCAGGAACGGATCTAGCTGAACACTGTGAGCAGGACGCACTGCACTAAATGTAAATAGCAGGAACGGATCTAGCTGAACACTGTGAGCAGGACGCACTGACTGCACTAAATGTAAATAGCAGGAACGGATCTAGTTGAACACTGTGAGCAGGACGCACTGACTGCACTAAATGTAAATAGCAGGAACGGATCTAGCTGAACACTGTGAGCAGGACGCACTGACTGCACTAAATGTAAATAGCAGGAACGGATCTAGCTGAACACTGTGAGCAGGACGCACTGACTGCACTAAATGTAAATAGCAGGAACGGATCTAGCTGAACACTGTGAGCAGGACGCACTGCACTAAATGTAAATAGCAGGAACAGATCTAGCTGAACACTGTGAGCAGGACGCACTGACTGCACTAAATGTAAATAGCAGGAACAGATCTAGCTGAACACTGTGAGCAGGACGCACTGCACTAAATGTAAATAGCAGGAACGGATCTAGCTGAACACTGTGAGCAGGACGCACTGCACTAAATGTAAAGAGCAGGAACAGATCTAGCCTAATCTAGCTCTCAAATCAAATGACACTGTCTGTCTCTCTCTCTATCAGCACACCGGAACACACTACACAGGGCCGCCGTGCAGGCGGCCTTATATAGTGTGGGGCGTGTACTAAATCCCCTGAGCCATAATTGGCCAAAGCCACCCTGGCTTTGGCCAATTACAGCTCTCTCTACTGACGGCGCTGTGATTGGCCAAGCATGCGGGTCATAGTGCATGCTTGGCCAATCATCAGCCAGCAATGCACTGCGATGCCGCAGTGAATTATGGGCCGTGACGCGCCACACGAATTTGGCGCGAACGGCCCATAACGTTCGCAATTCGACGGACGGTCGAACAGCCGATGTTCGAGTCGAACATGGGTTCGACTCGAACACGAAGCTCATCCCTACTGCGAAAGCAACCAAAGAGTTTTTTAAGGGAAAGAAGTGGAATGTTATGCAATGACCAAGTCAATCACCTGACCTGAATCCGATTGAGCATGCATTTCACTTGCTGAAGACAAAACTAAAAGGAAAATGCCCCAAGAACAAGCAGGAACTGAAGACAGTTGCAGTAGAGGCCTGGCAGAGCATCACCAGGGATGAAACCCAGTGTCTGGTGATGTCTATGCGTTCCAGACTTCAGGCTGTAACTGACTGCAAAGGATTTGCAACCAAGTATTAAAAAGTGAAAGTTTGATGGATGATTGTTAATCTGTCCTATTACTTTTGGTCCCTTACAAAGTGGGAGACACATATACAAACTGTTGTAATCCCTACCCCTACACCGTTCACCTGATTTGGATGTAAATACCCTCAAATTAAAGCTGAAAGTCTGCAGTTAAAGCACATCTTGTTCATTTCATTTCAAATCCATTGTGGTGGTGTATAGAGCCAAATAGATTAGAATTGTGTTGATGTCCCAATATTTATGGACCTGACTGTATATATATATATATATATATATATATATATATATATATATATATATATAAGAATTGAGTTCAGTTGATGAAATTAGATGTCCGCCCTTCACCCCCCAATGAAATGAGAGATGGGGAGACTGAGGGAGATGTGCAAACCGTTACTGCTTCCAACTAAGAAATTCAATGTCTGATATATAAAGCTTGACACGAACATCAGGCATTGCTTTGCAGCTGAATTTAGTAATTACTTCAGAAAAAGTTTTGTATTGGCATTAAATTAGAGAATGTTAGAGAAATTCAATGTTTTTGAGTGCTGAGACAGAGAGAAAGAACATTAACGAAGAGCTGTCTTCACGAATCCTGCAGACACGGTGGGAAAGCGCATCCAGGCAGGAGGTACCAAGAGAAGCTACTCATAAGGAAAGCAACAACCTCAGCTCATGGTAAAAGGTTATGAAGGTTTTATTTAGAACAAAAAAGTTACAAAATAAAAAGTACAGATAAAAAGTAGAGAAAATACCGAGCATGGAGGTCCTCTGAGACAAAGTAAGTGTCAAGCTAAGGGGCTGACCTCTTGGCTTTGAAATTCCAATTGGACACCATGTAGAACCATCACAAACATAATCGTGATTTATTTTACCTCATTTACTGAAGAATGTGCTTTAGCAACACTTTACTCATTACAAGAGACATTCATTTCTGGTATTTTGAAACACCTTCTCAGCTTGACTCTGTCCCAGAATACCTAACAATAGAACTTGGTCATGAACTGTCCTGCCAAATTGCACAACAAGATATTCCAAGGACTACAAACCATAAAACATCTTTCTGAAAAGTCATTTTAGCGAGCAATGCGCACAAAGAATGTTGCACTGTTTTTAAATGTGTTCAATCAAATAAATTACACTGAAATATTAACCACTTGCCGACCGCCGCACGCCAATACACGTCAGCACAATGGCAGCGGTGGGCAAATGGGCGTACCTGTACATCCCCTTTAATTTGCGGGGCTGGTGGGCGGGCGCGACCGCTGCATACAGTGTGACCGTGCCCGTGGGTCCCGCAAACTTGATGTCCGCCGGTGTCCCTCGATCGTTGTAAACAAGGCATTTCCCTGTTCTGCCTAGTGACATGACAGGGATCTACTGCTCCCTGTCATCGGGAACAGTGATTGCTGTCATGTCAGTGGTAGACAATCCCCTCCACAGTTAGAATCACTCCCTAGGACACACTTCACCCCTTGATCGCCCCCTAGTGTTTAACCCCTTCCCTGCCAGTGTCATTTACACAGTAATCAGTGCATTTTTATAGCACTGATCGCTGTATAAATGACAATGGTCCCAAAATAGTGTCAAAAGTGTCCGATGTGTCCACCATGTCGCAGTCACAATAAAAATCACAGATCGCCGCCATTACTAATAAAAAAAAAATAATAATAAAAATGCCATAAATCTATCCCCTATTTTGTAGATGCTATAACTTTTGCGCAAACCAATCAATATACGCTTATTGCGATTTTTTTCACCAGAAATATGTAGAAGAATACATATCGGCCTAAACAGAGGAAAAAAAAATTGTTTTTTATATATATTTTGGGAATATTTATAGACAAAAGTAAAAAATATTGCTTTTTTTTCAAAATCATCGCTCTTTTTTTGTTTATAGCGCAAAAAATAAAAACCACAGAGGTGATCAAATACCACCAAAAGAAAGCTCTATTTGTGGGGAAAATAAGGACATCAATTTTGTTTTGGTGTAATGTCGCACCACCGCGCAATTGTTAGTTAAAGCGACGCAGTGCCTAATCGCAAAAATTGCTCTGGTCAGGAAAGGGGGTAAATCCTTCCGGGGCTGAAGTGGTTAAAATAAACCAACCAATAATATGTGAACTTTTTTTTTTTAAAGTCCCATATTAACTGTGCTGAGTATAAAGAAAAGTTCAATGTGAATAAAATCGCTTCTTCAAAACCACCGCCAACTCCAGTTCCCCGATCATCAGCACACAAGTCTCATAACACAAGACGTCTCACAGCACTTTGCCACCAGAACTCCCAGGTGGATAGATGGCTCTCTCAGAATGGCAATGCCAACACACAATACAGAAGAGCCTCATATGTAGAAAAAGAACAGACAGAACTCTATGGTGTAGTAATTCCCAAATAATGTATTAAAGTGGTTGCAAACTTGATTATTTGTACTTATAGATCAGCTTATAATATGGCTTACCTATAGGTGCTGTAAATATCTCCTAAACGTGCGCCGTTTAGGAGATATTTACGGTATATGCAGCCAATGACGTCATCTACGCATGCACTTTGAAGGAACGGCCACCCCTGCCGTTTCTTCAGAGCCCTGTGCCATGACTAGCGGCTCCCACACGCATGCACGAGTGTGATGTCACGCAGCTCTGGCCAGTCACACAGCCAGAGTCCGCGGACCTGGAAAGAAGATGGGTGAAGATGGATGCGGCGTCCAGTGGTGACAACTCATCTGTGAAGGGCTTCGTTTGCAGGTATGTTTCACATAATGTGCTAGTATGTGATGCATACTTGCACATTATGCCTTTTCTTTGATGTAAGGGAAGAAAAAGGCAGCGCTTTACTTCCTCTTTAAAAGATAAGGGCATGTACACACAAGCAGGAATGAAAACAGTCAAATTGCTAACAACCGCCGCTCATCCGAGCCAGCATGATGGCATTCAGGTAAAAAGGGGCAATCAGGGGCTATAGCGCCCCCCCCCCCCCCCATAGCAAACAGAGGGAGAAGCTGCAACGTAATGAAATCAATTGCAAATAACTTTATTGAAAAATTGCATAAAGATTAAAAGCATGATGGCATCCCCACTGAAACCCTTCCCTACATGTTTCGTCCTATGGGACTTTGGAACATCCAAGGGGCATTGGAGCACATTTAAAATTATGTTTAAAAACCGCACAACATTCTTTGTGCATATTGGGTTAAGATATTTTGGTATTCAAATATTGGTGAGTGCTGCTGGTTTTCTTTATTTAATTTTTTTTTTATATTTGGATTGACTTTTTAAAGCACTGGCCATGATTTTTTTTCACATAGTTTGTCACTTTTTAGCAATTTTGTCATTTATTAATTAGCAAAGCATATACACATTTTTATTTATCACTTCAGCAACTAAAAAATAAGAAGAAATGTTGCAAGAAATCTGTGCAATCTGTGTGCGTTTTAATTTAACGGCAAAAATGGACAACTTTGGGCAGAATTTTAGTGCAAGAAAATGCAATTATGATTTTCATTAATAGATCTTTTTCCCCATGCAGACTCGGCCAAGAGACATTGCCTAAAGAAAATCAAAACATTGTTCAGATAGAGAGATACAATGTAACAATGTTTATAAATGTTGATCAGACAGGAGATAGAAAGATACAAAGTAGCATTGTAGCATTGTTTATAAACATTGATCACACAAGAGATACAAATATACAAAGTATCATTGTTTATAAACATTGATCAGACAGGAGATAGAGAGATACAAAGCAACATTGTTTACAAAAATTGATCACACAAGATATAGAAATATACAAAGTAACATTGTTTATAAACATTGATCAGACAGGAGATAGAGAGATACAAAGTAACATTGTTTATAAACATTGATCAGAAAGGAGATAAAGAGATACAAAGTAACTTTGTTTATAAACATTGATCAGAAAGGAGATTTATTTTTATTTATATTTATTTATTTCAGTTACTTATATAGCCGCGTCAATTTACGCAGCGCTTTACATATACATTGTACATTCACATCAGTCCCTACCCTCAAGGAGCTTACAATCTAAGGTCCCTAAGACCCCTTTAACACTGGGGCGGTTTGCAGGCGGTATTTTTAGCGCAATACCGCCTGCAAACCGCCCCAGTGTTAAAGGGGTCTTAGGGACCTTAGATTGTAAGCTCCTAAACAGCCTCCGCTGTTTATTCAGTGTGAAAACCCGAGGGGTTTCACACTGAAGCAGTGCGCTGGCATGACGGTGAAAAAAGTCCTGCAAACCGCTTCTTTGGAGCGGTGAAGGAGCGGTGTATTCACCGCTCCTTCACCGCTCCTGCCCATTGAAATCAATGGGACAGCGCGGCTATACCGCGGCAATACCGCGGCTATAGCCGCGCTGTACGAGTGATTTAACCCTTTTTCGGCCGCCAGTGGGGGTTAAAACTGCACCGCTAGCGGCCGAATACAGCTGCAAGAACGACAGTACAGCAGCGCTAAAAATAGCGCTGTTGTACCGCCGACGCCCCCACCGCCCCAGTGTGAAAGGGGCCTAACTCACATTCATACATACTAGGAACAATTTAGACAGGATAAAGAGATACAAAATAATATTGTTTATAAAAATTGATCAGAGAGGAGATAAAGAGATACAAAGTAACATTTTTACTTTTATATCTACTCTGTTTTGTTCATCTGCAGGGGTGAGCTTTGCTTTGAATTTGATGTTAATTAAAGCAACCTAACAATTTAATTTTTTTTATTATTATTATTTAACTAAACTATGCTTCAATAGCTTATTCTTATTAACTCATTTTTTCCTTCCCCCCTAACTATTATTTCCTGCTGATTAGTATTTCATTTTTTTCTCAAATGTAAACGTTTCTATTTTTGTTTTACTACTCTGTAGGGATGAGCCGAACACCCCCCGGTTCGGTTCGCACCAGAACCCGCGAACGGACCGCAAGTTCGCACGAACGTTAGAACCCCATTGACGTCTATGGGACTCGAACGTTCGAAATCAAAAGTGCTCATTTTAAAGGCTAATTTGCATGGTATTGTCCTAAAAAGGGTGTGGGGACCCGGGTCCTACCCCAGGGGACATGTATCAATGCAAAAAAAACTTTTAAAAACGGCCGTTTTTTCGGGAGCAGTGATTTTAATGATGCTTAAAGTAAAAAAAAAAAAGTGAAATATTCCTTTAAATATCGTACCTGGGGGGTGTCTATAGTATGCCTGTAAAGTGACGCGTGTTTCCCATGTTTAGAACAGTCCCTGCACCAAATGTCATTTTTAAAGGAAAAAATCTCATTTAAAACTGCTTGCGGGTTTAATGTCATGTCGGGTCCTGGCAATATGGATGAAAATCAGTGAGACAAACGGCATGGGTACCCCCCAGTCCATTACCAGGCCCTTTGGGTCTTGTATGGATATTAAGGGGAACCCCGCACCCAAATTAAAATAAGGAAAGGTCCCTATATACTCTGAACAGCAGTATACAGGCGGTGCAAACAAGACAGGGACTGTAGGTTTGTTGTTAAGTAGAATCTGTTTGTAATTTTGAACATTTTTAACGTGTTTAGCTCCAGCCAAAAAATCTTTTCTAAGCTTTTTGGAAAACATAGGGAAGGGTTATCACCCCTGTGACATTTGTTTTGCGTCTTTCCTCCTCTTCAGAAGATTTCACCTCACTTTTTTGTCCCAATGAAAAATGTTTTTTGAAAATTTGGGTTTTTTTGTGGAACAAGGATTGGAAAGCATCAGTGGAAAGGAGAAATTGTTTTCCCATATTAACTCTTACATGAGAGAATTTCCCTTCCTAGGGGTAGATTTCATCTCACTTCCTGTTGTCTCCTTCCGTTTGCAAGTAGGAGTCGTTTGTAAGTTAGATGTTTGAAAGTAGGGTCCTGCCCTATATACTCAGCAGAAATTTGGGCCTTAGGTGTTGCTGTGGCCAAAACACTGTAAGCCCTCACAGGGCCCTGCTGTGAAATATTAGATCAAGAATTGTAATTACATGCCCCTGTTGAACAGGAGCTGAAAAATTAGGCCTTAGGCACTGGTGCTGGTGCCACAACACTGCAACCCCTCACAGACACTCTAGTTGGAACGCAGGAACGAGCCCTGCTGCAAAGTATTGCATCAAAAATTGTAATTACACGCCCCTGTTAGACAGGGGCAGAAAAATTGGGCCTTAGGCACTGGTGCTGGTGCCACAACACTGCAACCCCTCACAGACACTCTAGTTGGAACGCAGGAACGAGCCCTGCTGCAAAGTATTGCATCAAAAATTGTAATTACACGCCCCTGTTAGACAGGGGCAGAAAAATTGGGCCTTAGGCACTGGTGCTGGTGCCACAACACTGCAACCCCTCACAGACACTCTAGTTGGAACGCAGGAACGAACCCTGCTGCAAAGTATTGCATCAAAAATTGTAATTACACGCCCCTGTTAGACAGGGGCAGAAAAATTGGGCCTTAGGCACTGGTGCTGGTGCCACAACACTGCAACCCCTCACAGACACTCTAGTTGGAACGCAGGAACGAGCCCTGCTGCAAAGTATTGCATCAAAAATTGTAATTACACGCCCCTGTTAGACAGGGGCAGAAAAATTGGGCCTTAGGCACTGGTGCTGGTGCCACAACACTGCAACCCCTCACAGACACTCTAGTTGGAATGCAGGAACGAGCCCTGCTGCAAAGTATTACATCAAACATTGTAATTACACGCCCCTGTTATACAGGGGCTGAAAAATTGTGCCTTAGGCACTGGTGGTGGCGCCCAGAACCAAAAATGTTCTTACAAGCTATCAGCGTGATGATTGAGGAGGAAGAGGATAATTACTCAGGGATAGTCACTCAGCATCAGCATAGGCAGTCTTTGAAGGGATCTGAAAAAAATTATTCAGTTACATCAGCATCAGGTGCTTGGTAGCTGGTGGTGATCCAAGACGGATTCATTTTTATGAAGGTCAGCCGATCGACCGAGTCAGTGGACAGACGCACCCTGTGATCGGTTACCACGCCTCCAGCAGCACTGAATGTGCGTTCCGAAAGAACGCTGGATGCAGGACAGGCCAGTAGCTCAATTGCATACTGTGCAAGCTCTGGCCAGTGATCCATCCTCAAGACCCAGTAACCCAGAGGATTTTCGGTGGGAAAGGTGTCCAAGTCTGATCTTGCCCCTAGGTATTCCTGCACCATGTAAAACAGACGCTGGCGATGGTTGCTGGAACCGATCATACCTTGGGGCTGCGGACCAAAAAATTGTCTGAACGCATCGGTCAGACGGCCACCTTCTCCACCGCTCCTTCTTTGACTGACCGAAGCCTCAGCAACACGTTGTCCAGAAACAGGAGTTTGTAACCTCCCAGTCTCTGGGAACGCGTTGCACAGACCTTTCTGCAAGGCCTCCCGAAGATGTTTCATCCTCTGCTCCCTCTGCGATGGCAAGATAAGGTCCGCAACCTTACCCTTGTAACGTGGATCAAGGAGGGTTGCCAGCCAGTATTGGTCCTTCTCCTTGATACCACGAATACGAGGATCCTTACGCAGGCTTTGCAGGATCAGGGAGGCCATGCAGCGTAGGTTTGCTGAGGCATTCGGTCCGGAGTCCTCTGGGTCACTAAGGACAACAACGTCCGCAGCCACCTCCTCCCAGCCACGTACAAGTCCATGTGTTCCTTGGGACTGATCCCTTAAAGACTGCTGATGCTGAGTGCCAGGCTCCACCTCCATACTGACACAATCTTCCTCCTCCTCCTCCTCCTCCTCCTCCTCCTCCTCCTCTTCCTGTGTGATCGGCGGGCACGCAGGAACACTGTCTGGATAAAGGGGGCCTTGAGAGCTAAGGAAGTCCTCCTCTTCCTGCCTCTGTTCTGCCTCAAGTGCCCTGTCCATTATTCCACGCAGCGTGTGCTCCAACAGGTGGACAAGGGGGACAGTGTCACTGCTGCATGCACTGTCAGTGCTCACCATCCTCGTGGCCTCCTCGAATGGTGACAGGACAGTGCATGCATCCCTGATCATGGCCCACTGGCGTGGGGAAAAAAAACCAAGGTCCCCTGACCCTGTCCTGGTGCCATAGTCGCACAGGTACTCATTTATGGCCCTCTGCTGCGTGTGCAGCCGCTGCAGCATGGCCAATGTCGAGTTCCACCTGGTGGGCATGTCACAGATTAGGCGGTTCTTGGGCAGGTTAAACTCCTTTTGGAGGTCCGTCAGCCGAGCACTGGCATTATATGACCGGCGGAAATGCACACAGACTTTCCTGGCCTGCCTCAGGACATCCTGTAAGCCCGGGTACCTGCCCAAGAACCGCTGCACCACCAAGTTAAGGACGTGAGCCAAACAGGGCACATGGGTCAGTTGTCCCTGTCGGAGGGCAGAGAGGAGGTTGGTGCCATTGTCGCAAACCACCATTCCTGCCTTAAGTTGGCGTGGCGTCAACCACCTCTGAACCTGCCCCTGCAGAGCTGACAGAACCTCTGCCCCAGTGTGGCTCCTGTCCCCCAAGCACACCAGCTCAAGCACCGCATGGCATCTTTTGGCCTGCGTACTTGCGTAGCCCCTTGAACGCCTACGGAGCACCGCTGGTTCCGAGGAAGAGGCCATGGAGGAAGAAGAAGAGGAGGGGGTGGAGGAGAGAGGTGTGTCACAATCAGCATTTTGGAGGCGTGGTGGCGGAACAACCTCCAACACTACTGCACCTTGTCCTGCATCCTTCCCAGCTGCCAGCAGAGTCACCCAATGCGCCGTGAAACTTAAGTAACGTCCCTGTCCATGCCTGCTGGACCATGAGTCAGCGGTAATATGCACCTTACCGCTGACCGCCCTGTCCAGCGAGGCATGGACATTGCCTTCCACATGCCGGTAGAGAGCTGGAATCGCCTTCCGTGAGAAAAAGTGGCGTTTGGGTACCTGCCACTGAGGAACCGCACATTCCACAAACTCACGGAAGGGGGCAGAGTCTACCAACTGAAAAGGCAGCAGTTGAAGTGCTAGCAATTTTGCCAAGCTAGCATTCAACTGCTGGGCATGTGGATGGCTGGGAGCAAACTTCTTTCGGCGGTGCAGCAGCTGGGGCAGGGAAATTTGCCTGGTACAATCTGGCGTCGGTGTACCAAAAGCAGATTGCCCACAAGTACTTGGCTGTGACACACCTAATTCTACACCTTCATTCCTCTCACTGCAGGTCTCAGAGAGGACTGAAGGTCTAGTGGGGTTGGAAATCTCAGCTGATGAGGAGCAAGGAGAGATCCTCTTTGTTCTTTGGTGTGGGTCTTTTAGATATGCTTGCCAACGAACTGCATGGCAGGTCAACATATGTCTGGTCAAGCATGTGGTACCCAAGCGGGAGATGTTTTGGCCACGCGAGATACGCTTGAGACATATGTTGCAAATAGCAGCGGTGCGATCTGATGCACTCGTCTCAAAAAAGGCCCACACCAAAGAACTTTTTGAATAACGCGCAGAGACTGCAGCGCCCTGCACATGTGGAGCTTTGGGGTGTGATGCAGTCAATGTGCTGCCCTTAGGCTGGCCCCTGGAGGGCATCCTGCCTCGTTGGTGATGTGCCGCCTCCTCCTCCTCCTCCTCCTCCTCTCTCCTATCAGGCACCCACGTTGAGTCAGTGACCTCATCATCCCCTCCCTCCTCATCACTGGAGCAAACCTGGCAGTATGCTGCAGCAGGGGGAGCATGACTGCCAGATTGCTGTCCTTCTTGGGCACCCCCTCTGTCCGTGCTCATGTTACTGCCTTCATCGAGCTCAGTATCATCATCAGAGCCTTCCAAACGCTGGGCATCCTCCTGGAGCATGTACCCAACACTGTGGTCAAACAGTTCGAGGGAATCCTCATGAGGACATGGTGGAGCTAGGGAAGGAGTCACTGATGACATTGAGCTGAGGGAAGAGGCCGCTGCTTTGCCAGACAAAGCACCCTGGGCATGGGTGAGAGAGGATGAGGAGGATGAGGACGGCTTGGTCATCCACTCGACCAAGTTTTCTGCATGTTGCGGCTCAACACGGCCAGCTGCCGAAAAAAAGGCCAAGCGTGTCCCATGGCCACGTGCTGATGAGGATGCACCGTCTCCACGACCAGCACTAGACACAGAGCCTGCTTGCCCTCTCTTATTGGCTTGTGACTGTCTGCCTCTCCTTCTTGGCCTTCCAGACATACTAATGGCCTGTAGCTGCACTAAGCTGGGATAGAACACCTGTAATTTTCTTCAGGTAGCTTTATATACTGTAACCAGACAAGCCTGCCTGTCAGTAGGAAGATAACAGGAACGGATCTAGCTGAACACTGTGAGCAGGACGCACTGCACTAAATGTAAATAGCAGGAACGGATCTAGCTGAACACTGTGAGCAGGACGCACTGCACTAAATGTAAATAGCAGGAACGGATCTAGCTGAACACTGTGAGCAGGACGCACTGCACTAAATGTAAATAGCAGGAACGGATCTAGCTGAACACTGTGAGCAGGACGCACTGACTGCACTAAATGTAAATAGCAGGAACGGATCTAGCTGAACACTGTGAGCAGGACGCACTGCACTAAATGTAAATAGCAGGAACGGATCTAGCTGAACACTGTGAGCAGGACGCACTGCACTAAATGTAAATAGCAGGAACGGATCTAGCTGAACACTGTGAGCAGGACGCACTGCACTAAATGTAAATAGCAGGAACGGATCTAGCTGAACACTGTGAGCAGGACGCACTGCACTAAATGTAAATAGCAGGAACGGATCTAGCTGAACACTGTGAGCAGGACGCACTGCACTAAATGTAAATAGCAGGAACGGATCTAGCTGCACACTGTGAGCAGGACGCACTGCACTAAATGTAAATAGCAGGAACGGATCTAGCTGAACACTGTGAGCAGGACGCACTGCACTAAATGTAAATAGCAGGAACGGATCTAGCTGAACACTGTGAGCAGGACGCACTGACTGCACTAAATGTAAATAGCAGGAACGGATCTAGCTGAACACTGTGAGCAGGACGCACTGCACTAAATGTAAATAGCAGGAACGGATCTAGCTGAACACTGTGAGCAGGACGCACTGCACTAAATGTAAATAGCAGGAACGGATCTAGCTGAACACTGTGAGCAGGACGCACTGCACTAAATGTAAATAGCAGGAACGGATCTAGCTGAACACTGTGAGCAGGACGCACTGCACTAAATGTAAATAGCAGGAACGGATCTAGCTGAACACTGTGAGCAGGACGCACTGACTGCACTAAATGTAAATAGCAGGAACGGATCTAGCTGAACACTGTGAGCAGGACGCACTGCACTAAATGTAAATAGCAGGAACGGATCTAGCTGAACACTGTGAGCAGGACGCACTGCACTAAATGTAAATAGCAGGAACGGATCTAGCTGAACACTGTGAGCAGGACGCACTGCACTAAATGTAAATAGCAGGAACGGATCTAGCTGAACACTGTGAGCAGGACGCACTGCACTAAATGTAAATAGCAGGAACGGATCTAGCTGAACACTGTGAGCAGGACGCACTGACTGCACTAAATGTAAATAGCAGGAACGGATCTAGCTGAACACTGTGAGCAGGACGCACTGCACTAAATGTAAATAGCAGGAACGGATCTAGCTGAACACTGTGAGCAGGACGCACTGCACTAAATGTAAATAGCAGGAACGGATCTAGCTGAACACTGTGAGCAGGACGCACTGCACTAAATGTAAATAGCAGGAACGGATCTAGCTGAACACTGTGAGCAGGACGCACTGCACTAAATGTAAATAGCAGGAACGGATCTAGCTGAACACTGTGAGCAGGACGCACTGCACTAAATGTAAATAGCAGGAACGGATCTAGCTGCACACTGTGAGCAGGACGCACTGCACTAAATGTAAATAGCAGGAACGGATCTAGCTGAACACTGTGAGCAGGACGCACTGCACTAAATGTAAATAGCAGGAACGGATCTAGCTGAACACTGTGAGCAGGACGCACTGACTGCACTAAATGTAAATAGCAGGAACGGATCTAGCTGAACACTGTGAGCAGGACGCACTGCACTAAATGTAAATAGCAGGAACGGATCTAGCTGAACACTGTGAGCAGGACGCACTGCACTAAATGTAAATAGCAGGAACGGATCTAGCTGAACACTGTGAGCAGGACGCACTGCACTAAATGTAAATAGCAGGAACGGATCTAGCTGAACACTGTGAGCAGGACGCACTGCACTAAATGTAAATAGCAGGAACGGATCTAGCTGAACACTGTGAGCAGGACGCACTGACTGCACTAAATGTAAATAGCAGGAACGGATCTAGCTGAACACTGTGAGCAGGACGCACTGCACTAAATGTAAATAGCAGGAACGGATCTAGCTGAACACTGTGAGCAGGACGCACTGCACTAAATGTAAATAGCAGGAACGGATCTAGCTGAACACTGTGAGCAGGACGCACTGCACTAAATGTAAATAGCAGGAACGGATCTAGCTGAACACTGTGAGCAGGACGCACTGCACTAAATGTAAATAGCAGGAACGGATCTAGCTGAACACTGTGAGCAGGACGCACTGACTGCACTAAATGTAAATAGCAGGAACGGATCTAGCTGAACACTGTGAGCAGGACGCACTGCACTAAATGTAAATAGCAGGAACGGATCTAGCTGAACACTGTGAGCAGGACGCACTGCACTAAATGTAAATAGCAGGAACGGATCTAGCTGAACACTGTGAGCAGGACGCACTGCACTAAATGTAAATAGCAGGAACGGATCTAGCTGAACACTGTGAGCAGGACGCACTGACTGCACTAAATGTAAATAGCAGGAACGGATCTAGCTGAACACTGTGAGCAGGACGCACTGCACTAAATGTAAATAGCAGGAACGGATCTAGCTGAACACTGTGAGCAGGACGCACTGCACTAAATGTAAATAGCAGGAACGGATCTAGCTGAACACTGTGAGCAGGACGCACTGCACTAAATGTAAATAGCAGGAACGGATCTAGCTGAACACTGTGAGCAGGACGCACTGACTGCACTAAATGTAAATAGCAGGAACGGATCTAGCTGAACACTGTGAGCAGGACGCACTGACTGCACTAAATGTAAATAGCAGGAACGGATCTAGCTGAACACTGTGAGCAGGACGCACTGCACTAAATGTAAATAGCAGGAACAGATCTAGCTGAACACTGTGAGCAGGACGCACTGACTGCACTAAATGTAAATAGCAGGAACAGATCTAGCTGAACACTGTGAGCAGGACGCACTGCACTAAATGTAAATAGCAGGAACGGATCTAGCTGAACACTGTGAGCAGGACGCACTGCACTAAATGTAAAGAGCAGGAACAGATCTAGCTGAACACTGTGAGCAGGACGCACTGCACTAAATGTAAATAGCAGGAACGGATCTAGCTGAACACTGTGAGCAGGACGCACTGCACTAAATGTAAATAGCAGGAACAGATCTAGCCTAATCTAGCTCTCAAATCAAATGACACTGTCTGTCTCTCTCTCTATCAGCACACCGGAACACACTACACAGGGCCGCCGTGCAGGCGGCCTTATATAGTGTGGGGCGTGTACTAAATCCCCTGAGCCATAATTGGCCAAAGCCACCCTGGCTTTGGCCAATTACAGCTCTCTCTACTGACGGCGCTGTGATTGGCCAAGCATGCGGGTCATAGTGCATGCTTGGCCAATCATCAGCCAGCAATGCACTGCGATGCCGCAGTGAATTATGGGCCGTGACGCGCCACACGAATTTGGCGCGAACGGCCCATAACGTTCGCAATTCGACGGACGGTCGAACAGCCGATGTTCGAGTCGAACATGGGTTCGACTTGAACACGAAGCTCATCCCTACTACTCTGTACTCAATGCTGTATTACTGACCTTTACTCAGCTGTGTGCATTGTTCCATAGGCAACAATTTATCTCATTTCAAATTGTGGTTTTTTTACTCGGGCAAGAAGCCTTAGCCTTGCTTTAAAAAAAATTCAAAATAGAAGGTAAAAAGCTTTTATTTCAATTGCCCCTTCCAATGCTTTGTGCCAGAATCATAACGTTACTGTCATTCCACATAGGAAAAATATAAAATAACCATTGTATCTACATAAACACTCTTTTTTTTTCAAATTAACGACAAAAAGGCTTTTATTATTCATTTATTTATTTTTTTAGCTTTGTTATAATTTTTGTCTATGGATTACATAAAGAAAAATACAATTATTTTTGCAAGGCAACATCACCAAAAGAAACCCTCATCTGTCCTTTAATTTAAAATAATATACTATATTTGTTATCCCGAGTAACGACAAAGTTATTGCTAAGCCATAGGCCCACAGCAAAAATGTAAACATTGTTCTGGTCCATAGGGGTTGTACACATGAGAGAGCTGAACTGGGTAAAGCTGAACTTCAGGCAAATGGCTCCATACTCGGATGAAACTTATACAGTGGAACCTCGGTTTGCGAGTAACGTGGTTAACAAGCGTTTCGCAAACCGAGCACTGTATTTCTAAAACTGTATCCTGGAACGGATTATGCTCGTAATCCGAGGTTCCACTGTACACGGATGTGAGCATTTGCTAAAGGATTTGCATTTCTGTGCATCCAGTTCTGAGATTAACCAACTCTTCACGGCACATCCAAGACCTGCCCTGAATGGTAAGGGACCTGATCCATCTTTTCTTCAGTTTCACTTTCACTTGCAGTTTCATTTTCCCACCCTGTGGGACAGGTTAGTTAAAAGGAGAAGCAGAACACTAATGAGCTCATCTCTCTGTCACTCTGCTCTCTTCTGCTATCACCATAGATCTATGTACTGCAGAACAAGTGGCCCCATGTGTTGCTTCTCCCATTTTGAGCTCTGCTACACAGACTGTACAGTAGACTGAAATAGGCTGATACCAAGATAAATTCAGATGCTCGCATTAAAAAAGGGCATTTAACCACTTGCTGACCATGCTGTAGCCGTCATTCGGCTGGCCAGTTCTGGGAGGGCGTCATATGATGTCCATCAATGATCGTGCCCGCTGCAGTGTGCGGGCAGTGTGCTCTGTGATCGCTGAGTCCTCTGGAAATTGTTGATCACAGATCATGATAAAGAGCCAATCTGCAGCCTTTTACCAAATGATCAGCTGTGTCCAATGACATCTAATCACAGGATGTAAACACAAGCCGGTTATCGGGTTTCTTTCTTGTCCTAACTTTCCATGCGGACTTTCCACACCTCCCCCCCTCCTTTTCAGGTTTCCTGTTGTGGAGTTTGGGGTGGGTGTAATGGGTGTGTGACTGTGCATGTGGAGGTGGGTTGCGTTTTTGCGCTCTCGCTCTTGCTCCCGCGTGGTGTAGACCCAGAATGCCGGTGGTGGACTTTTTTGAGTCATACCAATCATGGCTGCTATCCTAGTCTCCGGATGTTTGTTTTCCGGAGACGGGAAGTGATGCAACGATGATGGAGGCGGAGGTGACGCGGTCGCGTCGGGTTGACGCATATTGCGTCACTTCCTCTCACATACTTGCAGCCTGAACAGCGCGGGGGGAAGTGGTGGTGACGCAATTATGTGTGACGACACGTAATTGCGCCACTTCCTCTCGCACATGCGCAGTGTAATAGGGACGCCACCAGCACCTCTCAGCGCCATTTCTCTTGCCTTTCATCAATGTGGAGCCTTGTTGTTTCCCTTCCTCTTGTTGCCAGTCCTTAGGAGTTTCGCCCTATGCCACAATTGATATTTAGAAATGGGATTCCTTGGACCAATGCACGCTTGGCTTAGGGGGAATTTTCAAGTAAGTAACTTCCATTTAGTTACTGGGCCAGCCTTTCGGGGAACAATACTCAGGCTGACCCACTATCCCCTGGAATTGAGACTAATTATCTTCCCAGGGATTTACCACCATTTTTTGTCTTGCCCCCCTTATCCCACAGTGCAAGCCTTCCATCGTTTTTTGGGGCAGCCCACACCAGGCAACCAATAGATGCTGATAATTTGGTGACTCTCTGGCGGAGGTCTTCAATGACCGATGTATGGTATCCATCTGGAGGAGTGCTTCTGCTAAACATATTTTTACATTGTAAGTGCATGTGGATGATGATTTACATGTATTTTTTCACATAATTATGTACCAATGGCTCACTAATTTAAGCTGTTTTTCAGAAGTGGTGTTATCCCCTGAAGAAGATTCATTTATAACAGTATATTTTGAAAAGTGTTGGATACTCCCATCTGCTGTATTCTTCGGCACAATCAATGACAAAGGGAACAGCAAGTAGATGCGGACTACCACTTAATGGTTAACAGTCAATTGTGCAATATTGATAATATCATTAATGCAATGTTTTGTTGTAATTTCAACATATTTTTTATGTATTTTTTCTACAATAAATATTCATTATATATATATATATATATATATATATATATATATATATATATATATATGGAATTTCATTTTAATTGCCCACAAAATCCCACATCTTTGAGGTTTATTCTATGTATTACCAAGGGATGGTGGCAATTTACATGTGTGGCCCTGTGAATCACCCAATTCTAGAGAAGTAAACCAGTGGCTGAGGAGCTGGTGTAGTAAGGAGGGGTTTGGGTTCCTGGAGGACTGGGCCGACTTCTCAGTCGGTCACCAGTACTATAGAAGGGATGGACTGCACCTAAATGAGGAGGGTGAAGATCTGCTGGGAATGAAGATGGCCAAAAAGTTAGAGGGGTTTTTAAACTAGGCGATGGGGGGAGGGTCCAGAGGTAGAGATAGTCAGTGCAGAACATATTCCAGAGGGTAGTATTGGGGGCATTACT
Source organism: Lithobates septentrionalis (assembly GCA_037952835.1). NCBI lineage: Eukaryota > Metazoa > Chordata > Amphibia > Anura > Ranidae > Lithobates > Lithobates septentrionalis. Next base: position 391,276 of record JBBDGP010000752.1, on the reverse strand, counting down.
GGTAGGTTGACTAAAGCACACAAACCCAAGGTAAGTACAGTAACAAATCCTATTTGCAACCTCGGAACACGCAATAAGAGGATAGAATGCAACCGGTCTAAACTGCGTGGCATGTTCACCAATGCCAGGAGCCTGGCAAGCAAGATGGGAGAACTACAGATACTGTTGTATGAGGAGGATTTGGATTTTGTGGGAATTTCAGAGACCTGATTCAACAGCTCTCATGATTGGCTGGCAAACATTTATAAGGGTATTCCTTTTATCGCAGGGATAGAGAGGGTAAAAAATGGGGAGGTGTATGCCTATATATCAAGAATAATGTACAAGTGAATGTGAGAGATGACATCACTAAGGGGGCTAGGGAGGGGGTGGAATTCTTATGGGTAGAGCTCCAAAGTGATTAAGCTAAGGGGAAAATAATACTGGTAGTATGCTATAGGTCCCCTAACCTGAGGGAGGAGGCGGAGGTGGACCTCCTATCACAATTTAGATTAGCAGCAAGGATGGGAGGTGTCATCATAATGGGAGTTTTTAACTATCCAGGCATAGACTGGGCAGAGGGAACCAGGCATTCGTCTAAGGGTCATGGGTCAGATTGTAGATGCACCAACTAGAAATAAAGAGTTACTAGATCTACTGATGATTACTAACAATACAGACTGGATCACGGATCTGGAAATATGGGGCAATTTAGGTAACAGCGATCACAGGTCAATTGGCTTCAGTATAAATCACACAAATAGGAAACATAAAGGGAATACAAAGACACTGAATTTCAAAAGTGCCAACTTCCCTAAACTACAAACCTTGCTAGAAGATATAAATTGGGATAAAATCTTAGGAACAAAGAACACAGAGGAGAGTTGGGTTCACTTTATGAGCATATTAAACAAGCGCATTAGCCAGTGTATCCCATTGGGTAATAAATTTAAAAGAGCGAACAAAAGTCCTGGATGGCTTAACTCCAATGTAAAAATACATATAAAAGCAAAGGAGAAGGCCTTCAAAAAATTACAAGGTCATCAGCATTCAGACTTTCTAAAGAATGCAACAAGAAATGTAAGGGTGCAATAAGGGTGGTTAAGATAGAACACGAAAGACACATAGCGGAGGAGAGCAAAGAAAATCCCAAGAAAATCTTTAAGTATGTAAGCAGTAGAAAAAGGGAGGACAGACTATTTTGGCCCCATAAAGAATGAAGAAGGACATCTGGTTACAAAGGATGGGGAGATGGCGAAGGTATTGAATTTATTCTTCTCCTCAGTCTTCATGAGGGAATCGGGGGGCTTTAGTAACTAAAACTGCCGTGTTTATCCTCATGACACAACACAGGAAGCACCTCCATGGTGAACAGAGGACAGAATTAAAATTAGACTTCGGACACTTAACATTAATAAATCACCGGGACCGGATGGCTTGCACCCAAGGGTACTTAGGGAACTCAGTCAAGTAATTGCCAGACCATTGTTCCTAATTTTTACTGACAGTCTACTGACTGGAATGGTACCAGGTGATTGGAGAAAAGCCAATGTAGCACCAATATTTAAAAAGGGCCCAAATTCATCCCTGGGAATTACAGAAAAGTTAGCCTAACATCAATAGTATGCAAGTTCTTGGAGGGGATGATAAGGGACAATATACAAGATTTTAGTAATGAAAACGGTATCATTAGCAGTAATCAGCATGGATTCATGAATAATCGCTCTTGCCAAACCAATCTACTAACCTTCTATGAGGAGGTGAGTTGCCATCTGGATAAAGGAAGGCCCGTAGATGTGGTTTATCTGTATTTTGCAAAAGCATTTGACACAGTTCCCCATAAACGTTTACTGTACAAAATAAGGGCTGTTGGCATGGACCATAAGGTGAGTACATGGACTGAAAACTGGCTACAAGGGCGAGTTCAGAGGGTGGTGATAAATGGGGAGTACTCTGAATGGCCGGGTGGCTAGTGGGGTCCCCTATGATTTTGTGCTGTGCAAAAAAGATCTGTGCAAATTAATGGGGTTGGCAACTACATGACAAATGAGGTTCAATGTAGAAAAATGTAAAATAATGCATTTGGGTGGCAAAAATATGAATGCAATCTATACACTGGAGGGAGAACCTCTGGGGGAATCTGGGATGGAAAAGGACCTGGGGGTTCTAGTAGTTGATAGGCTCAGCAATGACATGCAATGCAAAGCTGCTGCTAACAAAGCAAACAGAATATTGGCATTAAAAAGGGGATCAACTCCAGAGATAAAATGATAATTCTTCCGCTCCAGAAGACTCTGATCCGGCCACACCTGGAGTATGCTGTCCAGTTCTGGGCACCAGTCCTCAGGAAGGATGTACTGCAAATGGAGCGAGTACAAAGAAGGGCAACAAAGCTAATAAAGGGTCTGGAGGATCTTAGTTATGAGGAAAGGTTGTGAGCACTGAACTTATTCTCTCTGGAGAAGAGAGGCTTGAGAGGGGATATGATTTCAATATACAAATACCGTACTGGTGACCCCACAATAGGGATAAATCTTTTTCACAGAAGGGAGTTTAAAAAGACACATGCCACTCATTAAAATTAGAAGAAAAGAGGTTTAACCTTAAACTACGTAGAGGGTTCTTTACTGTAAGAGCGGCAAGGATGTGGAATTCCCTTCCACAGGCGGTGGTCTCAGCAGGGGGCATCGATAGCTTCAAGAACATATTAGATAAGCACCTGAACGACCGCAAAATACAGGGATATACAATGTAATACTGACATATAATCACACACATAGGTTGGACTTGTGTCTTTTTTCAACCTCACCTACTATGTAACTATTTAACAAAATAACAATGTAATTCTCTTATTTGCTCCGCTTTGGTCTGATAACACCTGAAAATGTATTTTTGTATCTGTGCAATACATGCACAAAAAAAAAAAAAAATAGGGGGTAAAAATCTTACTGTACTGCACACTTATCAGTTACATTTTTCCCAGTTCTCTCTGAGGACTACAGAACGCTCCTGAGATAAAAATGAGTCTAGAGTTCAGTTGATGTGTAAGTTTAGCAGACTCTATATATCAAGGTTCTTCAGCATCTACTAGAGTTGTAAGAGGACCATTTGCAGCCTCATCCCATACATATGATACATGAGGCCGCCTCAAATATTCTGAGAATTTACGCTCATACATTGACATCTATGATATAAGAAGAGGGTGGCTGCACATGATGTAGCTGTTGTATTTTTATTAATGATACCTGGTCTATGAGTGTAAGAGTCACTCCATCGGGGACACACACTATATGTCAGAATTACGAAGTGTCCATGGATGACGTCCCCAGGCTGGTGACTGATGACCTGTCACTGCACTCCACAGATACTTGTGTCTTTGGTCATCCGTCTAGATTATAATGGAAGAGTATAATGGAAGAGGTTTGTAAAGCAAGGCGAATTCTAGATTCGTGTCTGCCTGCCTCCATTGACCCCGACTCTTTGGTTTCTTATTACTTTAAAATTTTATTGGGTAGGAGAGAGTAATCTACTGAAGGAGGACATTCTTCATCTAGTCAAGTGAACTTCTGTTTACTCAAAGGTTGTGGAGAAATATATGGTTATAAATAATGGTAAGTATAATACAAGTTATTATATTATTAGTAGTTTTTTTTTACATATTTAATTTATTTGTTTATAAAGGTCAAGGACATTTTAAAAATATTTATGTAAATATTATGTACTGTATTTTCATATCAAGCCAGCATATGGAGCTCCTGCTTCATTTTCATATTTTCCAGTTTCTCCAGTTTGTACCAATGCCGCGTACACACGATCGGATTTTCCGACGGGAAATTTTGGATGTGAGCTTGTTGGCGGTAAGTCCGACCGTGTGTATGCTCCATCGAACAATTGTTGACGGACTTTACGTTCTCAAATTTTCCGCCAACAAATGTGTGTTGGCAGATTTTCCGAGCGTGTGTACACAAGTCCGTCGGACAAAAGTCCAAAGTACAAACATGCATGCTCGGAAGCAGAAGCGGTCGGTCTTGTAAACTAGCGCTCGTAATGGAGAATTAACATTCCTGACGCAGCAAATTTTGAAATCTTGAAATGCAGTGCCCAATTCTCTTCTTCTTCAATGGGATAATAAGAAACCGAAGAAAGATAGAAGATAGAAGATAGAAGAAAGAAGAAAGAAGAAAGAAGATAGAAGAAAGAAGAAGCATTTAAATAAAGGAATTGTCAAAAACTGTCTCTTGTCATTTTTAACATTTTTGACAGTTTTTTTGTGAAATGGTAGGGGTACTTTTGTACCTCCTTACAATTTCACACAGGGGGGAAAGCTGGGATCTGGGGGTCCCCTTGTTAAAGGGGGCTTCCAGATTACAATAAGCCCCCCGCTCGCAGACCCCCACAACCACCGGGCAAGGGTTGTGGGGATGAGGCCCTTGTCCCCATTAACATGGGGACAAGGTGCTTTGGGGGGGACCCCAAAGCACCCTCCCAATGTTGAGGGCATGTGGCCTGGTACGGTTCAGGAGGGGGGGCGCTCTCTCGCCCTCCCTCTTTTCCTGTGGCTTGCCAGGTTGTGTGCTCGGATAAGGGTCTGGTATGGGTTTTTGGGGGGACCCCACGCCATTTTTTTTTATTTTGGCACGGGGTTCCCCTTAATATCCATACCAGACCTGAAGGGCCTGGTATGGAATTTAGGGGGACCCCCCACGCCATTTTTTTCTTTTTAATTTTGGTTCGGGGTTCCCCTGTGGGGAATTCCCATGCCGTTTATATCAATGAACTTTTATGTGTATTGTCGGGACCGACAATTCATTAATAGCCGCGAGTAGTTTTAAATTACTTTTTTTCCTTTGAAATGTCATTTTGCTGTCAGACTGTTCTAAACACGGGAAACATGCGCCCCTTTACAGGCATACTATAGACACCCCCCAGGTATGAAATTTAAAGGAATATTACACTTTTATTGTTTAACTTTAAGCATTATTAAAATCACTGCTCCCGAAAAAACGGACGTTTTTAAAACTTTTTTTTGCATTGATCCATGTCCCCTGGGGCAGGACCCAGGTCCCCAAACACTTTTTATGACAATACCATGCATATAAGCCTTTAAAATTAGCACTATTAATTATTCATGTTCGAGTCCCATAGACTTTAACGGTGTTCTAACAAATTTTTTGCCTGGGGGGGGTGTTCGGCTCATCCTTAGTGGAGAGTCAGCCTGGGGCAGGGTTAAGAAGGGGTTAATTGAAAAGGGCAGGTACTTCCCCCTTCAGACCTGCTTATTGCCAGCTGAGCTGAAAGTGTGAGAGAGGAGCTGTTTGAGTAGGAGAGAGAGAGAGATACAGCAGCAGGCTGTGTGAAAAGTAGGGATGAGCTTCGTGTTCGAGTCGAACCCATGTTCGACTCGAACATCGGCTGTTCGGTCGTTCACTGAATTGCGAACTATATGGGCCTTTCGCGCCAAATTCGTGTGGCGCGTCACGGCCCATAATTCACTGCGGCATCGCAGTGCATTGCTGGCTGATGATTGGCCAAGCATGCACTATGACCCGCATGCTTGGCCAATCACAGCGCCGCCTGAACAGAGAGCCGTAATTAGCCAAAGCCAAGGAGGCTTTGGCCAATTATGGCTCAGGGGATTTAGTACACGCCCCACACTATATAAGGCCGCCTGCACAGCGGCCCTGTGCAGTGTGTTCCGGTGTGCTGAGAGATAGAGAGAGAGAGAGACAGTGTCATTTCATTTGAGTTAGCTAGATTAGGCAGGACAGTCAGTCAGTTAGCTGCACTTACAGTGTATTGTGTATATATATGCATCCCAGGTGTTGCATATATATATATACACTGTATTCAGTTTAGCTAGATCCGTTCCTGTTATCTTCCTACTGACAGGCAGGCTTGTCTTGTTACAGTATTTACAGCTACCTGAAGAAAATTACTGGTGTTCTTTTGATCCTATTAGTACCACAGTCAGGCAGCTAGACTATTTACAGTTAGTGGGGTGCGTCCTGCTCACAGTGTTCTGCTAAACCTACAAGTTAGTGGGGTGCGTCCACCTCACAGTGTTCAGCTAAATCTACAAGCTAGTGGGGTGCGTCCTGCTCACAGTGTTCAGCTAGATCCGTTCCTGTTATCTTCGTACTGACAGGCAGGCTTGTCTGGTTACAGTATATAAAGCTACCTGAAGAAAATTGCTGGTGTTCTTTTGATCCTATTAGTACCACAGTCAGGCAGCTAGACTATTTACAGTTAGTGCAGTGCGTCCTGCTCACAGTGTTCAGCTAAAACTACAAGTTAGTGGGGTGCGTCCTGCTCACAGTGTTCAGCTAAACCTACAAGTTAGTGGGGTGCGTCCACCTCACAGTGTTCAGCTAAATCTACAAGCTAGTGGGGTGCGTCCTGCTCACAGTGTTCAGCTAGATCCGTTCCTGTTATCTTCTTACTGACAGGCAGGCTTGTCTTGTTACAGTAAATACAGCTACCTGAAAAAAATTGCTGGTGTTCTTTTGATCTTATTAGTACCACAGTCAGGCAGCTAGACTATTTACAGTTAGTGCAGTGTGTCCTGCTCACAGTGTTCAGCTAGATCCGTTCCTGTTATCTTCTTACTGACAGGCAGGCTTGTCTTGTTACAGTATATAAAGCTACCTGAAGAAAATTGCTGGTGTTCTTTTGATCCTATTAGTACCACAGTCAGGCAGCTAGACTATTTACAGTTAGTGCAGTGCGTCCTGCTCACAGTGTTCTGCTAAACCTACAAGTTAGTGGGGTGCTTCCACCTCACAGTGTTCAGCTAAATCTACAAGCTAGTGGGGTGCGTCCTGCTCACAGTGTTCAGCTAGATCCGTTCCTGTTATCTTCTTACTGACAGGCAGGCTTGTCTTGTTACAGTAAATACAGTTACCTGAAGAAAATTGCTGGTGTTCTTTTGATCCTATTAGTACCACAGTCAGGCAGCTAGACTATTTACAGTTAGTGCAGTGTGTCCTGCTCACAGTGTTCAGCTAAACCTACAAGTTAGTGGGGTGCGTCCACCTCACAGTGTTCAGCAAATGCTACCTGTAGAAGGTTGGTGGTGTTCTCATACTACAGGCAGGCAGTTGATTTTGCTAGCTGCAGTATCAGTACATATATATATATATATATATATATCCCAGCTTAGTGCAGCTACAGGCCATTAGTATGTCTGGGAGGCCAAGAAGGAGAGGCAGACAGTCACAAGCCAATAAGAGAGGGCAAGCAGGCTCTGTGTCTAGTGCTGGTCGTGGAGACGGTGCATCCTCATCAGCACGTGGCCGTGGGACACGCTTGGCCTTTTTTCGGCAGCTGGCCGTGTTGAGCCGCAACATGCGGAAGACTTGGTCGAGTGGATGACCAAGCCGTCCTCATCCTCCTCATCCTCTCTCACCCATGCCCAGGGTACTTTGTCTGGCAAAGCAGCGGCCTCTTCCCTCGGCTCAATGTCATCAGTGACTCCTTCCCATGCCCCACCATGTCCTCCTGAGGAGTCCCTCGAACTGTTTGACCACAGTGTTGGGTACATGCTCCAGGAGGATGCCCAGAGTTTGGAAGGCTCTGATGATGACACTGAGCTCGATGAAGGCAGTAACATGAGCACGGACAGAGGGGGTGCCCAAGAAGGACAGCAATCTGGCAGTCATGCTCCCCCTGCTGCAGCATACTGCCAGGTTTGCTCCAGTGATGAGGAGGGAGGGGATGATGAGGTCACTGACTCAACATGGGTGCCTGATAGGAGAGAGGAGGAGGAGGAGGAGGAGGAGGAGGAGGAGGAGGCGGCACATCACCAACGAGGCAGGATGCCCTCCAGGGGCCAGCCTAAGGGCAGCACATTGACTGCATCACACCCCAAAGCTCCACATGTGCAGGGCGCTGCACTCTCTGCGTGTTATTCAAAAAGTTCTTTGGTGTGGGCCTTTTTTGAGACCAGTGCATCAGATCGCACTGCTGCTATTTGCAACATATGTCTCAAGCGTATCTCGCGTGGCCAAAACATCTCCCGCTTGGGTACCACATGCTTGACCAGACATATGTTGACCTGCCATGCAGTTCGTTGGCAAGCGTATCTAAAAGACCCACACCAAAGAACAAAGAGGACCTCTCCTTGCTCCTCATCAGCTGAGATTTCCAACCCCACTAGACCTTCAGTCCTCTCTGAGACCTGCACTGAGAGGAATGAAGGTGTAGAATTAGGTGTGTCACAGCCAAGTACTTGTGGGAAATCTGCTTTTGGTACACCGACGTCAGATTGTACCAGGCAAATTTCCCTGCCCCAGCTGCTGCACCGCCGAAAGAAGTTTGCTCCTAGCCATCCACATGCCCAGCGGTTGAATGCTAGCTTGGCAAAATTGCTAGCACTTCAACTGCTGCCTTTTCAGTTGGTAGACTCTGCCCCCTTCCGTGAGTTTGTGGAATGTGCGGTTCCTCAGTGGCAGGTACCCAAACGCCACTTTTTCTCACGGAAGGTGATTCCGGCTCTCTACCGGCATGTGGAAGGCAATGTCCATGCCTCGCTGGACAGGGCGGTCAGCGGTAAGGTGCATATTACCGCTGACTCATGGTCCAGCAGGCATGGACAGGGACGTTACCTAAGTTTCACGGTGCATTGGGTGACTCTGCTGGCAGCTGGGAAGGATGCAGGACAAGGTGCAGTAGTGTTGGAGGTTGTTCCGCCACCACGCCTCCAAAATGCTAATGATTGTGACACACCTCTCTCCTCCACCCCCTCCTCTTCTTCTTCCTCCATGGCCTCTTCCTGTGCTTTGTCCTCGGAACCAGCGGTGCTCCGTAGCCCTTCAAGGGGCTACGCAAGTACGCAGGCCAAAAGATGCCATGCGGTGCTTGAGCTGGTGTGCTTGGGGGACAGGAGCCACACTGGGGCAGAGGTTCTGTCAGCTCTGCAGGGGCAGGTTCAGAGGTGGTTGACGCCACGCCAACTTAAGGCAGGAATGGTGGTTTGCGACAATGGCACCAACCTCCTCTCTGCCCTCTGACAGGGACAAATGACCCATGTGCCCTGTTTGGCTCACATCCTTAACTTGGTGGTGCAGCGGTTCTTGGGCAGGTACCCGGGCTTACAGGATGTCCTGAGGCAGGCCAGGAAAATCTGTGTGCATTTCCGCCGGTCATATAATGCCAGTGCTCGGCTGACGGACCTCCAAAAGGAGTTTAACCTGCCCAAGAGCCGCCTAATCTGTGACATGCCCACCAGGTGGAACTCAACGTTGGCCATGCTGCAGCGGCTGTACACACAGCAGAGGGCCATCAATGAGTACCTGTGCGACTATGGCACCAGGACAGGGTCAGGGGAGCTTGTTTTTTTTTCCCCACGCCAGTGGGCCATGATCAGGGATGCATGCACTGTCCTGTCACCATTTGAGGAGGCCACGAGGATGGTGAGCAGTGACAGTGCATACATCAGTGACACTGTCCCCCTTGTCCACCTGTTGGAGCACACGCTGCGTGGAATAATGGACAGGGCACTTGAGGCAGAACAGAGGCAGGAAGAGGAGGACTTCCTTAGCTCTCAAGGCCCCCTTTATCCAGACAGTGTTCCTGCGTGCCCGCCGATCACACAGGAAGAGGACGAGGAGAAGAAGGAGGAGGAAGATTGTGTCAGTATGGAGGTGGAGCTTGGCACTCAGCATCAGCAGCAGTCTTTAAGGGATCAGTCCCAAGAAACACATGGACTTGTACGTGGCTGGGAGGAGGTGGCTGCGGACCATGTCGTCCTTAGTGACCCCGAGGACTCCGGACCGAATGCCTCAGCAAACCTACGCTGCATGGCCTCCCTGATCCTGCAAAGCCTGCGGAAGGATCCTCGTATTCAGGGAGAAGGACCAATACTGGCTGGCAACCCTCCTTGATCCACGTTACAAGGGTAAGGTTGCGGACCTTATCTTGCCATCGCAGAGGGAGCAGAGGATGAAACATCTTCGGGAGGCCTTGCAGAAAGGTCTGTGCAACGCGTTCCCAGAGACTGGGAGGTTACAAACTCCTGTTTCTGGACAACGTGTTGCTGAGGCTTCGGTCAGTCAAAGAAGGAGCGGTGGAGAAGGTGACCGTCTGACCGATGCGTTCAGACAATTTTTTGGTCCGCAGCCCCAAGGTATGATCGGTTCCAGCAACCATCGCCAGCGTCTGTTTTACATGGTGCAGGAATACCTAGAGGCAAGATCAGACTTGGACACCTTTCCCACCGAAAATACTCTGGGTTACTGGGTCTTGAGGATGGATCACTGGCCAGAGCTTGCACAGTATGCAATTGAGCTACTGGCCTGTCCTGCATCCAGCGTTCTTTCAGAACGCACATTCAGTGCTACTGGAGGCGTGGTAACCGATCACAGGGTGCGTCTGTCCACCGACTCGGTCGATCGACTGACCTTCATAAAAATGAATCAGTCTTGGATCACCACCAGCTACCAAGCACCTGATGCTGATGTAGCTGAATAATTTTTTTTGAAATCTCAGATCCCTTCAAAGACTGCCTATGCTGATGCTGAGTGACTATCCCTGAGTAATTATCCTCTTCCTCCTCAATCCTCACGCTGATAGCTTGTAAGAACATTTTTGGTTCTGGGCGCCACCACCAGTGCCTAAGGCACAATTTTTCAGCCCCTGTTTAACAGGGGCGTGTAATTACAATTTTTGATGCAATACTTTGCAGCAGGGCTCGTTCCTGCGTTCCAACTAGAGTGTCTGTGAGGGGTTGCAGTGTTGTGGCACCAGCCCCAGTGCTTAAGGCCCAATTTTTCTGCCCCTGTTTAACAGGGGCGTGTAATTACAATTTTTGATGCAATACTTTGCAGCAGGGCTCGTTCCTGCATTCCTAGAGTGTCTGTGAGGGGTTGCAGTGTTGTGGCACCAGCACCACCACCACCAAAGGCCCAATTTTTCTGCCCCTGTTCAACAGGGGCATGTAATTACAATTCTTGATCTAATATTTCACAGCAGGGCCCATTTCTGCACCCACCAAGAGCGAGTGAGGACTTACAGTGTTGTGGCACCAGCACCACCACCACCACCACCAAAGGCCCAGTTGTTCTGCCCCTGTTCAACAGGGGCATGTAATTACAATTCTTGATCTAATATTTCACAGCAGGGCCCTGTGAGGGCTTACAGTGTTGTGGCCACAACAACACCTAAAGCCCAAATTTCTGCTGAGTATATAGGGCAGGCCCCTACTTTTAAACATCTAACTTACAAACGACTCCTACTTGCAAACGGAAGGAGACAACAGGAAGTGAGATGAAATCTACCCCTAGGAAGGGAAATTCTCTCCTGTAAGAGTTAATATGGGAAAAACATTTCTCCTTTCCACTGATGCTTTCCAATCCTTGTTCCACAAAAAAAACCCAAATTCTCAAAAAGCATTTGTCATTGGGACAAAAAGTGAGGTGAAATCTTCTAAAGAGGAGGAAAGACAGCAAAACAAATGTCACAGGGGTGATAACTCTTCCCTATGTTTTCCAAAAAGCTTAAAAAAGATTTTTTGGCTGGAGCTAAACACGTTAAAAATGTACCCGTTCAAAATGACAAACAGATTCTACTTAACAACAAACCTACAGTCCCTGTCTTGTTTGCACCGCCTGTATACTGCTGTTCAGAGTATATAGGGCCTGGTGGCCCCACACCTTTCCTTATTTTAATTTGGGTGCGGGGTTCCCCTTAATATCCATACAAGACCCAAAAGGCCTGGTAATGGACTGGGGGGTACCCATGGTGTCTGTCTCACTGATTTTCATCCATATTGCCAGGACCTGACATTACATTAAACCCGCAAGCAGTTTTAAATGAGATTTTTTCCTTAAAAAATGACATTTGGTGCAGGGACTGTTCTAAACACGGGAAACACGCGCCACTTTACAGGCATACTATAGACACCCCCCAGGTACAATATTTAAAGGAATATTTCACTTTTTTTTTTTTTTACTTTAAGCATCATTAAAATCACTGCTCCCGAAAAAACGGCCGTTTTTAAAAGTTTTTTTTGCATTGATACATGTCCCCTGGGGTAGGACCCGGGTCCCCAAACCCTTTTTAGGACAATACCATGCAAATTAGCCTTTAAAATGAGCACTTTTGATTTCGAACGTTCGAGTCCCATAGACGTCAATGGGGTTCTAACGTTCGTGCGAACTTTCGGTCCGTTCGCAGGTTCTGGTGCGAACCGAACCGGGGGGTGTTCGGCTCATCCCTAGTGAAAAGATCCATCGCTGGATTGTGTACTTGCTGGGTGAGCTTAATCACATAAAAAAATATAGCTCTGATTAGAGCCATGACATATTGCCTGTAAAGCCGATTGTTTGCCAACAAAACGGTGGAATTTTTTCCAAAGGGCGTTGGCCCAAACTTGTCTTGCATACACACTATGGTTGGCCAACAATCACGATTGTAGTGACGTACTATGTGTTTTTCAGCACTTTATCGCCACCCTTTGGGCTCCTTCTGCTAATTTTGTGTTATGCCGCGTACACACGAGCGGACTTTACGGCGGACTTTGCCCGGCGGACTGGATTTCGTCGGACAATTCGATGTGTGTGGGCTCCAGCGGACTTTGTTTTCTCAAAAGTTTGACGGAATTAGATTTAAAACTTGCTTTAAATTTATCCGACGGACTCTGCTTTCTAGCGGACAAACCGATCGTCTGTGTGCTAATCCGACGAACTCAAACTGACGCATGCTCTGAAGCAATTACAAGACGGAAGCGCTCGGTCTGGTAAAACTAGCCTTCGTCTTGAAGCTAGCACATTCCTCTTCTGTCGTCTTTTAATACAGCCTTTTTTTAGGATTGATAATGCGAGAGGAATGAAGTTGTTTTTCTGCTTAATATTCACACAGAGTTCTCACAAACTTCTTTCTTCATGATTTATCCTCATGCCATGACTAATATAATATTTTGTAACAGCCAGATCTCCATAACTTTTAAATTTTAAAATAGATATTTTTTTTTTTTTTTTTTATTTCCGCACTTTAGCTATTTTACAATGTGTGTTAAATGTTAACCACATTTTTGGTGTGTATTTTCAAGTTACCACAATTAACATTCATATTTTGTGTTGTTTTAAAGAACCTTAATGAGGTTGTTGTCCCTTGTTCATTAGACATAGGGGGGTGTATTTAACAAAGGCAAAATCATTTTTCACTCCAATTGGTAATTATACATATAATTCCACATAAGAAAAAACAAAATTGCGCTTGGATAAAATAAACTAAAAATTAAAAAATTATAATCTATGGTAATACCAATGTAAATGAATAGACGTGAGAGGACACCTTATGCAGGTATCAAAACAAAATTCAAAAAAAGCTGCAGTTATAAGTGGGGCCCACCAACAAAATATATAAACAGATAAACCGCGCTAAAGTGAGTCCAATAAAAGTCTGTGATAATAAACAATCTGTGGTAATAAACAATGAAGTCCAAAATCCTTCTGTGTGATGAAGTGAAGAAAATAAAAGTGACTGTGTGGTGAACTGCTTACCAGAATGTAAGCCAAATCAGGCAGGTGGCTTAAAACCCAGCCCGGGCCTTTGGGAGCACTTCAAATGGACAGAATCCTTTGCGCTCGAACAGCAGAACGAATCCACATAAGGTTAAATCAAATACAAAAGACCATAGTGTGATACTGACATAAACATATTTCATCAAAGAAGGGGGGGGTTGTGTTCACACGTATGATCATAAACTAATTATCATGCAGGCACCCTGGGGGTGTGAGACCACTCTGGGACGCCAAAAAATTAAATCGTGTACAGCATGCAATAAAAGGTGTCCTTATATCTACTGTAAAAAACCACCAGTTGCCATACAGCTAAAGGAACACCCAGTGCACAGGTACGCGGGGCCGCTTACCAGATAGTGAACTAGTGAGGGCATCAATAGTAACAGAGTGCAACTTCTGTGTGACCCGGGGTATAAGTAGAATGAACCTACAGGGGTTCCTGCTCACCAGAAAGACGACCAGAGATAGCCCAAACGAAGCACTGGCAGAGTATCTCGATCCCGTCCTGGCAGGTCCTCCCGGGCTCAAATGGGTATGTATATTAGAGAGGAGAAGCAGCCGATGGTGTGATAACGTACAACTCCAATTTATTAAAACAAAGCAAGCACTTACATATAAAAAACGAATAACATCGATGCCGGCCGGCACTCAAAACAGCTCCCGTCCACTCAGAGCAAAGCGTGGTGACGTCAGCACGTGATGTGTGTACGCGCAATCATAAGCTTCTACGGGATTTCATATGTGTGTCTGATCACTACTGGAGATATTCCTTTTGTAGGCCACCATACATTTGCGTTTCCCACACAGGGTCCTTGACAGTCTTTGAAAACTCAAATTGTAGTGAGAAATGCAGGCTTTGAGGCAAAACAGGGTAATCCAGCTTGGACCAAAAATAAAAAAATGTCTGAAGGTTTTAACCAGTGCAAGTAGGAAAGCCTGAACAATCCTTGTTCCACAGACATCAGGCTTTCCTACTTGCACTGGTTAAAACCTTCAGACATTTTTTTATTTTTGGTCCAAGCTGGATTACCCTGTTTTGCCTCAAAGCCTGCATTTCTCACTACAATTTGAGTTTTCAGAGACTGTCAAGGACCCTGTGTGGGAAACGCAAATGTATGGTGGCCTACAAAAGGAATATCTCCAGTAGTGATCAGACACACATATGAAATCCCGTAGAAGCTTATGATTGCGCGTACACACATCACGTGCTGACGTCACCACGCTTTGCTCTGAGTGGACGGGAGCTGTTTTGAGTGCCGGCCGGCATCGATGTTATTCGTTTTTTATATGTAAGTGCTTGCTTTGTTTTAATAAATTGGAGTTGTACGTTATCACACCATCGGCTGCTTCTCCTCTCTAATATACATACCCATTTGAGCCCGGGAGGACCTGCCAGGACGGGATCGAGATACTCTGCCAGTGCTTCGTTTGGGCTATCTCTGGTCGTCTTTCTGGTGAGCAGGAACCCCTGTAGGTTCATTCTACTTATACCCCGGGTCACACAGAAGTTGCACTCTGTTACTATTGATGCCCTCACTAGTTCACTATCTGGTAAGCGGCCCCGCGTACCTGTGCACTGGGTGTTCCTTTAGCTGTATGGCAACTGGTGGTTTTTTACAGTAGATATAAGGACACCTTTTATTGCATGCTGTACACGATTTAATTTTTTGGCGTCCCAGAGTGGTCTCACACCCCCAGGGTGCCTGCATGATAATTAGTTTATGATCATACGTGTGAACACAACCCCCCCCTTCTTTGATGAAATATGTTTATGTCAGTATCACACTATGGTCTTTTGTATTTGATTTAACCTTATGTGGATTCGTTCTGCTGTTCGAGCGCAAAGGATTCTGTCCATTTGAAGTGCTCCCAAAGGCCCGGGCTGGGTTTTAAGCCACCTGCCTGATTTGGCTTACATTCTGGTAAGCAGTTCACCACACAGTCACTTTTATTTTCTTCACTTCATCACACAGAAGGATTTTGGACTTCATTGTTTATTACCACAGATTGTTTATTATCACAGACTTTTATTGGACTCACTTTAGCGCGGTTTATCTGTTTATATATAATTCCACATAAAGAGCATTTTGAAGTGTGTTCGCTGTGTATCCGAGGGGCACATGCAAGGAAGCCCAAACCAAAACAATTCATTTTTATTTGACATGATTTTCGGCAAAAATCAGCAGAGCTTCCCCCGAGCTTGTTTTTGACAAAAGGCTTAAATCATTTAAGAATATCAAGTGAAACGTTCACTTGAGAAATTGCACACCAAGTGCACTTGTTGGAAGTGCAGTCGCTGAAAAACTGAGGGGAAGAGCTTAAATTCGGGGAAGCTCTGCTGATTTATTCCTAAAATCATGTAAAATCAAAATAAAATCTTTTTATTTGACAAAAACACACATAGGGGTTGATTTCATAAAGGTAAAAAGCCTGTGCATTTTGGAAATTGCATTTGCCCTCTGCAAGAGCAGTTGCTCCCAAGCTTTATTAAATGTGAAGCAGCTCTGCTGACTTCCATCATCCAATCATGTGCAAGCAAAAATGTTTTTTTTTTTCTTTTACTTGCACAGGATTGGGTACTCTTTGCAAAGTCAAGCTTTTAAATAATTTCTGATGCTCTGGAGCAATTGCACTTGCAGAGGGCAACTGCCCTCTGCAAAGTGCACAGACTATTTGCTTTTCTCAAATCAACCCCATAGTCTTTTCGACCTGTACCTGCCGACTCCCAAACAAAATGGCGTTTTTGAATCAAAAGACATAGGCAAGAATGTAAGGTAAACCAAAAAGTATTTATTTGATAAACAAAAAAATTAGGAAGGCAACACTGGACACACTTTTAGAATCTGGGAAGCCTTTCGTCCCCCAGGACACACATCAAGTTTGAGGACAAGAAAATAGGTATCTTGCGACTATAGGGAGCACAGGGAGCACAGTCAGAACAGACAGAAGCCAGGCAATCACTTTCGACTCTTCCGTGTAGCCTTCCCTCCACGCTTCTCTGCAGCCTTCCTCGGAGGTTGTGCCTCTGGTGGTGTACTTGGGGCAGGAGGAGGAGGAGGAGTAGGAGTGCCTTCATCTGCTATATATGTGTTAGCAGTAAGCTCCCCTCTCAAGCCCTTCTGGTAAGCCTGGAAAAATAGACCCTCACAGAGGAGGCGTTGGCCCTTTTCCAACTCCTGTAATCTGCAGGCTATATAGGTGCCATACGCCTCCTCTGCATTGGGAGGTTTACTCAGGATCAGGCTTGCTTCCCGTATGAGCTCTAGGGATTCCTGCTCTGTTGCAGTCATCCTCCTGGGCCTTTTCTGTAGAATGCGGAGGGGAGGCACCTGACACTCTGTGCGGCTTCTACTTGGCCCAGCCACAGCTTCCTCCTCTCTCCCACTGGGCAAGGCCTCCTCCTCTCTCTCACTGGGCAAGGCCTCCTCCTCTCTCCCACTGGGCAAGGCCTCCTCCTCTCTCTCACTGGGCAAGGCCTCCTCCTCTCTCCCACTGGGCAAGGCCTCCTCCTCTCTCTCACTGGGCAAGGCCTCCTCCTGGCTGAGGTCATCCTGTGTAAAAAAAAGGGACATAGTTGTAATTTTCTGTTATGCAATCACACACAATTTTCAGCTCATAACTTTCAAAGATAATTACACAAAATAGTAAAGGCTATCTATTTGACCACACCATTATTTCAGATGATCAACAAGATCTGAAGTTACGTATATATTTGGCCACTACTGTCTAGTGATATGTCTACATATTACTCTTTGTGCAGAAGTGATTTTTGATGAAGCACTTTCAAAATGAACACCTTAACATCATTAATAACATTTACACAATCCCAAAATCTTCAAAAATAAGTATACCTGGCTGAAGCTGGGCGCATCCACTTCATCTATGTTGAAAAGGCCCAGTTCATCCTGGGACTCCTCAGCTGGGGTGGAGGTGGATGGAAGGCTGGAGGGAAGGCTGGAGGGAAGGGTGGGGGGAAGGGTGGGGGGAAGGGTGGAAAGGGATTGCCTGGCTTCGGTCTGCTCATCCAGGAATCGCAGTTTGTGGTAATACCACAACTTGGGTACATAAACTTGGTCAGCTGCTGCCCCGGATCTGAGCGACTCCTGGATTTTTCTGTGTTCCCGCTTATACATGTTACGCAAGATACCTATTTTCCTGTCCACAAACTTGAGGTCTGCCTGGGGGAGTCGAGTCTTCACAAACTCTAAAAGTGTGCCCAGTGTTGCCTTCCTAACATCACGATTATAATATTGGGGGTGTTTGACCTCCCACAGGTTTTTCTTCTGCTCATATAGATCAATGAAATGGATCAAAAACTCTTCCTCTTTAAAGGGATTCATTATTTCTGCAAGACAAGACACAAGATCAAAACTTAAATGTCAGTCCCAAATCTCAGGATTAGTTTGTGTTGTAATCTAGGGGACACACACGGGGACACACACAAACACACACACACACACACACACACACACACACACACACACACACACACACTCTTTAATCTTACCTTCGTTTGTGCCGCTCGCTACTTCCGCACGGACATACGTTGGCCATCGTACTAGCTTTATATACACTGCGCATGTGTCATGCTCCGCCTGCGTCGCCCGCCCCTGACGTTCGTGAGTACGATTTGGCCCCGCCCCTTCACTCTTCGTTGCGCAGTGGGAGTAGATAGCAAAAGATGGCGGAGCGATTAAGTGGAAGTAGCGCGGAGGAAAGCCCGGAGCCCCAAACATCCACATCCCGGAGGAGATATAAGGCCACCAACATGGCTTTTGAAGAGATGGTGGAGATGGTGTCCATATTAAGAAGGGAGGACTACGATGGCAAAAAAGGACCGTACACACGACCCAATATGAGGAAGGACAAAATAATGTCGTCAGTTGTCACCGCTCTGGAAGATAAATTTGGTACAAAACGTTCGAAAGAACAATTGCGGAAGCGGTGGTCTGACATCAAAAGTCGGGAGCCAGAACAATATTGGCGAATAAAGAAGCTGCTGAAAAAAAGTAAGTACTTGTGTTTTACTATTGAGATACAGAACTTGCATGCTGATCCTTATTTTTGGCGGTTTTTCTGCATCGTTCGTAAATACCGTTCTTTGGAATAGATCGGATACTTTATAAAGTGACGTTATTTTTTCGCCAAATACGATGGGACAGGGTTGGACATACATTTATGGATTGATAATTTTGCGAATTCACACAATGAGTTGATGTGGTGTAGATGTGTTTGAAAATATAATGCTTCATCAAAAATGATTCAGTGTAATGTAGGGACAGGACACAGCAGCTGTTTCCACATCTGGACTCACGAGCACTATAGTTAGTGGGAATGATTTAGCAGGCCCACTATTGTTCTTCGATTTTATTTTTGGAAATATTTAATTGGAATATTATTCCGTACGTTTTTTGGCTCTGCGTAACTTCTGCATACTTTCAGCTATTAAAACCATTCAACTATTAAAATGTTCGTCTCTTTGAGCTGATGTGTGGTCATTTTCAACTTTTTTAATACCATGTATACTTTATTAAATAATCAGTTTTTTTTCTCTTTTTTAAACATTGAATTTAATGGGAGCATGCTTGAAATCCTCAAATTCTTCTTCCGCTCCCAAAAGTTTCAGCTCCTTCATACTTTCACCTAGAGACATCAAACAAACTTTACAATGTTCACTAAATATTCATCTATCTGGCTATATCTTTTCAGTTTGATATTTTTAAAATTTTTGGAGAAAAAGCTTTTTGTTTAGAGGTCATTTCGTGTAATTTTAGACATTAATCAGAGTGTACTGTGTTTGTTTTGTTGCCATGGTTACCAAAGCTTCTGTTATACACAGGGGGGGAGGTGGCTGGAGCATCTCAGCTCTGATTACAGAGCCCGGGGGAGGGGACAGACACACCATGTACTGATTTATAATAGAGGAATATGATGGGGCATTCCCCCGCATTTTGCTAAGGAAATGCATTTTCTAGTGTACTATGTGACCATAACTAAATTTTTGAGGGGTAATACACATAGGAGATCATTGAGGTGTCAGCATCTGTGAAACTTTCCCAAAAATATGCATTCTTTCTAATTGTTGTTCAGAGGTAATGTTCATCCTGTCTTCAACATTTATTATGATGCAAAATTGGCAAAAAAATCATAACCAACATTTTACTTTCTTTATTAAAAAATAAAAGATCAGTGTGTTTTAACTTGACCTTTTTTTATAATCTCATAGGGGAGAAAAGACTCAGACAACAGTCCAAGGATCTCAGGACCCCCCCAAGTCACCAGCCTGAGGCCCAAGATACCCCAAGCCCCAGCCCAAGACCACGCCCACCCGACGACCTTGAGGAAGGAGAGGTGGAGGAAGTGTGCGAGGTTTCAAGCCCACCAAGTGAGTGACTGACACCCCAGCTTGAGTTACTGTATTTTGGCGTGCATATTGTAAACCTTGTTTTTATTCACTCGTTTTAGGTGAGTTTCTGGTTGTGGAAGGCCAAGCGGCAGAGCACTTCACCACAGACAGTGCGCAAAGACTAATAGGCCAGATAATGCTGTGAAATGGCCACATAGATCAAATGCGTGAACAAATTCACAGCATGAAACTTCGCCTGGACTCCATGCAACAGGAAATGAAGAACATGATTGATGTTTTGGGCAGAATATAATCACGTTTGGCCTAAAAACATCAATCATGTTCTTCATTTCCTTGGGAAGTTATTTTGTTTATAAAAAAAATTTTGCAAGTTTTGGGGTATACCCAAATTTACATTGTGTGATGCACACGGTGTGTCATCATGTGCTATCTTCCATCATGGGTTAGCAATGTACTTGTTTTGTGTTTGCAAACCCTTCATCCTGAAAATTCTTGGGTGGTGAGAGCAACCAAAAATGGGATTGCACACACAAAACATGTACATTGCTCTCCCATGATAGGAGATAGCACATGTTGACTTGACCCTTTAGTAAAGCTCAATTTTGAGCATCTTATAAATGACCAATTTCTGCAAGGGTGACATTACATGCACCGTTCTCGAAATATTGAACTTTGTAAGTTAATGTATTGTAAGTTTTGTTTATAAAAACACTGTTGTGTATGTAAATGTTTTGAGATAAAGGTCTATATATTTTTGAAAAAATGGCTTGAATAATTTAGTAAAAGATAATTTTTTTACCCAACGTAAAATATTTTTTGACAAAATAAAAAAAAAAAAAAATATGATAAAAAATGCACCTTTCAATGTGCACCAAGTAAAATTTTTTACCCTATACAATGTGTGTGGCTGTTTCTTGAAGTCAACATTTGGGGTTTGTTTTAGTGGGCCTGATTAACTAAAGCTAAATGCACTTGACACTACTACAAGTGCACTAGGAGACAGACATAACTTAAAGGTAAACAACAATAAAAACAAGATATTTAGATAAACAAATTTTCTTTTTTATTTTTGTAAAAAAATTATAGATGTTGCTGAATAGCAATGGCCCCCCGACCATTAAAATAATTCACATAACGGTCACGCACTTGACGTGCGGGTCGGGGGGCCAAGCCAATACGGGCAATTTCTAGGCCTGTCAAAGTGCTACTAGCCTCTTCCAGTCTGGGCTCAGGCCCAACAGAGGATAGATATGTCACTGAATGTCTCCTTAAAAAGTTATGCAAGATGCAGCAAGCAAGGATGACGTGGTTGATTTTATAGTCCGCCAAATTAATAGCCGTAAGGAAGATACGGAACCGGCTGGCCAGAATACCAAAGGCATTCTCCACAACCCTTCTTGCTCTGGCCAGCCGGTAATTAAATACCCTCCTCTCAGGGGTGAGTGTCCTTTGGGGGAACGGCCTCATCAAGTTCTCACAGAGAGCAAATGCTTCATCAGCAATAAAAACTGAGGGGAGTCCATCCACATTATCGTCATCAGGTGGCAATTCCAGGCCACCGGTCTGGAGACGATAGCACAGCTCGGTCTGTGCAAAGACTCCTCCATCAGACATTCGGCCGTTCTTCCCCACATCCACAAACATAAACTCCAAATGTGCCGAGACCACCGCCATCAAAACTACACTATGGAACCCCTTGTAGTTAAAGAAATATGACCCCGAATGCGGTGGTGGCACAATCCGGACGTGCTTCCCGTCAATCGCCCCTACACAGTTGGGAAAGTCCCAACGGTCAGCGAACTGGGAGGCCACAGTCTGCCATTCCTGTGGACTTGTAGGAAACTGTGGAGTGCAAAAAAAATAAGATAAGGACTTTAATAACAAAAATTGTATATCAGATTACACCAAAACATTAGTAAACAACAGCAGTCAAATATTATGAATATGTGTGTTTGTAATTGAAATTTATAAAAACATAAGGCACACTTATAAGATTACTCACCCCCTATGATGGCCCATTGCTACATTTGAATGTGGGGGGAGGGGCTCTAATTAGGTTAACAAACACACCTGACTGGCTGAAACATTTGTGGGGTGGGGGAGGGGTTCTAATTAGGTTAACAAACACACCTGACTGGCTGAAACATTTGTGGGGTGGGGGAGGGGTTCTAATTAGGTTAACAAACACACCTGACTGGCTGAAACATTTGTGGGGTGGGGGAGGGGTTCTAATTAGGTTAACATCACACCTGACTGGCTGAAACATTTGTGGGGTGGGGGAGGGGTTCTAATTAGGTTAACAAACACACCTGACTGGCTGAAACATTTGTGGGGTGGGGGAGGGGTTCTAATTAGGTTAACAAACACACCTGACTGGCTGAAACATTTGTGGGGTGGGGGAGGGGTTCTAATTAGGTTAACAAACACACCTGACTGGCTGAAACATTTGTGGGGTGGGGGAGGGACAAACAAGACAGTGGAGCAGACAATATACATTGTTCAATGGACTATAGGCTAGAGATAAAAATGGACCCAGCATTGCATGGTGGGGAGGTTAATGAAAGAAATTATGCATGTATAGGGCAATAACTGATTAAAATAGGCATGCACAAAGATAAAGGGGACATTCACAGCAGATTGAAAGCATGGCAATTAGGTAAAGAGGACAGTTCTACAATACATCAAAAAACAGTTAATACATATCATGTAATGTTAAAGGATAAAACTTACCTTCATATATTCCTTCTGCAGGACCTGAATAATAGCAGAACAGGTCTCTGGGATTATGATCCCCAGAGCCTGGGGGGAGATGCCTGTCGAGAACTTTAAGTCCTGAAGACTTCTCCCTGTCGCCAAGTAACGTAACGTGGCAACTAGCCTCTGCTCCGCACTAATGGCTTGCCTCATGCAGGTATCCTGCCTGCTGATATAGGGGGTCAGCATAGCCAAAAGACGCTCAAAGATGGGGTCCGTCATCCTGAGAAAATTCCTGAAATCCTCAGGATTATTCTCACGGAGCTCACGGAGCAAAGGCATATGACAGAACTGGTCACGCTGGCGCAACCAATTCTTGGTCCATGAACTCCTCCTCACCCTGTTCATGGACTGGACTCGGGTCAAAGTATTAACCCCAACACCAAGTCCCCACACAGCACGAACTCGAGAACGAGTACGTCCACTCGACATGGCTTCAAAACGGTCGGCTGCTCAAACTAACAAACTTATAACAAACGCACTGAAGAACAGCAAGGCCTATGAAGAACGACCTGAAAATCAGGAACGAGCGGAGCAGAACGGCCTGCAAGGCAGGTTACGAACTGACCAACACGCACTGAAAAGCAGATACAAACCTCACAAGCACAAACTGAACCGCAGAAAACGAACGAAATAAGCTGAAGTGTGAAAGCGCGAATCGTCTCTAACCAAACTTCTACTAACACGAGATAAACACGAGATTAGCAGAAGGAGCCCAAAGGGTGCCGGAGTGGGGCTTGGACTTCCTTTTTCTAGTCCCTTCGTACGTGCTATACGTCACCGCGTTCAAAACCAGCGGACTTTTGCAGTGACCGTGTGTGGCCAAGTCCGTCCGTTTTTAAGTCCGGCGCAAGGAGCAAACAAAGTCCGACGAAAAGTCCGCCGGCCAAAGTCCGCCGTAATGTCCGCTCGTGTGTACGCGGCATTAGTAGAAGTTTGGTGAGTGTTGATTTGCACTTTTCATTTCGCGTTTTTCATTTAGCGCTTTTCATTTTGTGCTTTTAAGTTCATTTCTGAACGGCCATTCATCAATCATCCATGTTGCGGAATCGTAGGAGATAACATGTTATTTATTATTGGCCTTGGAGTTTATTGCTTTGATATTATTTTTTGGTTGAATAATGATTTGATTTGGTATATTTTCTATATTTTTGGAAGCATAAAATGCACTTTTTGGTTAGGTTCTATTGGCAGATAGCATGTCTAATTTTATTTGTTCTCTTTTTTTAATGCACAATAAAAAAAATGTGTAGAATAATACTTGGCTATGTGTTTTACTTCAAATGACATTTTAGGAGTCGGCAGTTACATTTTAAAAAACACAATGTAAAATTGACAAGGGACACCAACATAGTTGTATCTTTGATCTTAAAAACTACGGGATAATTGTGTTGTGGTAACTTGTCCAAAAAAACCTCAAAATACATAATAATATTATTCTTGATATCACTAGAAAAAAAAAAGCCTTTGAAAAATAGTTTGCAATAACTCCATCAGTATCACCAGCAAAGCAGCTTCATTATTATCCCATTAAAGAAGAAGAGAATTGTGCGCTGCATTTCCAGATTTCATCATCTCCTGCGTCACGAATGTTAATTCTCCATTACGAACGCTAGTTTACAAGACCGACCGCTTCCGGCTCGTCCTTGCTTCCGAACATGCGTGTTTGTACTTTGGACTTTTGTCCGACGGACTTGTGTACACACGCTCGGAAAATCCGACAACAGACATGTGTCCGCGTAAAATTTGAAAACCTGCCAGCCAACATTTTTTCGCGGAAAATCCGACAACAATTGTCCGATGCAGCGTTCAAACGGTCGGATTTTCCGCCAACAGCCTGACATCGAACATTTCCCGTGGGAAAATCCGATCGCGTGTACGAGGCATAAGCCTGTATGCTGCAGAACTGTGAGCTGTACCGGAGTGCACAACTGTGTGACAAGACAAGCCTATCGTGTCTTCTGTTTGATTTTTGCCAGTTTGCTGAATAAAGCCATTTTTATTTTACTGGTTACTGTCTCTGAGCCGGCTCTTCCCCACTCTGATCCCCTACACTGTGTAATGAATACAACATCCATCTAGGGCCCATGTATTGTCAGGATGGATATTTTTTTTTTGCCTAGTTATTGTGTAGAAGGTTTGGAGGATCTTATTACTATAATTTAGTCCCCTGTGGGTCTGTCACTATCAAAGCACACCGCTATTATCCTGACAGTGTGCCACAGCGCTCTACCTGCTCTACTATTAAATGCCTGAATTTTGTTTTACTTAGCACGCCGTTATTATCCCCATGTTTTGCCACGGCACGCCACGTGCGCTGCTATTTATTCCTTGTATTTTATTTTATTCGGCATGTGGATAATTTCAATTTTCTTCACCGTGGCACTGCTAATAAACAGCCTATTGTATTTTTTTTTTCACCAACATAATTTTCTATAAAATAATCTGACAAACAAAATCTTCTTTTTTTTTCCCTGACTATTATTAATATTCATTTAATTTCATACCTGCTAAGATCACTACTGAATTTTTTTTTCATATACAGGCAGGGCCGCTGTGCAAAGTAATGCACTACCAGCATGCCCCAATTTACACACCTACTTTCAAGAAATAAAGTATAAATAGTTGATAGAATTAAACATATATTCATTAGTGCTTTCAATAGATTTGATTTTACAAAAAGAAAACATTCCATAAATCGAAGACTAGTCATCACAAAGGGCACAGTACAGGGGGGGGGGTCAGGAGGGCACAATACTGGGATATCAGGAGGACCCAGTACAGGGGGGGGTCAGGAGGGCACAATACTGGGATCAGGAGGGCACAGTACAGGGGGGGGTCAGGAGGGCACAATACTGAGATCAGGAGGGCACAGTACAGGGGGGGGTCAGGAGGGCACAATACTGAGATCAGGAGGGCACAGTACAGGGGGGGGTCAGGAGGGCACAATACTGGGATCAGGAGGGCACAGTACAGGAGGGGGGGTCAGGAGGGCACAATACTAGGATCAGGAGGGCACAGTACAGGGGGGGTCAGGAGGGCACAATACTGGGATCAGGAGGGCACAGTACAGGGAGGGTCAGGAGGGCACAATACTGGGATCAGGAGGGCACAGTACAGGGGGGGGGGGGTCAGGAGGGCACAATACTGGGATTAGGAGGGCACAGTACAGGGGGGGGGGTTAGGAGGGCACAATACTGGGATCAGGAGGGCACAGTACAGGGGGGGGGTCAGGAGGGCACAATACTTGGATCAGGAGGGCACAGTATAGGTTCTGGGACGCTTCCAAGGACACAACCATATCGGGACAGTTTAGTAAAAAGCATGACCGTCCCAGCAAATCCGGGACAGTTGGCAAGTATGATGTAATGCAAGATTATTGTGGGGCCCCCCAATATACCTGGGGCCCCTGGTCAGTGCCCAGGAATGCCTTTACATTAAGATGGCCCTGTATATAGGAGGTGCTGAGGGGGGGTAATAAAATATAATCTGCTCCGAGTGACAACTATGCTATGGTATAGCACTGTGCAGGGGTACAATCTCTGGTGTGCCCGGTCTTCGCCAGGGCTGCTGATGGTGGTGATGTGGTGCTTCTGACACATTAGAGCTAACACTCTGGAAAGCCCAGATGGCAACAGCCAACCGAAACTGAATTTGTCTTCTTCTCTGAAGATCTGCGCATGCACATGAAATGGTTCCCAGATCTGTGTACAGGACAAGGGCCATGCGCATGTTGGCACGTTTGAATTGACTGTTGGCACCCAGTGGCCGGTTTAACCACTTGTGCTCTATAAGGTTTTATCCCCCTTTATGACCAGGCCATTTTTTGCTATTCGGCACTGTGCTACTTTAACGTCGTGCAACGCTGTACCCAAATTAAATTTATATCTATTTTTTAAACACACTTTCTTTTGGTGGTATTTTATCACCACTGGGTTTTTTAACTTTTTGCGCTATAAATGAAAACATTTTTTTTTACTTTGTTATAAAACATATTCAATTAAAAAAAAAAATGTAAAAAAAAAAATCGAATTTCTTCATACATTTAGGCCAAAATGTATACTGCTACATGTCTTTGGTAAAAAAAAAAAAAAATCCCAATAAGTGTATATTGATTGGTCTGTGTGAAATTAAAGCGTCTAAATCTATGGTAAATATACTGGAATTTTAATTTTTTTTATACTACTAATGGAGGTGGTCGGTAACTTATAATGGGACTGCAATAGTGCAGCGGGAAATCTGACACTGACAATCCACTGTGCACTATAAGTGCAGTCGCTGTAGATCTGAGGGGAAGATCTGAAATGAGGGGAAATTTCTGCTGATTTTATCATCCAATTATGTGCAGGCAAAAATGCTGTTTTTTTTTTTTTTTATTATTATTTTCCTTGCATGCCCCCCTCAGATCTACAGCGACTGCACTTGTAGTGCACTCATAGTGCACAGTGGATTCACCTTTAGTAAATAAACCCCACTGTTACTGTTCTAATGACACTGGCTGGGAAGCAATTAACATCTTGGGCAGTGGCGTTGAGAGGGGGGGCTTAGGGGGGCTGGAGCCCCGAGTGGGTCCCCAAAAAGCCTTGGATCTCAGGCATTCACCATTCAATTATTAGCCCCGAGCGGGGACTGATCTGACTCCGAGCGCGGCCGAGTGACATAGCAGGTCCCGCCTTCTGGAGCCTGCACCGTCTGATGGACGTTCCACTGGTCCAAGGCCAGGACCGCGGGACATGTGACGTCCATCATAGGCAATGCAGGGTCCAGAAGGCGGGAATTACAATGCAGTCGCGTCGAGCACTATGAGATCCCCGCTCGGGCGGGACGCTCTCCTCTCCTGTCCTGTCTCTGCCTGCCGTCTACTGGGATGGGCACGCCACACACTACGGTTGAGCAGCAGGAGGAGGTCACCTGAAGTCTGACGTGTAATGGTCAGATAGGTCAGTGCATGTCAGGTAGGTCAGTGTGCGTCAGGTAGGCCAGTGTGCGTCAGGTAGGCTAATGTAATGGTCAGGTAGGTCTCTGTGGGTCAGCGTGCGTCAGGTAGGTCAGTGTGGGTCAGTGTGTGTCAGGTAGGTCAGTGTAATGGTCTGTGTGTGTCAGGTAGGTCAGTGTGTGTCAGGTAGGTCAGTGTAATGGTCAGCATGGGTCAGGTAGGTAAGTGTGTGTCAGGTAGATCAGTGTGGGTCAGGTAGGTCAGTGTAATGGTCAGTGTAGGTCAGGTAGGTCAGTGTGTGTCAGGTAGGTCAGTGTGTGTCAGGTAGGTCAGTGTTGGTCAGTGTGTGTCAGGTAGGTCAGTGTGTGTCAGGTAGGTCAGTGTGGGTCAGTGTGTGTCAGGTAGGTCAGTGTTGTTCAGTGTGTGTCAGGTAGGTCAGTGTGTGTCAGGTAGGCCAGTGTGGGCCAGTGTGTGTCAGGTAGGTCATTGTGTGTCAGGTAGGTCAATGTGGGCCAGTGTGTGTCAGGTAGGTCAGTGTGTGTCAGGTAGGTCAGTGTGGGTCAGTGTGTGTCAGGTAAGTCATTGTGGGTCAGGTAGATCAGTGTGTGTCAGGTAGGTCAGTGTGTGTGTGTCAGGTAGGTCAGTGTGTGTGTCAGGTAGGTCAGTGTGTGTCAGGTAGGTCAGTGTGGGTCAGTGTGTGTCAGGTAGGTCAGTGTTGTTCAGTGTGTGTCAGGTAGGTCAGTGTGTGTCAGGTAGGTCAGTGTGGGCCAGTGTGTGTCAGGTAGGTCATTGTGTGTCAGGTAGGTCAGTGTGGGCCAGTGTGTGTCAGGTAGGTCAGTGTGTGTCAGGTAGGTCAGTGTGGGTCAGTGTGTGCCAGGTAAGTCATTGTGGGTCAGGTAGATCAGTGTGTGTCAGGTAGGTCAGTGTGTGTGTCAGGTAGGTCAGTGTATGTCAGGTAGGTCAGTGTGCGTCAGGTAGGTCAGTGTGTGTCAGGTAGGTCAGTGTAATGGTCGGTGTGCTTCAGGTAGGTCAGTTTGGGTCAGTGTAATGGTCAACGTGGGTCAGGTAGGTCAGTATATTGGTCAGTGTGTGTGTCAGGTAGGTCAGTTTTTAGTGGTCAGCATTGATGGGCACTGTTAAGCCAGACAGCAACCAGCAAATGAGCCCCCCCCCCCCCCCCAGTGCCGGGCTCAGACTTCGGGCTGAAGCCCCTGTTTTTTTTCCCACCTAGCAACGCCCCTGATTTTGGGTAATTAAGGGGTTAAACATGTGCCTAATGTGTAATGTGTGCTAATTTTTACTAAAGATCTCTTTGTTTCTTATCCTTCCTTTGCAGGGATAAGAAAGAAAGAGATTGTTCCCTCTGTACAGAACTTTGTGTTGATTGCTAACACAAGGCTCTGGGATGTGATTGGACACAGCCAATCAGCAGGTGCCAGGCAATGAATCATTGGCTGGCACCTACTGACAGAATCCTGCTGTGTACAATTACAGCAGGTGTTGGCGGGGCGGGAGTGCGCATGCGCGCGCCCTACACCCAGAAACAGGCAGCTACATTACATTGCTTTGCCTTTGCAAGCCACCTGTCCGCAGTGAGACCACCGCAGCTGAGAAATGCTCAGATGATGGCAGCAGTGAACATGTATAAAAGGAAAAAGAGAGAAAAGCACTGCTACCTAAGTTTAGTATTTATTAAAACATTTTAAAGAAAAAACAATAATTATGCGCTTACATGTACAAGGTATTGAAAAGCATATTAATAGGTCTCCAGCAGGTTGTAAGTGGGGTGCACTGCAGCACGGTGTGGAGCCAATCATTCACAAAGTCAGCTGCAATATAAAACTTGTATTGAAGTAATGCAGTAATAGTTCACAACAGACCCAGTGGGGCAGCTACCCAGTTGGGCGCACTCACAGTTTCCAATGATGTGGAGGAGCAGGATCCAGTCAAACCTGCTGAGAGGGAACAGATGGGTCATCTCGTGCCCAATCAGGGGGATATCCAGAGAGATGCGGCCCAAAGCTTTCCCTCCTCGTCAGGAACCTTTCCCTATCGCTAACAGTGTCCCTAACTGACGGGGTACCTTTCCCTACACTCCCCACTGGCATATAGTGCGCTAACACCAGGGTCTAAATAGACTTTTCCACACCCAAGATGTCCGCCAGAGTCACATGGGCAGCCAGCATCCAATCAGTTCGCTGCCCCAGTGATTCAGGAAACCATAGAGGAACCCTTTTTCCCCCATGACTTCCTCTCCCTCTGCATTGCTGCTGCTGTTGAGCGCCACCTGCAGTGGAAACAGCAGACTGCAGCTGCTTACAATGTGGTGACCTTCCAGGTGGTCAATAGTGAGCAAGCCCCTCCGGGTGGATGTGATGTAAGGTGCTTGGAACGGCACTGCACCGATATGGACTGCAGTAAGTAAGTTGAAGGGTTGCATTGAAAATCAAATTTATTTTAACCCTTTCCCACTGACCGCCTCCCGTTACTTTAAGGGTTCTAAAAGCTGGGAGACGGGCATGTGACAGCCAGTCACAGCAGTCACTTGATTGGAAAGCTCCCGATTGCTAGTATGCTGGCTACCATGCAGGGAGCGCACTTTCAGCACAGTATATATGCTGTATGTGTGCGGTCGGCGTCTAAGGGGTTAGGTTAGTTTTTTTCATTTTAAATTGGTTCTTTTTTGTGAAACCTCTGAAATCCAGCTTTACGATATACAATATATTGTCAAAAGTATTGGGACTTAAAATTACAGATCTATTGCACTTGAGCTATGAATCTAACATATAGAAGTTAGCACAGTATTGCTGGATACAATAAAGGTAATTGATAAAAATGGTGCAGCGCATAAATAAGTTCTAATTAATCAAACAAAAGTTCATATGAAATCAAAGTGATGATCCTGAAGTGTATATGGTATACTGAATAGAAGAGCTGTCACCAACACCCAATCATACTGACTCTTACCCTAAAATAAAGATGTATGCACAGTGGGTAACCCGATATTAATCCCAGCGATCCTCACCTGCAAGGGGATTCATTCATTCAAGATAGAGTCTGCTGATCTCAGTACACAGATTTGGATGTCAGTTTCTGAACTCCGCCAGCGACCACCAGGAAAGCCAATAAAGGGTCCTCACCACAGCAATGATACTCTCAAATATAAAGAGAAGAATACTCCTTGCGCAGACATCCAATAAATGTAATTTTATATGGGTAAAAAGATTTAACTCACATGCTCTAGGTAAAAGCAATGCATAAGGAAAACACCAGTGTTTCCAAACAACAAAATGGCCGCTGCATCCCAGTTCGCATTCCCGTCACACGTTCCAGCTCCTCTACGCGTTTCGTCATTGGATGACGAAGCATGTAGGGGGAAGCTGAAACGTGTATTGCGAACTGGGACACAAAGGCCATTTTGATGGTTGGAAATGCTGGTCATTTCCTTATGCTCTTATGCTGTTTACTTCTGCTGTGGAACTCTGCAGCTTCTCCAGGGTTACCTTAGGTCTCTGTGCTGCCTCTCTGATTAATGCCCTCATTGCCCGGTCTGTGAGTTTTGGTGTGCGGCCGTCTCTTGGCAGGTTTGCTGTTGTACCATGTTCTTTCCATTTGGTTATGATAGATTTGGATATTTTTTTTACAACCTAATCCTGAATTGTACTTCTCAACAACATTGTCCCTTACTTGTTTGGAGAGTTCCTTGGTCTTCATGGCAGTGTTTGGTTAGTGGTGCCTCTTGCTTAGGTGTTGCAGCCTCTGGGGCCTTTCAAAAAGGTGTGTCTATGTAATGACAGATCATGTGACACTTAGATTGCACACAGGTGGACATCATTTCACTAATGATGTGACTTCTGAAGGTAATTGGTTGCACCAGAGCTTTTTATGGGCTTCATAACAAAGGGGGGTGAATACATACGCACATGCCAATTATCAGTTTTTTATTTCTGAAAAATAGTTTTATGTATATATTTTTCTAATTTTACTTCACCAACTTAAACTATTGTGTTCTGATCCATCACATATAATTCAGATTAAAAAAAACATTGAACTAAAGGCTGTAATGTAACAAAATAGGTAAAAAGCCAAGGGGGTGAATACTTTTGCAAGGCAGTGTGTGTGTGTGTATATATATATATATATATATATATATATCTATATCTATATATATATCTATAGATATAGATATAGATATATATATATATAGATATCTATAGATATAGATATATATAGATATATATCTATCTATATCTATAGATATCTATATATATATATATATATATATATATATATATATATATATATATATATATATATATATATATATATATATATGTGTGTGTATATATATATATATATATATATATTGTGTGTATATGTATATAATTAACTACAAAAACCTGCAAAGAGACTATTATAGCCCTTTTCCTTTAAGCTCTTCAAGAATTTCTCTTTTATTACAAAATGAAGAATCGAACAGACTTTCTTTGGTCAAAGCAGCAGATTTCTCTACATGTAGGTCTTGGAAATGCCAATAGAAGATGAAAAATCCTTTTTAAATGCAACTTAATCAGGATGGTCTCTTTCGGCACCGTATTTCACAAAACCCAGCGGGGGCTGAATACATTACACTCAAAATTCTCTCCCAATTTAAAGAAAAAAGAACCAAAAAAAAAAAAAGGAGAAGGGAACTTAGAAAAAAAAAAAAAAGAACCCTTATTCACCCTTTTAATTTATTTGTGGTGACATCACACATTAAACAATCTTCCTCCGCTTTCCAGTGACAAATCGCGATGACAAAATAAAGCCATTACTGCTTTATGGCTTTCTCCGGTATGCAATATTCCAGAACGCCATTAAGCAATTTATAAAAGATGGCGCGGAGCGTTGATATTGACAAGCCGCTATCACAAAATCATTATGCCGCTACGAAGCAGCCGGCTCAGATGTAATTAGGGCTAAATCAGGAATTATGGCAAAAGATCGAGAAAGAATACAAAATCATGTTAACAGTGATAAAGGCAAAATAAAAACAAACAATGACACAAAGCGATAAAACAAACCTGTAAGTGACGCGAAAGCGGAGGGAGCGAGATGATAATAAAATCTTCACAACAAAAAGCACTTTGCATTTTATCAGCTCTTTATTCCGATCTATGGCTCCTGTTCACATACACGCTATCGCTTGGAGGAGATTTAAAAACGCCTGTGTGAGGTTTGACTCACCAAAATGCTTACAGGAAACGTTGCCGAAACTACAGAAATATAGAAAGGAGAACCAAAACCAAAAGCCGAGAGTCAAAGATTCTTTGAATTGTTCTAAATTCCTTATAAATTCCACAAGAATATAGAAAGGAACACCAAAACCAAAAGGTGAGAGTTAAAGATTCTTTTAATTGTTCTAAATTCCATATAAATTCCACAAGAATATACAAAGGAGCACCAAAACCAAAAGGTTAGGGTCAAAGACTATTTAATTTGTTCAAATGTGAACAAGAATTTCATTTCTGGTCAACACGTTTCGATGACCAAAAAATTCTCCTTCCTCAGTGTCCAGATTACAAGATAAATAAAACATGATCATAAAAATGGGAAAAATCATATATACATAAATGTGGGCAGAACAGTGGATTAGAGGTTAGCATGTATGCCTTGAAGGCACTTATGTCTTGTAACACTGGGGTCCTTGGTTCAAACCCCTGCTAGGACAACAACTGCTTGGAGTTTCCATGTACTACCTGTGCTTGCCACAAGTACTCAGACTTCCCACCACAGTCCAAAGACGTGCTGGTTGGTCAATTGGCTTCTGTCGTAATTGGCCCTAGTATTTACTTTGATAGTGCTGGGCCCTGCCACCATGAAAAAAAAGTGCTAAAAGGCTCAAAGGGTTCTCAAGAAGAGTATTGGGAGGGATGAGGCCTCTAATCTTGTGTCCAGGTCTTATGGTCTTGCCGGAGAACAGCAGGTTGAGTGTGCAGGTGTCCACCAAGGAGACAGGAGGTCCTTGTCTTGGGGGCCAGAGCAAGTGCCAGGACAAGGTCATGTAGTGCCAAACTGCACCCCCAAAGATGTATGTGTAAGCCCCCACCTAGCACTAATCCTCTTCTCCTTCCCCCTTCCTAGCACACTCTCTCTTTCTTAGCACAAATATTTCCTATTCTGCCCCCCACCCACGTCCTCACTGTAGTTCCTCCCTCCCTCAAACACACAGAGCTTAGATGCAGCATGGCAGATGGCCAAATGATGTCCTTCCTCCTAGGCCCCTCCTCATATTGACACATCAGAGTTGGGAAGGAGCCTAGGGCAAGCTGACTTTTAACATATTTGCCAGGTAGCCGGGGAAGAGAGATGCCTCTACTCCCGGGATATAGGAGGGGTCGGGGACACCACCCACAGTCAGATCAGTGGCTTTACTGAGTTTGGTTACCTGCCCGCTACCCTTTTTTGCTGGGAGGGGATTGAGGCAGGTAACCAAACCCTACACAGTACCAATCTGACAGTCCCGATTCAGGAGCCCTGCAGTGGCAGAAAGAGGAGCTCGAAGGGAGAGAAAGCACAGCCCTCACCTTCTCCTGGCTCTCTTCTACTGTCCAGATTCGACCTGTTGCTTCCAGTGCTAAGCTGACAGGAGTAGTGATGGGGCCTGTGAGAGGTACAGAGTTGTACTTGGGCACAGCGGTGCTGTCTAACAGTCTGAGGGATCAGCCAAAGGTCTAGGCTTGGGGCCTGAACGGTAGTGCTGTAAAAGGAAGCCAGGAGACGTAAGATCATTTTTCTTTTGTGTTCCGAAGTGAAGGTGGACAGCCCAGCGAAAGCAACCATTTTGTTTTTGTGGAACTTTTACTTTTTTTTTTAACTTATAGTGGGCCAATAAACCATAAAGAGGATTTGCTAACTGGACTAAACTCCTTGGTAAGCATTACACCTGAGTGAACCCGGGACATATAGGTAAAAGCAGCCTCCTCTGTTCAGCCTCATCTCAGCCTTTATCTGTTTATAATTATATTTATTATTTTTTATATAGTTATTTATTTATACACCAATGTGCTCACATGGTCTGTGTCCCACCCCTGACCCCTCCCCTGGTTTGAGGTTTGTGGACTTTGCACACCTAGGCTAATATCTTAAATGATATAAAGGTTGGTGTGGAATCAGATATATTCTTCTTGGATCTGATGAAGAGGGCTAGACCCTCAAAACCTGTAAGCCTTTGGATGCTACGAGAACTTCCCACACCACTGGCCGAGCACTGATGACCTAGAGGCTGTCTCACCTGCATCCTTTTATCTGCCCACACTTGTTATAAGTTTGTAAGTAGATCACTTTTTTACTTAAAAAAATAAATAAAAAAAATTGTGTTGTTGGTGTAGCGAGATCCCGGGGCCCCTGGGCCCTAATGGTGACCTCCAGAGTTAGGGACAGCTGACATCCTTCTATGTAGAGTGGGTTATGAGGCATGGTGGGTGTAATGCAAGGTAGATTCATGAGCGCCAGACACTTCTTGAATGCAAAGAGATTTATTTTCTATTGAACAGAACTGGGGGAGAGATGATTAGGGCCAGGACACCCTTTAGTAGTTGCAATGTTAATTTGGCAGACTCCGAGACTTCTATAGGCAGACAGCCATGCAGGGAAAGGCATCCAGCAAGAAATCACATCTGCATGAGTAGGATCGCTGTCTCCTATGGCAACAGTCTTATAACAGTTTCTAATACAAGTTGTAATGAACTCCTTTACTTCTACAATCTCCTCTTATAAATCTTCACTCCACTGAGCTCCCAGTGAGATCCCCTGAGCTCTTCCAATCTTCTCAGGGAGTATCTTCCTCAAGAGTCACCCCCGGGTCCCTGATGGGTCTCTAGCTTGGCTCTCAGATACTTCTCAAGCTTCACCCCACTGACCTGCACGGTCCTTGGCTTGGCACACAAGGCTGCTCTGCAAGCGTCACCTCCGCTGGTTGGGTCCCTGGCTTGACACCTGCTGAGGTTTCCCAATTCTTCACCGTCCCTGGTTGGTGAGAATACTGCTCTGGTACTTGCTTCAGCTACTCACGGTGGTCCCTGGTAACAAGGTGGATGGTCCCTGAAGTAATTGGTACAATAAATATTATTCGAGGGTGGTTACGGATTCCCTCTATTTATTGCATATATGTATTAACTTGTCTTTCCCATAGTTAGCTAGTCTATTAAAACTCAGATAAGCACAATGATATAAGGTCAGCTATAAAAACAAATACACCGCTTAGTAAAACCATGTCCTTTTCATTTCCCAAGAAAATAGGAATATGCTAGCATGGAAATTCTATAGAGAATTATACAGAGTATATGACAAAAGACCATCAAAGATACTTATCACAATGCTATCCTTGAGATATTGTTTCGTCGGCTGGGCTCAGGATGGCAAAAGAGGGAGCTCTGACTCGTTCAGCCCTTTATACTTCAATCGTACACCATCCAGACCCAACCCCATTGCCATCCCATCTAGACTTTTGATGAATCACAGTATTTATGGGGCAGTCCTCCTCAATATATTATATTACTGTCCGTCCTGCTGTATTGGCCTCTAGGGGCAGCATTTTCCATGTCTCCTGGTCAATCTTCAATGCCTTTGATCTTTTGATCTTCTGTAGCAGAACATTCATCAATCATCTTGTCAGCTATGGTCCCTTTCAAGCTTGCTTGCATAGCATTATAACAACAGACGGTCCGGAGCCAAGCATTGTTCAGCCTTGATGGAGGCCTGATCTCTTCTTTCAGATATGCTACAAAGCTTTGATGTGCAACTCGTTACCTTCCTGGTATCAACTAGGAAGAACATTAGACCTTTACCCTTTAAAGCCATGGAACTGCGAGTATCAGCATGGCTGATCTTTGGGAATAGGAAACAGATATGTAACAGATCTATGACAGATCCAATTCAAACTCTGGATAATACCAAAACCATGTTGCATTCCAACAGTCCCTTAGTGGTGACAGCTTCCCCTCTACCTCTGACCACGACAGATTCTCCGGCCGGCAGAACCGTCACTTTTGGTTGGACTGCAAGCCGCAGTCCCAACCCTGCACTGCTCTCTTGCCCTCAGACAGCCTAGCAGCCAGATGTCCCGGGGATAGGACTCAGGCTCTGGCCTAGCAGCCCATACTGAGCCAGTACAACACATCAACCCAGACAGCCGTCCAGGTGGCACAGAACCCGGATCACCTGAATCCACCCAAATAAATAGGCTCTCCCAGCAGGCCAAGGGATTCTAGAAAATCCCTGCCCATTAGCTGAGATACCACATATACTCCTAACCTGTCCTTGCAATGCTCTTGTCTTATCTAATGCCACTAGTTACCCAGCCACCTAACGACAGAAGAGAAAAATGCAGCAATTACAGAATTAGGGCGAAGTCAGTTGACCCCCTAGCAATTGGCCAAGGCAACTATCACTTAGCAGATTAATTTGAGAGCAACCCTGTCTAAACATCAGGGTGCTATATCGGCAATGCACAAGGTCAGTGCGTCCTCTCTTTTGTTGTGTTTTCTAGTGTTTTTAAGGACGCCCACAGTCCTTTGAGGGCAGCAAGGCCTTTGGCAGTAGTGCACACAGTTAAGCGACAACCCCCCCCCCAGCACCACAGCTAAACGCAGGAGAGACTTTTTCTGTTTTGAATAAAAGCAGACTCAGTCTAGCTTGGTCTAGGCCACGCTACCGACGCATTTTACCCTGCCCCTGGGGCTTAGTCGTGGAGTTGAGGCTACACTGAGGCTGCTTTAACCTGTATGATCATCAGGTTTTTCAGGAGTATGGCGATCAGGATGTCCTCCTTCCAGCATATGCAGAGCCAGGACAAGCTCCTTTCCCCAAGCCAGCACCTACAGTGTGAGTCCACCGGATTTGGACACAGGAACCTGAGCGGCAATCCAAAACTTCTCATTCAGGTTTATGGCAGTAACTGCACATGATGTTTTCCAGCCACTGGTCTGAGGTGTGGGTACAGTGAGGGGGTGTCCTCAGCTCACCACTGCTCCTGGGACAGCTGACCCTCCTGGCCACCACTTGTCCCAGCTCTGGTATCACATATGGCGTCCAAGAGCTGAACCATACGACTGAAGGGATATCGCACACATACATAAAAGTAAAACCAAATGTTAATAAAAGGTATATCAGTTAGTTATAAAGTTATGATATAAACAGACGGAAAAATAGTATCACATAAAGTAGAATAATATGCATAAAAAAATGAATTGCAGGTAAAATTTACAATTTACTGTATAACAAAAAAAAAAAGACAATAGTACCCATAAGAACAAAGAATTAAGCGGCTAGGTTTGCAATCCAGCCTTGCACAGTCAGTAGAAGAATACTTTTAAAAATTCTTATCACATGAGATAAAATGATACACAATGAATAAAAAAAACTCTCATTGAAAATAACAATAAAATGAAGAAAAAAACACACTATATATGAGAACCAGTGAGGAAAGTGGCTATGTTCATAAAATAGCTTTGGAATATGAGTGTCATAAAAAAACAATGGCAGAATGGCTCATCATGCAAGTGAATAGCAGAATGTAACCTTGTAGCAAACACTACGGCTGCCTTTCTATAAAGGGATTGTTTGCGATGGTTGTGCAAATGCTTAAGCAATTCCAACAACAATTTTGATAAACATGTAGCACCCTCTAGTGCGCGCTACTAGTGTAGGAGTAGGGGAAAAAAAGCATATTCTGGCCAGGAGTCATTGAATTGGGTCAGATTTACTAGAGGCCAGGGCTGGGTGACTCATCCTGGCAGCTCTCTGGTGCCTCCCCCTGGTGTCTGGAAGGTTGGAGAACCTTCTAGAACTAGAGGGTGGTGGTTAGGAGGAGCTGCCATTAATATTTATGGAGCCTCAGTCAATCCCCAGATGTGGGCTGGCAGGGGGCACAGACAACCCCATAAATAGACATGGTCCATTCCAGCAGGGGAGTCAGGTGGAAGATGGAGGTAGAGTGCTGAGGAGAGGCTGTCGGTGGCCCTCGAGGGAACCCCCTGCCAGAGGGGGGTGATACACTGGGCTGGAGGTTCGGGATAGCTTTCCTAGAAGAATCCCACCACAGGAGGCAGTTGGAGGAGAACCTTCAGGAGAGGCAGGAGGACAGCGCAAAGGACAGACAGTGAGTAGAGATCAGCACTGAGCAGGGACAAAACAAGGGGAGAGACTGTCAGCTGTCTCTGAAGACAACAGTGGGCTTAGTCTTCATCCTTGCCCTGGGAAATCTCCATGGAACTGTGCCAGTTAGGTAGGACTGGGACCGAATGTCAATCAGGAGGACTGGGAAAAGGCATGGCTGGTGGAAGCCAGGTGGGCTAGCAATTTCTGCAAGCAAGTGGAGCTGGGATCAGGGGCCACAAGGGAAGCAGGAGGAATGTCATACTGTTTGCTCACTGCACTACTTTGTCAAGGGACTGAGAGCTCCTGCCTGTAATGGGCCTTTGCTGAGCCAACACTCAAGAGTGAGCAGCAGGTGCCTTGCTGAGAAAACCAAGTTTGCGCAGTATGAAGGAAAAGTTGACCTTTTGTAAATAGGGAGGAATTTGTCCCTTTTGTTCATAGTTCTGGCCATTTTTCAAGTTGGGCATCCCATAATTGGCTACTCGATCCAAGATATCAATCCCTAAGGCCCCTTTCACACAGGCTGTTCGATCAGGTCTGCCTGTCAGTTTTTCGGGCGGACCTGATCGGACCCTCCATTCACCCCTATGGAACGGTGACATGTCCGCTGACATCCGCTCCGCTATCCGATCCGATCCTGACCGCAAAATCCAGACAGATGGTGCAGTGGCGCCTGGTGGTATATTTTTTACTAGTTGGGGGGGGGGGGGGGGGGCGGCAAACAATCCACACAACGGATTGTTTATATAATATAGAATATAATATGTAAAATGAAAGGAAGCAAAAATTTGACTACTCTAGATTTGGTTACCATTGGTGTACAGAACGCCCCCAGGAATGTTATTTCACGATTGGCTCACTGGTTTTCATAGAAGTCTGCACTATGATAAAAGTCATATTTTAGGAATCCCCGAAACAGGAATTTCAGTTTTGGTGATTATTAAAGTGTTTGTTAAGCCACTCTAACCTGTATACACCATTAACACTGCCTCCTATTGTAGTACAGGGGGTCCCCGGGTTACGAACGAGATAGGGACTGTAGGTTTGTTCTTAAGTCGAATTTGTTTGTAAGTCGGAACAGTAACTTTTTTAAGTGCAAATCCAGTCTCATGCCGCGTACACACGAGCGGACTTTACGGCGGACTTTGCCCGGCGGATTTTTCGACATACTTTACGACGGACTTTCTGAATGAACGGACTTGCCTACACACAATCCACCAAAGTCCGTTGAATTCGTACGTGATGACGTACGACCGGACTAAAACAAGGAAGTTCATAGCCAGTAGCCAATAGCTGCCCTAGCGTGGCTTTTTGTCCGTCGAACTAGCATACAGACGGCGGACTTTTCGACCGGACTCGATTTCAACGGATAAATTTTAAACAAGTTTCAAATCTAAGTCCGTCCAACTTTTGAGCAAACAAAGTCCGCTGGAGCCCACACACATCGAATTGTCCGACGAAATCCAGTCCGCCGGGCAAAGTCCGCCGTAAAGTCCGCTCGTGTGTACGCGGCATCAGAGTCAGGAAGTGAGATTAAATCCATCTAATGAGGATACAGACAGCAGTAAAAACTTAAGTGGCTCTATAAATAAATAAATACAATGTAGACAGTGGTTTAACATATTATTTATGTTTACCTGTGCATGTAGATGCAGATACATACATGTAAATTCTTAAACATTTTCAAACACTGTACAGTACTGTACAGAACAGTACAACCTTAAACAATTATGGTAGAGGATGATGGGCTTGTTATTATAGAATCTGATTCAGCTGCTGGACTCTTGAAGTAGGCATCAAGGGATGTTTGCACAGCGCTTTTCTTTATCTCATCATAAATAGCCCTGTAGCATCTCAGGCCGTCAGTAACTGTATGATAAACTTTGGTAAACCTCTCTGTATCAGGATCTTGCTCCTCTAACTTTGCCATTCCTGCTTCAACAAGATGAAAAGCATCAGCTAACCGTTTTGTAGAAAACTTTTTCAATGTTGGAGTTTCTAGGTCCTGGTTTTCTTCACTAAATGCTGTCATCTGCTGGTCTAGTTCCCTAAGGTCTTCATTGCTTAATTCTCGCCCATGGGAGTCGAGTAACTCGATGATATCATTTTTACTGATGTCCAACTGCAATTGATTACCAATAATAACTACAGCTTGCCTGGTTCCGGAGATTTCTTCATCTGTAAACCCCAGAAATTCTTCTGTGAATTGGGGGCACAAATTTTTCCAAACACCTCTCATATTTGTTTCTTTCACTTCAACCCAAGCATCAGCAATATTTTTGATGGCATCATAAATGTGATAATTCTTCCAGAACTCTCTTAACCTCCCTGGCGGTATGATTATTTCTGATTTTAGGTGCTGAAAGCGGTACAATTATTTTGCACAGAAATTTGGCGTTTTATATTGTAGGCCTGTAATTCTTAGGAATAGTTCACTTAAATCTGTCCAAACAAGAGTCTAGTAGACATCCCGGGTATGATAAAGTTTGAAAAACGAAAT
This sequence comes from Lithobates septentrionalis, assembly GCA_037952835.1. NCBI lineage: Eukaryota > Metazoa > Chordata > Amphibia > Anura > Ranidae > Lithobates > Lithobates septentrionalis. The sequence goes on along the minus strand of JBBDGP010000752.1, from coordinate 350,081 downwards.
AAAAAATTATAATATAATAAATAACTATAAATAGTTTTTGGTTGCTATGGACAATCTCCAGTTTCCTGGCAGAAAGAACAGTTTTATATATATAAAACTGCATGCAGGACACTGGGCAGACCACTAGGGACAAAGGGGATGTGTAGTTATTTGATACAGTACTGTAATCTGTAAGATTACAGTATGCTGTATCTATACTGTGTGTTTCACTTTTGAATTTACGGCCGAACTCCGTCCCCGTGCGTCGCAACGCTCGCAGGGAACGGAGCTCGGCACTGTGAATCGAGCGAGACACAGCGGCTCGCCGATCACAGCGGGGAGACATCGCAGGATCCAGGGGACAAGGTAAGTAAACTCTTCCTGGATCCTGCGATGCGAGCCCGAGTCTGGCTCGGGGATACCGCTTTTGGTATGTAAAATCCAACCCGAGCCAGACTCGGGAATACCGCCAGGGAGGTTAAGGTCATCTGATCCTTTTGGGTAGCCCTGATAGCTTGTGAGAATGTCCTCCGTAAATAATAGGCCTTAAAGGAGGCTATGACTCCTTGATCCATAGGTTGAAGTAGTGATGTGGTGTTGGGGGGTAGAAATACCACCTTTACATTGGGGTGCAAGTCAGCTAAAGTGTTTGGATGTCCAGGGGCATTGTCAAGGAGAAGAAGAATTTTGAAGGGAATGTTTTCCCTCAAACAATAACGTTCAACAGCAGGGACAAAATGGTTCAAAAACCAATCTTCACACACTGTAGCTGTAACCCAAGCCTTTGCATTTGCCCTCCAAATAACAGGAAGAGATGCCTTAGTGACATTACGTAGTGCCCTGGGATTTAAGAAGAGATGCACTAACAAAGGCTTGAGCTTTAAATCCCCAGATGCATTACCCCCAAGTAAGACAGTCAGCCTGTCCTTTGATGCCTTATGTCCTGGTGCACATGTTTCCTCTTTTGAAATGTAGGTCCTAGCTGGCATTTTTTTCCAAAACAAGCCTGTTTCATCTACATTAAAAATTTGTTCTGGCATATAACCTTTGTTGTCAATAATAGCTTTCAATATCTTGGGAAAATTATTTGCAGCACTTACATCGGCACTTGCTGCTTCACCTTGAACTCTAATGCTATGCAAATTAGATCTTTCTTTAAAGCGATTGAACCAACCCCTACTTGCACCAAATTCTTCATTGCAATCATCTTCTCTTGGATGGGCAGCTTTTAAATCGTTGAAAAGGCTTTGAGCCTTTTCTTGAACAAAAGTAAGACTGATAGGTATATTACGCTGATTTTGGTCTTCTATCCAAATTGTCAGCAGCCTTTCCATCTCGACAATTAAACCACTGCGTTGCTTGGTAATAATCGTAGCATGCATTGGGGTATGGCCTTTCACATGCTCCATTATTCTACCTTTATCTTTTAAAATCGTTGCGATCGTTGACCGATTGTAGCCCAATGCTCTGCCAATAGATGATGGAGTTTCACCTTTTTCTGATCTTTTTATTATTTCTACTTTATTTTCCATGGTGTTGGATCTTCTTTTCTTTGCTGTATCACCAGCACTTGCATCAGATTTGTTTTTCGGCATTTTGAAGACAAAAAATGTGGAATGAAGTGCACTCTAGAAAAGAAGAACAAGAAGGAAAAAAAGTGTAGCAGCCAGCCAATTTATTACCAATTTATTCTAGGTAGACTGGAACTGTATAAAAACACTCACTGTGGCGGCAAGATAGATACAGGTATGCCCGCTTGTTGTGCGTCCTCAGAGCCGTCCAGCACTGTGGGATCCAGTACAGTAAAAAAAAACAGGGCTAAAAGAGAACAGAAGGATACAGTAGTGGTTACATTCAGGACCAAGCAAAGATGGTATCAAAAACACGCGCGATTGGGTGGGGGCTCCGCATGGGTAGATGGCATGGGTTCGTGCTGGGACACAGGGATACATTCTGTCCCTGTGTTCCAGTGTGGGCTCATGTCGTCTGCCAATTGTGGAGCTCTCATTCAATTGTGTGTGGTACAAGCAGGGCCGGATTTGCTCTCCCTGCCACCCCAAGGCCAGGTTCCGCAATGCTGCCCCTCCCCGCCAACCGAACCACCCCCTCAAAAATGGCAACTGGATGGCAGGAGTGGCACGGTTAGTTAAAATATGTTTTGTTTCTTTTTTTTTTTACTTTTTTATCACTTTTTTTTTTTTTTATTTGTAGCTTGTCGTTTACTTTTTTAATTTTTGTATATTTTTTTTTATTTTAATTATTCTTTACTTTTTTAATTACTTTGTTATTTTTTTTTAATTTAATTAATACTGTATTCTTATTTTTTTTATTTTTATTTTTTTATCAATTTTTTTTCACTTAACTTTATTGCTATCACACAGGAGAAAACAATTCCCTGTGTGATAGCAATTGGAGGTGACAGGTTCCCTTTATTGACCCTGTCACCTCCTAGCACTGCTAGATTTTCTGTCATAGCTGAGAGGGGAGGAGCACAGCTCTCCCCTCTCACTCTTTACATGGCGGCAGGGACAGGAGGAAGCAGAGAGGTACAGTACACTGCATATTAAGCATATATTAAGCATATTACAGTACTGCCGGGCTGCTCACCTGATGGCACAGCAGGGAGATGGATAGATGGTGTGTCCAGGCAGGCCGGCCGTGGTGCACCTCAGCGGGGCAGCGCTCATAGGAAAGACCGGGGATCCTGGAGGCTTCACTAGGCCGGACAAGGCCGCGGCCACGACGGGCAGTTTTAGCGGCCTGGCAGGCCACCGGCAGGCCACTGGACCGTACAAGGGCTGTGGACGGGCAGGCAGGATAACGAGGGGGGCCCCTTAACTTCACAACCAGGCCAGGAACACAGGAACGGCTCACACTTCAGCAAGAAGAGGGATGGCGTCGGCCAGCAGTGACGTCACTCAGGCCCCGTGAGTAGGGGTCGTTCGTAAGTCGGATGTTCGTAAGTCGGGGACCCCCTGTATCCCCCTCTGTGTGTGATTTATAAAAATAAATGCTGCAAATACCTCATTTCACTGCAGCGATTGCGTTCACATGACCAGCCAGCTTTCTCCTTTCCTCCTCTGACAGATGCAGCGGGCGGGGCTGAGATTTCCCTGCTGATGTCAGTCTGGAGGGGAGGAGGAGAGCTGGCTGGTCATGTGATCGCAATCTCGGCTCTTAAATGAGGTATTTACAGCATTTATATTTATAAATCGTTTACAGAGGGGGGACACTGCAATAGGAGGCAGTGCTAATGGTGTAACCAGGTTAGTGTTATGAGAGCAGCATGTGGGGAGGGGGGGGGGGGCGGCTCACACAGACAGAGAGGAGAGGGACACAGGAGCAGAGAAGAGAGCAGATAGCAGGCTGCTGATGAGGAGGCACCTAAACTGACTACGGTGTCTGGTCTCAGCAGCCATAATTACCGTGGTCACTTTACAGAGGGGTGGGAAGAAACTGGCAGGATCAGCCAGGTTTTTTAGGTGTTACAGGGGGCCAAATGACACTGGACAAGCACTGTGTCATATAACATGCTTTAAAGGAGCAGGATCTTTTATTTTCTGAGGTTAACAAACGCTTTAATCACTTCTATCTGCGTCTGATGCAGACATTGCAGCTTTTTCCAAGAGAACTAGGAATGAGCTGACGGTTAAGACCAATCGTTTGCTGTTCGGGTGTTTGGATGAATGCCTGAAGTTTAGCCGGTTCATTGCCATGGTCATCAGGAGCCAAACATCATTTTATATATATATATATATATATATATATGTTATATTTCTACAACTTCTATATATGTACATATACAAATACATTGCATATTGTGCAGAAGCGTGTTTTTTGGAATTTTTATTTCTAGGTTACATGATTTTTTTGTATAAATAACTTAATACTCGTTCACATTTGGGGGGGGGGGGGCTGTATTTGGGTGCCCCCTTATTATTAAAGGGGGGGCTTCAAAATTCTGATAAGTCCCCTGCCTACAGACCCCCCCACAACCCTGGCCTGGTGGTTGTTGGGGTCTGTAGGCAGGGGACTTATCAAAATCTGGAAGAGGCCCTTATCCTCATCAACATGGGGCAAAGGTGCTTGGCCAGGTACAAACAAATGTCCTCCTTCCCCCACCTATAAGGCCCCTTTCACACTGGGGCGGTGGGGGCGTCGGCGGTACAACAGCGCTATTTTTTGCGCTGCTGTACCGTCGTTCTTGCAGCGGTATTCGCCCGCTAGCGGTGCGGTTTTACCCCCCGCTGGCGGCCGAAAAAGGGTTAAAATCCCTCGTACAGCGCGGCTATAGCCGCGGTATTGCTGCGGTATAGCCGCGCTGTCCCATTGATTTCAATGGGCAGGAGCGGGGAAGGAGCGGTGAATACACCGCTCCTTCCCCGCTCCAAAAAAGCGGTTTGCAGGACTTTTCTCACCGCCCTGCCTGCACACCGCTTCAGTGTGAAAGCCCTCGGGCTTTCACACTGAACAAACAGCAGAGGCTGTTTAGGAGCGGTTTTCAGGCGGTATTTTTAGCGCAATACCGCCTGAAAACCGCTCCAGTGTGAAAGGGGTCTAACTGGCCTTTGAAGCAAGGAGCACATGGAAGGGCAATGCATGCAAAACAAAACCAAAGAAATCCCCGGCTTAACTTACATATCAGCCTGCTAACCAACCAAATTGACCTTACCAACAGTATGCGTTAAAAACAAGGGTTTAGTTTGCACACATTTGCAAAGACCCTTATGCCTTTAAGGAGGGATGGGCTCCCTCCTGGTCCACCTGCCCTCTGCCTATCAGATATAATACATGTGCTTCCACTGTGGAGGCTCTCAAAATTTTGAGTTAGGACTGCAGTTACTGGGGTGCCGTGACGGGGCTCTGTAGCTTCCATCTATTTGCAAATGTGTGACAACTATACTCCTGTTTTAACACATACTGTTAAACAGGACCACTTGGTTGGTTAGCAGGCTGGTCGGCAAGCTGAGCTGGCAATTTCTTTGGTTTTGTTTTGCATGGCCAGGTACCCCTCCATGTTAAGGGCAAGTGGCCTAGTACGTTTCAGCCCCCCCCCCCCCCCCACAACTGAGGATACACTTCACTTTTTTTTTTTGTGAAAGAGTAGAGCTACCAGTATCAGTATGTAACCCATGCCCATTCACATGGGGTGGCATTATCAGGGGGCATCCTTATTTAACCACTTAAGGACCAGGCCTATTTTTCAAACTTGTTTACAAGTTAAAATCTGTTCTTTTTGCTAGAAAATTACTTAGAACCCCCAAACATTATATATATTTTTTTCAGACACCCTGGAGAATAAAATGGCGGTCGTTGTTAACACTTTATGTCACACCCTATTTGCGTAGCGGTCTTACAAATGCATTTTTTTTTTTTTTAAAAATACCCTTTTTTGAATTAAAAAAAATAAGAAAACAGTAAAGTTAGCCCAATTTTATTATAAATTATTACAATTTTAAAATTATTATTATTGTGAAAGATAATGTTACGCCAAGTAAATTGATACCCAACATATCAAGCTTCAAAATTGCGCCCCGCAATGGCGACAAACTTTGACCCTTAAAGATCTCCATAGGCGACGTTTAAAAATTTCTACAGGTTACCAGTTTTGAGGTACAGAGGAGTTCTTTTGCTAGAATTATTGCTCTCACACTACCGATCGCAGGGATTCCTCACATGTGTGGTTTGAACACCGTTTACATATGCGAGCGTGACTTGGGCACGGCGGGACAGGGCGCTACACATTTTTTTTTCTTATTTATTTTACTTTTTATTTTTTATTTTTACACTGTCCCATTAAACTATCACTGTTTTTACGCTGTCCCTTTATAAAAGAAAACATTTGGATCACTTTTATTCCTATTACAAGGAATGTAAACATCCCTTGTAATAGAAAAAAAAAGCATGACGGGATCTCTTTAATGTAAGACCTGGGGAAAAAAGACCACAGATCTCACATTTACACTTAAATGCAATAAAATTCAATAATTTGCAAACAAATTCAATAAAAAAAAAATAAAAAAATTCCCCTTTAAGGTCGTTGGGCCGAAGTGACGTTTGACGTCACTTCCGTCATCCAATGTTATGGAACCGAGTCGGGGGCCATCATTTCCTCACTCGCCTCCATGCCTCGCAAGGGAAAGGATTGGATCGTCTCGGCTGCTACCAGCGGCTCCGGTAAGTGGTGGAGACGACCGAAGCGCGGCGGGAGGGGGGGGATTACATCTCCCGCCGCTGATAAAAGTGATCTCGCGGCGAGTCTGCCATGGAGACCATTTTTTTCTTAAAGAGGTTCGCCCGGCGTTTCTGAAAATACCGGGGGTTTTGGCTTTCTGCTGCCATAACCCCGGTATTTTATGTCAATGTAATGACGTACACTTAAATGATTAACCACTTCAGCTCCGGAAGATTTTACCCCTACCAGAGCACTTTTTACGATACAGCACTGCGTCGATTTAACTGACAATTGCGCAGTCGTGCGGCGCTGCACCCAAATAAAATTGACGTCCTTTTTTTCCCACAAATAGGGCTTTCTTTTGGTGGTATTTGATCACCTCTGCGGTTTTTAATTTTTTGCGCTATAAACAGAAAAAGAGGGCCAATTTAGAAAAAAAAGCAATATTTTTTACTTTTTGCTATAATAAATATCCCCAAAAAAACGAATTTCTTTCTCAGTTTAGGTCCATATGTATTCTTCTACATATTTTTGGTAAAAAAAAAAAAAGCAATAAGCGTATATTGATTGGTTTGCGCAAAAGTTATAGCGTCTACAAAATAGGGGATAGATTTATGACATTTTTATTATTGATTTTTTTTTATTATTAGTAATGGCGGCGATCTGCGATTTTTATCGTGACTGCGACATTATGGCAGACACATCGGACACTTTTGACACTATTTTGGGACCATTGTCATTTTATACAGCGATCAGTGCTATAAAAATGCACTGATTACTGTATAAATGACACTGGCAGGTAAGGGGTTAAACACTAGGGGGCGATCAAGGGGTTAAGTGTGTCCTAGGGAGTGATTCTAACTGTGGGGGGGTTTGTCTCACTAGAAGATGACAGATATCACTCTTCCCGATGACAGGGAGCAGTAGATCCTTGACATGTCACTAGGCAGAACGGGGAAAAGCCTTGTTTACATCTCCCCATTCTGCCACTCTGTGATACAATTGTGGGACACCGGCAGACATCGAGTCCACAGGACCTGCGGGCACGGTCACGCAGTACGTGGTGGACGCACGCACGCCCACAATGCCACGTCTTAAAGGGGACGTACGGGTACGCCCATGACGCACAGGTACGCCCATTTGCGCATGTACAAACAAAAAATAAAAAAGGTTAACCCTGTGCTTACTCAACCATTCAGCAGCTAACACAACAAATGGGGTATTTGTTCAAGGTAAAGTGTAGTGCTATTATATCCTGTGCATGTAACAATGCACTTGTTTGCTCACGCCCATTTGCGCAGCCGTGCCATTGTGCGGACGTACATCGGCGTGCGCTGGTCAGCAAGCAGTTAAAGAGGGTTTCCAGATTCTGAAAACCCCCCACAACCACCTTCCAGGGTTGTGGGTTAAAGGCCCTTTTCCTCCCCCCATCAAGGCACCCCCCCTCCATATTAAAGGCATGGGCCCCAGTATGGCTCAGAAGTAAGGGGCCGCACGCACATCCACCCCCTTTCCTGCCCAGCCAGGCTGCATGCTTGAATAAAGGTTCTGGCATGGATTTTTATGGTGACCTCACACATTTTTTTGTGTGGGTGTGGAGTCTGGTATATATTTTGGGGGGACATTTAGAAAGAACAAAACTATATAGATTAAGGCCTCATTCACACTTGCGTACTACAGTGCACGCCCTTGCAAGGGCCATGTTTACCTGCACAGGTGTTCCTTGCATCCCCATGCAGGCAGTCCCATCGCGGTGTGAGCACATGAAATTATTGCCAGGGGGGGAGTTTTATTGGAAGGGATTATTGAAGATAGGGGTAAACGTGGAGCTCTCCTTTAAACATTGCAGTGAGACTGTCATGCCGGTTCTTCACATTTCCTATCTCCTCTGGTTCTCACCTGCTGATACTCCTTTCTTGGTGTATAATTCCAGCTCTGAGACTCCATTTTTTTTTCCCATTTACATTTCAGATTCAAATAAAGTGCTGTAAACATGTTCCAAATGGTCCACTTCTTGACGGGAGAGACTGAAGGTAGCAATTTAACAATTTCCCGCACAATAATCCCCCCCGTTTGCTCGCTAAGCGAAACGGTTATGTGCAATAAAGATAAGCAGCATTTACAAGTGACATCTCAATGACATAGAAGGGATTTTTTTTTTTTTTTTTGCCAGCAGAAGCTGGTCCTCGTAGTAGAGACTGGATTACAGTGATGTCAGGTACAAGTATCATCATTAGAAGGAGAGCCGGGGGATTTCATCTGAAACATCTCCATTTTAGAGGCTTTGCATTCATCTCTTCATGTAATGAAATTATAGGTTAGCAATACATAGCATCGTGTGTGATTTACAAAAAGGGTGCACAGAATGGCACAGGATGCACGGGGAGTGACAGGATGCTGTAGAGTCACAGGGTGCTGGGGTTACCTGGGGTCACAGGTGATGTAAGAAGATTTGGGGTTACTGGGTGATGACACAGGAGTGAACAGGGGTCACTGGAGGCACAGGGGGTGCATACAGGTCACAGAGCCACTGGTGTACACTGGTGCGCAGTCATGTTGGAACAGGAAGAGGCCGTCCCCAAACTGTTCCCACAAAGTTGGGAGCATGAAATTGTCCAAAATGTCTTGGTATGCTGACGCCTTAAGAGTTCCCTTCACTGGAACTAAGGGGCCAATCCCAACCCCTGAAAAACAACCCCCCACACCATAATCCCCCCTCCACCTAATGATCTGGACCAGTGCACAAAGCAAGGTCCATAAAGACACGGATGAGAGAGTTTGGGGTGGAGGAACTTGACTGGCCTGCACAGAGTCCTGACCTCAACCCGATAGAAACCCCTTTGGGATGAATCAGAGCGGAGAGTGCGAGCCAGGCCTTCTCATCCAACATCAGTGCCTGACCTCACAAATGCGCTTCTGGAAGAATGGTCAAACATTCCCATAGACACACTCCTAAACCTTGTGGACAGCCTTCCCAGAAGAGTTGAAGCTGGTATAGCTGCAAAGGGTGGGCCAACTCAATATTGAACCCTACGGACTAATGCCCCATACACACGGTGGGACTTTGTTCGGACATTCCGACAACAAAATCCTAGGATTTTTTCAGACGGATGTTGGCTCAAACTTGTCTTGCATACACACGGTCACACAAAGTTGTCGGAAAATCCGATCGTTCTGAACGCGGTGACGTAAAACACGTACGTCGGGACTATAAACGGGGCAGTGGCCAATAGCTTTCATCTCTTTATTTATTCTGCGCATGCGTGGCACTTTGTGCGTCGGATTTGTGTACACACGATCGGAATTTCCGACAACGGATTTTGTTGTCGGAAAAAATTTTATAGCCTGCTCTCAAACTTTGTGTGTTGGAAAATCCGATGGAAAATGTGTGATGGAGCCCACACACGCTCGGAATTTCCGAGAACAAGGTCCTATCACACATTTTCCGTCGGAAAATCCGACCGTGTGTACGGAGCATAAGACTGGGGTGCCATCAAAGTTCATGTGCGTGTAAAGGCAGGCGTCCCAATACTTTTGGCAATATAGTGTTTCTATATATAAAGCACTGCGTAAATTGCCAGGCCTATATAAGTACCTGTAATAAATAAATAAAATAAATGAACTGAGGGGTCATTATTTGGAGGTGAGCGGCTGGTGAACACAGCGTTGGAGGCACGTGTGGCACTCATTGTCTGCAAATGATTTATTTATCACTATTTAGCACAGCGGTGGTTTTTGCCACGGAATGGATTTGAAGAATTCTACCTAAATTTATGGACATTTAATATTTTATTTTTTGATGATATTTTTATGCTGCACTGGTATTGATTTATTGTGTAACCTCGTGTTTTGGAGGAGAGGACCATGGCTGGGTCCTAGGAAGAGTGAGTGTGACACAAGGGCCATAGAGTTTGATCTTTATTTATATATACATTGCTTTTGGTTACTCTTCTTGCCGTTTGCTACTCAAGAAACAAATTTATAGATTTTTTTGCGTCTCCATATAGAGCAGAACCACACTGATTTTCTCAGGCTCTAAGAATAGTAATAGAGAGATTCTCACTGAATATCTCATCATCTACTGTAGCTGAATGCAGCTAAATCTAGCTAAGACATCACACAACAGCTTGGGTGTAAACAGTGGCGGTGCGTCCATAAGGGCGCACGGGCGCCGCCCCCTCCCTCCTGCCACCCCCTCTATCACCAATTGATAGATTCATGCATTGCATGAATCTATCTATGGCCGCCGCTGCCACCCCCTATTTAGGCGCCTGGCCCCTTTTCGGGCACAGGGTGCCTGAATTACAGCGGTGGGGGGGGGGGGGTGTTTTTGAAGCACCTGATTAGAGCTGTAGGCTCTAATAGGCGTCAATTAAAGGTGACCTGCGAGCGCCATTGCTGGGCCCTCGCAGGTCACTCAGCTGTGTTAGAAAAGCGAATGAATATTTGCTTTCCTAACACTAAACCGCCCCTCCGCCAATCAGGTGCTCAGGTCTGTTACCTGATTGGCTGAAACGACTGGCGCCGCTATTGTAGGAGGAGCAGGAGGAGAGGACGCGAGATGAGGATGGCAGGAGAGGCATGGAGGACCCCGCTAGTCACCGTCACCCGCTGCCCCACCAAGACAGGGCGAGTGCCGGGCAGATGGCGAGCGGGCGGGGGGTCACACTGGGGGCATTTAAGGGCACACTGGAAGCATTTGAGGGGCACACTGGCAGAGTTTGAGGGGCACAGTGGCTGCGTTTGAGGGGCACACTGGCAGAGTTTGAGGGGCACAGTGGCTGCGTTTGAGGGGCATAGTGGCTGCGTTTAATGGGAATAGTGACTGGCTGTGTTTAATGGGCACAGTGGCTGCGTTTGAGGGGCACACTGGCAGCGTTTGAGGGGCAAAGTGGCTGCGTTTGATGGGCACACAGGCAGCGTTTGAGGGGCAGAGTGGCTGCGTTCGATGGGCACAGTGGCTGCGTTTGAGGGGCATAGTGGCTGCGTTTAATGGGCACAGTGACTGGCTGCGTTTAATGGGCACAGTGGCTGCGTTTCCTAACACTAAACCGCCTCTCCGCCAATCAGGTGCTAGGGTCTGTTACCTGATTGGCTGAAACGACAGGCGCCACTATTGGACGCCCAGCAGGAGGAGAGGACGGGAGATGAGGATGGCAGGAGACGCATGGAGGACCACGCTCGTCGCCGTCACCCACTGCCCCACCAAGACAGGGCGAGTGCCGGGCAGACGGCGAGCGGGCGGGAGTCACACTGGGGGCATTTAAGGGCACACTGGCAGCATTTGATGGGCACACTGGCAGAGTTTGAGGGGCACAGTGGCTGCGTTTGAGGGGCACAGTGGCTGCGTTTGAGGGGCACAGTGGCTGCGTTTGAGGGGCACAGTGGCTGCGTTTGAGGGGCACACTGGCAGCATTTGAGGGGCACAGTGGCTGCGCTTGATGGGCACAGTGGCTGCGTTTGAGGGGCACAGTGGCTACGTTTGAGGGGCACAGTGGCTGCATTTGAGGGGCACACTGGCAGAGTTTGAGGAGCACAGTGGCAGCATTTGAGGGGCACACTGGCAGCGTTTGAGGGGCACAGTGGCTGCGTTTGAGGGGCACAGTGGCTGCGTTTGAGGGGCACAGTGGCTGCGTTTAATGGGCACAGTGGCTGCGTTTGAGGGGCACAGTGGCTGCGTTTGATGGGCACAGTGGCTGCCTTTGAGGGGCACAGTGGCTGCGTTTGATGGGCACAGTGGCTGCATTTGAGGGGCACAGTGGCTGCGTTTAATGGGCATGGTGGCTGCGCTTAATGGGCACAGTGGCTGTGTTTAATGGGCACAGTGGCTGCGTTTGATTATTTTTTTTCCAAAATTTTTTGAGCCCCCCCCCCTCCAAAAAAAAAAAATTTTAAGCACCAGCCGCCACTGGGTATAAATGTTATATATAGGGTGCAGAGAAGCAAGTGTTCTGGGGGCAGCCATGGAAGCCGCTGGATTAAAGGAAACCTACGCTAGGAAAATATGCTGGCTGCCAGTGCTGAAGTCAATTAAGAATTGTAGTTGATTGGCTGTTAGGCAGATGTGACAGCCCTAGATGTCACTGCTACCCCTAACAGACCGGAAATCAAACCATCAAGTAGAAGTGGTGAGGGTAATGCATGTGGTGAACCAGGACGACAAGTGACTTGGTGGGGCTAGGCATGACCCAGCTGTCCTGGTCAATGCTGAGACCAATGTAACAAGAATTGAAACTGAAGCACCACACCACTGCTAGGAGGTCCAGATACAACTTTATTCCATTAAAAGTCAGAGGCATGAAGGACCCCGCTCATCGCCGTCACCCGCTGCCCCACCAAGACAGGGCGAGTGCCGGGCAGATGGTGAGCGGGTGGGGGTCACACTGGGGGCATTCAAGGGCACACTGGCAGCATTTGATGGGCACACTGGCAGAGTTTGAGGGGCACAGTGGCTGCGTTTGGGCGGCACAGTGGCTGCATTCGAGGGGCACACTGGCAGAGTTTGAGGGGCACACTGGCAGCATTTGAGGGGCACACTGGCAGCGTTTGAGGGGCACAGTGGCTGCGCTTGATGGGCACAGTGGCTGCGTTTGAGGGGCACAGTGGCTACGTTTGAGGGGCACAGTGGCTGCATTTGAGGGGCACACTGGCAGAGTTTGAGGGGCACAGTGGCAGCATTTGAGGGGCACACTGGCAGCGTTTGAGGGGCACAGTGGCTGCATTTGAGGGGCACAGTGGCTGCGTTTGAGGGGCACAGTGGCTGCGTTTGAGGGGCACAGTGGCTGCATTTAATGGGCACAGTGGCTGCGTTTGAGGGGCACAGTGGCTGCGTTTGATGGGCACAGTGGCTGCATTTGAGGGGCACAGTGGCTGCGTTTGAGGGGCACAGTGGCTGCGTTTGATGGGCACAGTGGCTGCGTTTGAGGGGCACAGTGGCTGCGTTTGATGGGCACAGTGGCTGCGTTTGAGGGGCACAGTGGCTGCGTTTAATGGGCACGGTGGCTGCGCTTAATGGGCACAGTGGCTGCGTTTAATGGGCACAGTGGCTGCGTTTGATTATTTTTTTCCAAATTTTTTTGAGCCCCCCCCCCCCAAAAAAATTTTTAAGCACCAGCCGCCACTGGGTATAAATGTTATATATAGGGTGCAGAGAAGCAAGTGTTCTGGGGGCAGCCATGGAAGCCGCTGGATTAAAGGAAACCTACGCTAGGAAAATATGCTGGCTGCCAGTGCTGAAGTCAATTAAGAATTGTAGTTGATTGGCTGTTAGGCAGATGTGACAGCCCTAGATGTCACTGCTACCCCTAACAGACCGGAAAGCAAACCATCAAGTAGAGGTGGTGAGGGTAATGCATGTGGTGAACCAGGACGACAAGTGACTTGGTGGGGCTAGGCAGGGCCGTCTTTACTATTGATTGGACCCTGGGCAAAACTTTTCTTGGGGCCCCCTCTTCCATGCAGTTTTGCTCTCCACCTGCTCTGAGACATACAATAAATAGCAGCTAGACTCAAAATCAGTTTGCTGAATCAGATCAGGCAGCGATTGCGATTGGTTGCCAGAGGTTACAGTGTATCATTACCGCTCACTGACTGGTTGCTAGAGGTTACAGCACACATTATGGCTCACTGATTAGTTGCTAGAGATTACAGCACATGATTTCTGCTTGTTGATTGGCTGCTAGAGATTACTGTGGATATGACCTCAGGGAGGGCATGATATACATATCAATGCCGCCGTCCTCCGCTATTTACATATGAATGCCACCACTATTTACATATGAATGCCAGTAATTTACATGTAAACACAAGGTCTGCAGGTGAGTCATCTGTACACAACAAAAAGGGCAGAGATGGGCAGCGTTAGTAGCAGCACTTCACACTGAGATATTGGGACACAGCACGGGACTAAAACTTTAAGGGATGAGGGAATTTAAACTAGAATAGTTGGCAAGTATGAGGCAGCTGCTTTGGGCCCCACAACAATGACAAGGCCCAGGGCAGCTGCCCCTTTTGCCCTGCCTTAAAAACGGCCCTGGGGCTAGGCATGACCCAGCTGTCTTGGTCAATGCTGAGACCAATGTAACAAGAATTGAAACTGAAGCACCACACCACTGCTAGGAGGTCCAGATACAACTTTATTCCATTAAAAGTCAGGGGTACGATCCAAAAAAGTAGGCAACACGTTCCAGAGGGTCCAAGCGCCCCTTCATCAGGGCTACAAAGAACATAAGAAGATTTCTATATCCATGATTGCTATTAGACATGTGCACACTGAAATATTTTGTTTCGGAATTTCGGTTTCGTCCGAAAAATAAATTTATTTAGTTGCTCCCCAAATTTGTTTTTATATATTTAGTTTCGTTAAAAAAAAAATGCTTTCGTTCGAAAATCTGAATTAAGGTCGAATCTGCCAATTGAAGGCTTATGGTGTCTGTCAGACATTCAGCCGCAGGTTCAATAGACACAGATCGCTATAGTCACCATCGTGTCGAATCTTCTATCTCTATCAAACTGTTGTCGCAACGATATAAAAAGAAAGCATTTTATTATTTCGGATCTTTTGGATTTTGGATTCTGCACGTTCGTTATCGTTCGTTAAAACGAACACGAAAATTCCAGAAATTTGGCCGAAAATGCACTCAGATGAAAACGAATGCACATGTCTAATTGATATGAAAATCTTCCTTTTTTTCTTTATAGCCTTGATGAAGGGGGTTTTTAGACCCCTGACACGCGTTGGCTACTTTTTGGATTGTAACCCTGACTTTTAATAGAATAAAGTTGTATCTGGACCTCTTAGCAGTGGTGTGGTGCTTCAATTTCAATTCTCGTTTCATTACACTGCAGCCGTGGAGATCCTCAGATCATTTACACCAACATTATTACCTTAGGATAACAAAACCAGTAAGATAACCCTACAGGTCCAGCACTATCTTTTCACTTTCCTCAAATGTTGCCATGAATGACAGAATACATGGAAGATGGAGAATCAGTGGCAGCTGGTGCTCTAAATTTTTTGTGGGTGCAAACAAACTGAAAAATACTGAAACCACCCCCCCCCCGCCATCAATTGCAGCCTCACTGTGCCCATCAAATGCAGCCACTGTGCTCATCATACGCAGCCACTTGTGCCCATCATACGCAGCCACTTGTGCCCATTATACGCAGCCACATGTGCCCATCAAATGCAGCCACTTGTGCCCATTTCAGTATATGCAGTCACTTGTGCCCACCGACCCCCCCCCCCATCAATTGCAGCCTCACTGTGCCCATCAAATGCAGCCCTTGTACCCATCAATGCAGCCACTTGTGCCCATCAAATGTAGTCACTCTGCCCATCATACGCAGCCACTGTGCCCATCATACGCAGCCACTTGTGCCCATCATACGCAGCCACTTGTGCCCATCATACGCAGCCACTTGTGCCCAGTATATGCAGCCACCTGTGCCCACCGACCCCCCCCCCCATCAATTGCAGCCTCACTGTGCCCATCAAATGCAGCCCTTGTGCCCATCATATGTAGCCACTTGTGCCCATCATATGCAGCCACTTGTGCCCATCATATGCAGCCACTTGTGCACACCGACCCCCCCCCACTCGCGGCAGAACCCCCAACTCCCCCCCATCCCCACGCGTGGCTCTGACCGACCCCCTAGCTGGCACTTACCACCAGGCAGCAGCTCCTCCAAGTGCACCAGAGAGGCGGCAACCTCCGCTCCATCGTGTGCCTCCTCCGCTCCTCTTCCTAAGCACCAGGAATCCAATAGGGTGGCCTGGCGCTTTGGCCAATCAGGAAACAGGTCTGATGCCCTGCCTCCTGATTGGCGGGGAGAAAGGTTAGTGTGAAAATAACTAAAATTAATTCGCTATCATCACACAATTGGGTGGGATCAGGGCGCACTCTCTGCGCCCCGAGACCACCCTATTTTGAAGCCTATTAGAGCCTCTGGCTCTAATCAGGTGCTTCAAAAATTACCACCCCCCGTCAGAGGAATCAATGCGTCCGGCGTCCTGAAAGGGGCCGGGCGCATGGATGGGGGGGTGGCGCCCACAATGCACGGGACTCCACTGTGGAGAATCACTAAGGCCCCTTTCACATGTGAGCAGATCCCCTGCTATTTGAAACCAGACAGGACAGATGTCACATCTGTGCCAGTTCAGTTTCTGAAGATAGGACACGGGGTGGAACTCTGTCACCTATATGGGATGGTGGGTGCAAATAGACTCTGCTGTAGGTTTACATCACGCTACCTCCATTCTGGTCCTCAAAAACAGAAAAGGATGCAGGCCTTTTCAGATTTTTTTAACTGGACACAGAGGTAGACAGGTGTAAATTAGATATGGTCAAACGTAAGTTTGCCTCAAACATCGGGTGTTCGTTCGTTCGTAGAACAAACAAACTTATGGGGCGCTCGCGGTACGTTTGCGAGCCGCAAAGCACCCCATAATGCACTGCGAGATCGCATTGATGGCTGCTGATTAGCCAAAGCATGCACCTGACCTGTATGCTTTGGCCAATCACAGCGCGATGTACAGTGAGAGCCATGATTTAGCCAATCATGGCTCAGGGGCTAAGTCCACACCTCACACTATATAAGGCTGCTTCCAATGGTGGCCGTGTATAGTGTGTATTACTACAGAGAGATTAGGCAGGGTAGTTAGTGGATTGAGCGTGCAGTCAGTGTAGTGTATATAGTGCAGTCAGTATAGTGTATATAACTCAGTGCAGAGTATACAGTGCAGTCAGTGTAGAGTATATAGTGCAGTCAGTGTAGAGTATATAGTGCAGTCAGTGTAGTGTATATAGTGCAGTCAGTATAGTGTATATAAC
The DNA here is from genome assembly GCA_037952835.1 of Lithobates septentrionalis. NCBI lineage: Eukaryota > Metazoa > Chordata > Amphibia > Anura > Ranidae > Lithobates > Lithobates septentrionalis. The sequence continues at coordinate 333,095 of JBBDGP010000752.1, read as the reverse complement.
ACAGTGCAGAGTATATAGTGCAGTCAGTGTAGTGTATATAGTGCAGTCAGTATAGTGTATATAACGCAGAGCAGAGTATACAGTGCAGACAGTGTAGTGTATATAACGCAGTGCAGAGTATATAGTGCAGTCAGTGTAGAGTATACAGTGCAGTCAGTATAGTGTATATAACACAGTGCAGAGTATATAGTGCAGTCAGTATAGTGTATATAACACAGTGCAGAGTATATAGTGCAGTCACTATAGTGTATATAACACAGTGTAAAGTATATAGTGCAGTCAGTGTAGTGTATATGCCTATATTATTAACCAGTCTGACACCACTAATACTCTCTCGCAGTGGCTGTGTGACGTCACGGGCTCGGCACCTCCCCTCTATACGCGTATCGCCCTCTGATTGGGCTTCTTCAGTAGATGCTACTGAAGAAGCCCAATCGGAGGGAGAGGTTGTGAGGTTGTTGAATCAAAAGAGCAGTGGTTCTGGTGTGGTGGAGAGAAACCACAGCGGAGTGAAAGAAAGACCATTTCTGGGTTCTTTTAACTCAATTTTGAGGTGAGCAGGCATTGCAGCTGGTGACGGTGTGCACAATTAAGGGCGATCTGTTAGAGAGCAGAGAAGCACAGTGGTGTTTTTGTATATAAGGACTGAAGTTTTAAAACAATCAAGATTTAAATATACATATATGAACTAAATACATTGGAAATTTGTTAGAGCACATATTTATTAGTTCACATGGTGTTGTGATTCACTGAGAGTGTTACAGCAGCTGTGGATAATTAGTTAATCATATAATTTTGCACTAGAATATTTATTTATTAGCACTTAGCACTTTATTTATAGGAATTGGTGGTGCTGATTGTTACACATATCTTTTTAGTGTAGTGTATATAATGTGTATATAACACAGTGTAGAGTATATAGTGCAGTGTACAGTGTATAATTCAATGTATTGAAGTGGTTAAGGGGAACCCTATGACAGAATTAAGAAAAAAAGGACATGGGGTCACCCCCAAAATCTATACCAGGCTCTTTGGGTCTGGTATAGATTTTAAGAGGAACTCCACACCACAATTTTAGAAAAAAAAATGGCGTGGGGACCCCCCAAAATCCATACCAGACACTTATCCGAGCATGCAGCCTGACCGCCCCCCCTCCTGAACCATACCAGGCCGCTTGCCCTCAACATGGGGTGGGTGCTTTGGGGTGCACCCCAAAGCACCTTGTCCCCATGTTGATGGGGACAAAGGCTTCTTCCCGACAACCCCGGGCTGTGGTTGCCAGGGTCTGCGGGGCAGGGAGCTGATCAGAATCTGGAAGCCCCCTTTAACAAGGGGCCCCCAGATCCCCCCCCTCATGTGAAAGGGTATTGGGTACCCATCTCACAAAGAAAGTTTTTGACAAATCCTTTATTAAAAATAAAAAAAGTGTCCCGCATTGTAAATCCACCGTCAATCACGCCGCCCGGCCGACCTGAAAAATAGCAAAAATGGAAAATGCTCCACCTCCATTGTAGGCCTCCCGCCTCTCGCCGACTGCTCTCTCTTTGTTTTGACAGCTCTTATATAGGAAAGGATGGGGCCACCGGTGATATAACCAGGTGAACCCGCCCCTTCTGACGTCACGTGACAGTTTTTTTAAATCTGTATTGCCAGGGAGCCGGTGTTCTATCAAATAATGCCTCCTGTCAGATATTGCCTCTGACTGGTCTGCTCATGCGCAGGACACAATGTCACTCAAGCTATGTTGATCAGCTGGCCTGACGTCAACACAGCGCATTATCCCTCGCTGTTGCGGGGAGGGTTTTGGGTGTGTTGAAGGGCAGGTTTTGTGTGAGCTGCAATCCGCCGTTAGACACAGCGAAAACCCGGAGTTGAACACACTGAACCCGCCCTGCAACTCACACAAAGCCTGCCCTTCAACACAGCCAAAACCTGCCCTGAAACAGCGAGGCAGAATCTGACAATTATGTTCTCCCTCAGCGCTTTGCAGAGCGTCGGATAATGCCTCCGACGATCTGCGTATGCGCTGTATTAACGTCACGCCAGCTGATCAACATATCAGCTGGAGTGACGTTGCCTCCTGCGAATGCACAGACCCCTCGGAGGCATTATCCGATGGGAGGCATTTTTCCATAGGACACGGGCAATACATTACAGCCACAATACATTACAGCCGCAAGCAAGTTTAAATGAAATTTTTTCCTTTAGAAATGTCATTATTGCTGCAGTATGTTCTATACACCGCACAGATGCGCCACTTTACAGGCAGACCATGGGGACCCCCAGGCAAAATATTTAAAGAAATATTTCTTTTTTATTGTTTCACTTTAAGCATCATTAAAATCACTGCTCCTTTAAAATCAATTGTTTTAAAAAACTTTTGTTTGCATTGATACATGTCCCCTGTGGCAGTACCCGGGTCCCCATACACTTTTTATGGCAACAACTTGCATATAAGTCTGTAAAATGAGGACTTTTGATTTTTCATGTTCATGTCCCATAGACTTTAATAGAGTTTGCATGTTCGCTAGAACTTTTTGCCTGTTTAAGATGTTGCGCACCAAACCAGGGGAGTGTTCAGCCCATCCCCACCGTTTGGTTTCTAAAGATCGAACACGGGGTAGAACCCCGTCATCCATATGGGATGGTGGGTGTAAATAGACTCTGCTGTTGGTTTACATCAGGCTATCTCCGATCTGGTCCACAAAAGGATGCAGTCCTTTTCATTTTTTTTTTTAACTGGACAGGGAGGCAGACAGGTGTAAATGGACATGGACCTGAAAAACTGATGGGTGGACCTGATCTGAATGCCTGTGTGAAAGAGGTCTAAGACCGTAAGTTGAAGGGAATGACCGCCAAGGTAATTTTGTCTGGAATACTGCCTTGATATGTGCAAGTTGGAGGCCGTCCGCTGTCAGAACCAGCCTGTGGGTAGCCAGACGAAAGTTTAATAGCATGCAGCTTCTCCAAAAGACCTACTGTAGATAATATGGGGACCTCCAAAATTATATTGCCTGGAATTTTGCCTTGACGTGTGTAAGTTAGAAAAGACTGGAGAGCTTAGAAAGCTAAAGATGTGATGAAATTGGGAAGGATTTAGGAAGTCCTTTCTCTTCTCTTTCAGCAGTGATGGTGTTGTAGCAAAGTGTCTATTTACTCACCATGCTTAGATACAGGTGCAGGTCCCTTTGACTCCTTTTCTGACAAATCACTGGGTTCCTAAAGAGGGGAGGTAAATTTCTAAGCTTCCCTCCCTCAGTAGCTCAGAGAGACCACACCTGATGAGGAAGAGGTAGCTGGGAAAGTGATCTGCAGCCAGGTAAGAGGCCTTTCACTGTCAGAACCAGCATATGGGTAGCCAGACAGGAGCCTAATAGCATGCAGCTTCTCCGAAAGACCCACCTACCGTGGGGCCCCACTAATATTACATTGTCTGAAATATTGCCATGACATGTGCAACTCAGGAAACACAGTGTGAGCTTAGAGGGCTAAAAGCATGGCTAAAGACCTGGTGTAAGAGGGAAGGATGTAGGTGTCCAGAGTACTGAGCTGCCTTTTTATTAGGGGAACAGTAAAAGGCCATTACGAATCCTTCCTCTTCTCCTCTGTCGGAGCGGTGGGTGGTCCTCTAGCATAGTTCCCATTTACTCACCGTGCTCACATGCGATTCCTTTTCCCACAACTCCCTGGGTTCTTGGACTAGGAAGATAAGTCGCTTAGCTTCCCTTCCTCAGCAGCTCAGTGAGGCCACACCCGATGTGGGAGAAGTAGCTAAACATGTGATTTACACATGACAGTATGTGATGGCCAAGCCCATGACAGCCTGTGCTCACAGCAAGTGGATTGCATAATGTTGGCTGTCATTCAACCTGGAAGACTGAGGACATCTAGTGGTGGAGAAGAAGTACTGCAGGGGGCAGTGTCAGATTGAGGCTCTGCTATGCCACTGGTCTCCTTCTGAGTCTCAATGTTATTCATCCCACTTATTGTCTGTCCAGGTTGTCTTGGAAACACGCTCTCGGGGTGCCTTACCATGTGACTACAATACTGCAGAGAGCCGTGCTGATACCATTAAAGTATTGAACACTGAATTAGAAGGAAAGAGAAAGATGACCCCAGGATGTTACATAACCAGCCAGAAGAATTCTGGATTTAACGAACAACTATGGGCTCACTTCTTCATCCCCCAGAAAATCTCCCAGCGGTATGGTATGCTATTTTTTTTTTATATTTTTGCCAAAGATTTTAGGCTGGTCACATGATGCCACGAGACCCCCATTCTTCTTTGGATTTCGCCCAATGGTTGGCATTCCTCAATGATATCTTTAGAGCAGCTCTCTACACCATTATTTAGTGAGTGCAGAGTGATATGAAGACATCCCTGCAAGGTCACCATGCCACAGTCTGTCAGTCTGTCTTTAGTCTTCTAAGTTGAATGATTGAGCACCATGACGGACGACGTCTTGTGAAAAGAAATCACAGAAAGTGGTTAAAAGAAAGCACTGAAGGGACAGCATTTGATTCAAGGTGGATTGAAGGTGGAGCTGATTTTTTTTTTTTTAAAGTATGTATTAAGGCAGTGGTGGGTATGATAAAAAAAGATTGACAAAGACTGTTTCCATAATAAAGGAGATGGCTAGAGAATATAAGGAATGGTCAGAGATGTGGACATAATGCAAGAGATGGTCAGTGAGTACAGTATTATTATTATTATACAGGATTTGTATAGCGCCAACAGTTTGCGCAGCGCTTTACAACATGAGGGCAGACAGTACACTTACAATACAAATCAATACAGGAGGGATCAGAGGGCCCTGCTCGTTAGAGCTTACAATCTAGAAGGGAGGGTCAATTGGAAACAAAAGGTAATAACTGTGGGGGATGAGCTGATGGAGAAAATGAAAAAACAGTTGTTGTTAGGTATGGGTAGGGTAGGCTTCTCTGAAGAGAAGGGTTTTCAGGGATCGTCTAAAAGCTAATAGATTAGGAGATAAGCGGAAAGATTGGGGTAGGGCATTCCATAGGATTGGAGAGGCTTTGGAAAAGTCCTGGAGGTGAGCATGGGAGGAGGTGACGAGGGAGCTAGAGAGCAGAAGGTCTTGAGAGGAACGAAGAGAACGAGTAGGTTGGTATTTAGAGACTAGGCTAGTGATGTAGCTGGGGGCTAAATTGTGGGTGGCTTTGTACGTAGTTGTTAATATTTTGAATTTAATTCTTTGGCCGAGCGGAAGCCAGTGGAAGGATTGATAGAGAGGGGTAGCAGAGACAGAGCGATTGATAAGGTGGATGAGTCTGGCAGCCGCATTCATGATGGATTGAAGAGGTGATAGACTATGTAGAGGTAAGCCAATGAGAAGGGAGTTGCAGTAGTCGAGGTGAGAGATGACCAGCGAGTGAATTAAGAGCTTTGTTGTGTCATTGGTTAGAAAGGGGCATATTTTGGAAATGTTGCGAAGGTTGAGGCTGCAGGATTTGGATATTGATTGGACGTGGTGCTTAAAGGAGAGTTCAGAGTCCAGGACTACACCTAGAACGTTGGCATGTGGGGAAGGGCTTATATTTGTGCCATTGATTTTGACAGAGAGATCAGGGGAAGAGGCATATGGGGGAGGAAAATTTATAAGTTCCGTTTTGGATAGATTGAGTTTGAGGAAGTGGTGTGACATTCAGACTGATATATCTGATATAAAATTAGTGATAGGCGAGGAGACAGAGGGAGTGAGCTGAGGGGTAGAGAAATCGATTTGGGTGTTGTCAGCGTAGAGATGGTATTGGAAGCCATGGGAGGCTATCAGCTGACCCAGGGAGGAGGTGTAGATTGAAAATAGGAGAGGTCCAAGAACAGAACCTTGGGGGACCCCAACTGAGAAAGGAAGAGGAGAAGAGGAAGTAGAGTTGTAGGAAATGCTAAAGGTGTGGTTGGATAAGTAGGAAGAGAACCAGCGAAGAGTACAGTCACGGAGACCAAAGGTGAGGAGTATTTTGAGGAGGAGGGGATGGTCAACCGTATCAAAGGCAGCAGAGGGGTCCAGGAGTAGGAGTACAAAATAGTGTCGGTTTTGGCCATTAGTAGAACAATTTTTAGTTTTAGGAAAGCAGTTTCTGTGGAGTGTTGAGGACGAAATTCAGACTGAAGGGGATCAAGAAGGCTATTATCAGTGAGGTGGACACTCAGGCGGTTGTAGACCAGACGTTCAAGGAGTTTGGATAAGAAGAGGAGCAAGGAGATGGGGCGTAGGGTGTTAAGATTGGATGGGTCCAGTGAGGGCTTTTTAAGTATGGGTCTGACAAGTGCATATTTTAGAGAGTTGGGGAAGATGCCAGAAGAGAGGGAGAGATTGAAGATGTGGGTTAGAGAGTGTAGCATAGAGCCAGAGGGTGAACGTAGCATTTGTGAGAGAACAGGATCCAGAGGGCAGGTGGTAAGGTGGACATTGGCAAGTAGTTTAGCAACCTCGTCTATAGTGGTGGGGTTGAAAGAGGGAAGTAATGATTGTGCCTGTGGGCATGAAGTGTAAAGCGTGGAGGGTATCGGAACAGTAGAGATCTCCTCACGAATTGTATCAATCTTCTGTTTGAAGTGATTGGCGATCTCCTGGGCAGTGAGTGAGTTGGCGGGTGGAGGACAAAATAGAGAGTTGAAGGCAGAAAAGAGTTGACGGGGACGGGATGATAAGTTGCTAATGAGAGTGATAAAATAGGTCTGTTCGGCAGTGAAGAAGCTGGAATTGTATTTTTGGAGGGCAGATTTATATTGGTTGAAATCTCTGAGACTTAGTGTTACACCACAGGCGCTCGTGAGCACGACTATGTTTTTTCAGACTTCTAGTATCATCTGTTTGCCAAGGTTGAAGGGGTCGGGGCCTGATTCTGTGTGTAGAGAGGGGGGCCATTGAGTCCAGTGAGGCTAGAAGTGAGGCGTTGTAGACAAAAGTGGCTAGGTTGGTGCAGGATAGGGGTGAGATTTTGTCATAGAGGTTGTCGATAGCAGAGTAGAGAAGAGAAGGGTTGAGATGACGTAGGTTTCTGCGGGTAACGTTTAGGCGGTTGGAGGGAGAGGAGGTGGAGGAGAGGGAGAGAGTGAAACTAATAATGTGGTGATCAGAGAGAGGGAATGGATAGTTAGAGAGGTTGCCTGGAGTGCAAAGGTGAGAGAAAACGAGGTCAAGGGTATTGCCTTCGGAGTGAGTAGGAGCATGTATCCATTGCTTCAGGTCAAAGGAGGATGTTAGGCTGAGAAGTTTTGAAGTGGCAGGAGTGTTAGTATTAATAGGGATGTTGAAGTCCCCGAGAATGATTGTGGGGATTTCAGAAGAAAGAAAGTAGGGTAGCCAGGCAGAGAAGTCATCAAGAAAAGTTGATACTGGTCCAGGGGGCCTGTAGATCACAGCTATCCTTAGAGAAACTGGAGTGAAAAGACGAATGCAGTGTGCTTCGAAAGAGGAGGGTGACAGAGAGGGAGGTGGGTGAAGTACCTGAAAGGTACTATGTGGGGCTAGAAGGATTCCGACACCTCCTCCCTTACGTCCACTGGATCTGGGGGAGTGAGTCCAGAGAAGACCACCATGGGATAGGGCAGCAGAAGACGCAGTGTCGGATTAATGGAGCCAGGTTTCGGTAATGGCAAGTAGGTTAAATGAGTTGGCAATAAAGAGGTCATGGAGAGAGGTGAGTTTGTTGCTGACAGAGCGGGAGTTCCAAAGGGCACAAGAGAAAGGGAGTCTGGTCTTAGGAAGAATAGAAATGGGAACTAAATTGTGTTGATTGTGGCTGCTGCCAGAGGGTGCAGGGTGATGGGTTCATAGGGTACAGTTAAATGATGGAGGCCCAGGGTTTGGGGATACATCTCCACAGGTGGGGAGAAGCAGGAGAGTGAGGGAGGTAATATGGGAGTGGGATTTATATGAAGGGACATGGCCCAGGGTCTTGGAGATTTTTAGTATGTGTGAATTTAGAATTAGCAGGAGTTGGTGGGTGCAGTAATAAGGAGAGGACAGAAGTGAGGGTGATATATATATGCTGTAGGGGGGAGAAGAGGGGTGAAGGAGAGATAGTTTAAGGATAGAGGACAGAGCTGTCAAACGGAGTGGTAGAGAGTGCATGTTACAAGGAGAAAGAGCTGAAGGGGTAAACAAGGTCACCTGATGTCTGTCTGGTGTTTTTCAAAGTATTTTCTTGTGTTCATTTGCTTTGTGCATTCGCTGAAGTGCAGAGTCAGAAGTGCTCCCACTTATAGAAATAGCCCCACTTTGAGAAAGAGCCCCAGTTGCAAATGTGTGCCCCCTGCAGATGCTTCCCCCAAAAGAAGCTTATATTTATACTGATAGGGGTGGTGTGTGGGTGGATTTCAATAAGAAATCAGGAGGTAATAAAGCTTGGCTGGTTAACAGGGCAAAATTCTTACTTCAGAAACAGACTAGCAAGAGGGCACTAAAGTTAAACGGGCCATAATTTTGGGTAAGACAAGGGAGATAGTAAAGCATTGTAATGTGGACAGGTCTACAGACTGTTAAGCAAAAGTAACATACCAGAAATTATTAGACACATGAGAAAAGCAAATAGCAGTGTTTTAGTTTTTGGGTGGAGATGGTTCAGTTAGCACATACCATAGCAATTTAGACTAGGGAAAACAAACACTTTAGATGGTCAGAGACTGTGGAAATAATACAAGAGATGGTCAGAGACTGTGGATATATTACAAGAGATGATCAGAGACCTTAGATACAAGAGGTGGTAAGAGGATACAAGAGGTGATCAGAGACTATGGACCTAATAAAAGAGATGGCCAGAGACTGCAGACATGGTACAGGAGATGGTCAGAGACTGTGGACTTAATACAACAGATGATCAGAGAATACAGGAGGATGGTCAAAGATTGTGGACATAATTCAAGAGATTGTCAGAAACTGTGAATTTAACACAGGAGATGGTCAGAGACTGTGGACATAAAAAAACAGATGGTCAGAGACTGCAGACATACTACAGGAGATGGTCAGAGACTGCAGACAAACTATAGGACATGGTCAGAGACTGCAGACATGCTACAGGAGGTGGTCAGAGGCTGCAGACAGGCTACAGGAGATTGTCAGAGACTGCAGACATACTACAGGAGATGGTCAGAGACTGTGTACATACTACAAGAGATGGTCAGAGAATACAGGAGATGGTCAGAAACTGTGGACATACTACAAGAGTTGGTCAGAGGATGCAGTAGATGCTCAGAGACTGTGGACATAATAAAACAGATGGTCAGAGACTGCAGACATACTACAGAAGATGGTCAGAGACTGCAGACATACTACAGGAGATGGTCAGAGACTGCAGACAAACTACAGGACGTGGTCAGAGACTGCAGACATACTACAGGAGATGGTCAGAGAATGCAGAAATGCTACAGGAGATGGTCAGAGGCTGCAGACAGGCTACAGGAGATTGTCAGAGACTGCAGACATGGTACAGGAGATGATCAGAGACTGCAGACATGGTACAGGAGATGGTCAGAGAATACAGGAGATGATCAGACACTGTGGACATAATACAAGAGATGATCAGAGACTGTGGACATAATACAGGAGATGGTCAGAGAATGTGGACATAATACAATAGATGGTCAGAGAATGTAGACATACTACAAGAGATAGTCAGAGAATACAGGAGATTGTCAGAGACTGCAGACATATTACAAGAGATGGTTAGAGACTTTGGTCATAATACAAGAGATGGTCAGAGAATACAAGAGATGGTCAGAGACTTTGGACATAATACAAGAGATGGTTATGGAATACAGGAGCCAGCCAGAGACTGCAGACATGGTACAGGAGATGGTCAGAGACTGTGGACATTACAAGAGATGGTCAGAGAATACAGGAAATGTCAGAGACTGCAGACATATTACAAGAGATGGTTAGAGACTCTGAACATAATACAAGAGATGGTCAGAGACTTAGGAGGTAATAGAAGAGATGTTCAGAGAATACAGGAGATGGTCAGACTGCAGACATGGTACAGGAGATGGTCAGAGACTGCAGACATAATACAAGGGATGGTCAGAGACTTTGAATATAATACAAGAGATGGTCAGAGAATATAGGGAATAGTCAGATATGGTGAACTTAATACAAGAGATGGTAAGAGAATACAGGAGAGAGTCAAAGACTGTGAACATGCTATAGGAATTGTTGGAGAGGACATGCTTTCAAAGATATTTATAGACTGGAGACACATTACATGAGACTGCTAGAAAATATTGTTATAACAAGGCAACAGGGAAACATTTGTTGCATTTATAACACAAATTCGCCGGCCAGGCTCACATACGTTCACCCATTAGAGTCATATTCCTTCAACACTTTCCCTTTAAATATGACCTAATCTTTGTTACATGTGTCCATGACATACGCCTGTTCCTACAAGTCCTACAACCCATCGTTTGTGACCCGGTAACAAGTTGACTGGAAACATCGAGTAAGATCAGATTAAACCAGCTGGAAAGTAATTACATGGTTCCCGAGACCATGCCACCGTCGCTCGGAATTTCAAACAGCAGTCCATAATAGGACGGCGGATTCAAAGACAATCGCTGCTACTGACACTGAGTCTCCTTTCTGCTCGGCGCCATTGCAGGACAGAGAAATGCTGCTTCACTTATTGATGTTTCCGGGCTTGTCGGACAGAATACAGAGATAAATTATACAGCTACATGGATAAATAGTCCATCGATCTCTTCACCTGCTCTCCTTCCAAGTTAAAAGGCAGAATCCGACAAGAGAGAAAAAAAAAAAAAGGACTAAAATATAGACAATCCAATACCAACTGGGGGGGGGGGGAGGGACTCTTTGGCATGGGGGTAAACATGTCAATCTCCATGCACCCCTCCCCCCCAAAATTTCTCCTCCTAGAACAAAACTTACCACCTGCCGCCCCCAGATGCCCCCTTTGAACACCATCCCCCCCAATCATCTTGTGGTGCCCCCCCACCTCACATGATACCACAGTGCCCAGGGAAGCTGCCCCTCCTGCCCACCCCTTGTCTCGGCGATGATAGGTGGGCATGGGGAAAGGTGGCTTTCATCATAACTTACATGGTCTTTTGTGACCTTTCCGTTTCCTACCTGTAAGCTGTAAAATAATCTTCAGGTCTAGAGGAACCCCTGCTGAAAACAATTCATCAAGGTAAAAATGTATCCTAATCAATAATGAGAATGCCCCACTTTACAGTAATGGTCAGAATTCCACTTCACTCCTAACCATTCCAAATCATATAATTCCTCCTCAACTCATAACCCCCCCCCCCCCCCCCCCATCTCCCATATCCCTCCCTCCACTGTCAATTTCCAAACTCCTATTTTTCCCTCTGTGCCTAACTACCCCAGCTCTTGTAACCCCTCCTCTACTCCTAACCTTCCAATATTTCAATCCCCTCCTCTATTCCTAATATCCCCAACTCCTATAACCCACCTATTTTCCTAACTCCCCAACTCCTATAGCCCCGCCTCTTTTCCTAACTCCCCAACCCCTATAGCCCCGCCTCTTTTCCTAACTCCCCAACTCCTATAGCCCCGCCTCTTTTCCTAACTCCCCAACCCCTATAGCCCCGCCTCTTTTCCTAACTCCCCAACTCCTATAGCCCTGCCTCTTTTCCTACCTCCCCAACTCCTATAGCCCCGCCTCTTTTCCAAACTCCCCAACTCCTATAACCCGTCTCTATTTCTAACTCCCCAACTCCTATAACCCGCCTCTATTTCTAACTCCCCAACTCCTATAACCCCTTTTAACCTTCCAACTCTTTAACCTTGTTATCCTCTCCTAATCCCCCCCCAACTCCTTTAATTCCTCCTCTATTCCTAACTTCTCCAACTCCTGTAACCCCCCTCCACTGCTAACCTTCCAATATTACAATCCCCTCCTTCATTCCTAATATCTCCAATTCTTATAACATGCCGCTATTCCTAACCCTCTAACTCCCATAACCCACCTCTGTTCCTAACTCCCCATCTCCTATAACCCGCCTCTATTCCTAACTCCCCATCTCCTATAACCCGCCTCTATTCCTAACTCCCCATCTCCTTTAACCCGCCTCTATTCCTAACTCCCCATCTCCTATAACCCACCTCTATTCCTAACTCCCTAACTTCTATAACCCGTTTCTTTTCCTAACCCCTCTTTTCCTATAACCAGCCGCTATTCCTAACTCCAACTCCTACAACCTACCTCTATTCCTAACTCTGCATCTCTTATAACCTCCTTCTATTCCTAATCCCCAATTCCGATAAACCCTCCTAATCCCCTCAACCCCAACTCTTATATTTCCTCCTCTACACCTAATCTTCCAACTCTAATGGGGCGTACACACGGTCGGACTTTTCAGCTACAAAAGTCCGACAGCCTGTCCGACAGACTTTCGACGGACTTTTGGCGGACTTTCGACGGACTTGCGGCGGACTTTCTAACGAACAGACTTGCCTACACACGATCACACAAAAGTCCGTCGAATTCTTACGTGATGACGTACACCGGACTAAAATAAGGAAGTTCATAGCCAGTAGCCAATAGCTGCCCTAGGGTTCATAGGGTACAGTTAAATGATGGAGGCCCAGGGTTTGGGGATACATCTCCACAGGTGGGGAGAAGCAGGAGAGTGAGGGAGGTAATATGGGAGTGGGATTTATATGAAGGGACATGGCCCAGGGTCTTGGAGATTTTTAGTATGTGTGAATTTAGAATTAGCAGGAGTTGGTGGGTGCAGTAATAAGGAGAGGACAGAAGTGAGGGTGATATATATATGCTGTAGGGGGGAGAAGAGGGGTGAAGGAGAGATAGTTTAAGGATAGAGGACAGAGCTGTCAAACGGAGTGGTAGAGAGTGCATGTTACAAGGAGAAAGAGCTGAAGGGGTAAACAAGGTCACCTGATGTCTGTCTGGTGTTTTTCAAAGTATTTTCTTGTGTTCATTTGCTTTGTGCATTCGCTGAAGTGCAGAGTCAGAAGTGCTCCCACTTATAGAAATAGCCCCACTTTGAGAAAGAGCCCCAGTTGCAAATGTGTGCCCCCTGCAGATGCTTCCCCCAAAAGAAGCTTATATTTATACTGATAGGGGTGGTGTGTGGGTGGATTTCAATAAGAAATCAGGAGGTAATAAAGCTTGGCTGGTTAACAGGGCAAAATTCTTACTTCAGAAACAGACTAGCAAGAGGGCACTAAAGTTAAACGGGCCATAACTTTGGGTAAGACAAGGGAGATAGTAAAGCATTGTAATGTGGACAGGTCTACAGACTGTTAAGCAAAAGTAACATACCAGAAATTATTAGACACATGAGAAAAGCAAATAGCAGTGTTTTAGTTTTTGGGTGGAGATGGTTCAGTTAGCACATACCATAGCAATTTAGACTAGGGAAAACAAACACTTTAGATGGTCAGAGACTGTGGAAATAATACAAGAGATGGTCAGAGACTGTGGATATATTACAAGAGATGATAAGAGACCTTAGATACAAGAGGTGGTAAGAGGATACAAGAGGTGATCAGAGACTATGGACCTAATAAAAGAGATGGCCAGAGACTGCAGACATGGTACAGGAGATGGTCAGAGACTGTGGACTTAATACAACAGATGATCAGAGAATACAGGAGGATGGTCAAAGATTGTGGACATAATTCAAGAGATTGTCAGAAACTGTGAATTTAACACAGGAGATGGTCAGAGACTGTGGACATAAAAAAACAGATGGTCAGAGACTGCAGACATACTACAGGAGATGGTCAGAGACTGCAGACAAACTATAGGACATGGTCAGAGACTGCAGACATGCTACAGGAGGTGGTCAGAGGCTGCAGACAGGCTACAGGAGATTTTCCTAACTCCCCAACCCCTATAGCCCCGCCTCTTTTCCTAACTCCCCAACTCCTATAGCCCTGCCTCTTTTCCTACCTCCCCAACTCCTATAGCCCCGCCTCTTTTCCAAACTCCCCAACTCCTATAACCCGTCTCTATTTCTAACTCCCCAACTCCTATAACCCGCCTCTATTTCTAACTCCCCAACTCCTATAACCCCTTTTAACCTTCCAACTCTTTAACCTTGTTATCCTCTCCTAATCCCCCCCCAACTCCTTTAATTCCTCCTCTATTCCTAACTTCTCCAACTCCTGTAACCCCCCTCCACTGCTAACCTTCCAATATTACAATCCCCTCCTTCATTCCTAATATCTCCAATTCTTATAACATGCCGCTATTCCTAACCCTCTAACTCCCATAACCCACCTCTGTTCCTAACTCCCCATCTCCTATAACCCGCCTCTATTCCTAACTCCCCATCTCCTATAACCCGCCTCTATTCCTAACTCCCCATCTCCTTTAACCCGCCTCTATTCCTAACTCCCCATCTCCTATAACCCACCTCTATTCCTAACTCCCTAACTTCTATAACCCGTTTCTTTTCCTAACCCCTCTTTTCCTATAACCAGCCGCTATTCCTAACTCCAACTCCTACAACCTACCTCTATTCCTAACTCTGCATCTCTTATAACCTCCTTCTATTCCTAATCCCCAATTCCGATAAACCCTCCTAATCCCCTCAACCCCAACTCTTATATTTCCTCCTCTACACCTAATCTTCCAACTCTAATGGGGCGTACACACGGTCGGACTTTTCAGCTACAAAAGTCCGACAGCCTGTCCGACAGACTTTTGACGGACTTTTGGCGGACTTTCGACGGACTTGCGGCGGACTTTCTAACGAACAGACTTGCCTACACATGATCACACAAAAGTCCGTCGAATTCTTACGTGATGACGTACACCGGACTAAAATAAGGAAGTTCATAGCCAGTAGCCAATAGCTGCCCTAGCGTGGGTTTTTGTCCGTCAGACTAGCATACAGACGAGCGGATTTTTCGACCGGACTCGAGTCCGTCGGAAAGATTTGAAGCATGTTTCAAATCTAAAGTCCGTCGGATTTGAGGCTGAAAAAGTCAGTTGAAAGTCCGGAGAAGCCCACACACGATCGGATTACCAGCCAGCTTTAGTCCGTCAGCGTCCGTTGGACTTTTGTAGCTGAAAAGTCCGACCGTGTGTACGCCCCATTACACTCTTATCCTCCTCAACTCATATATCTCTTCCTCTATTTTTTAACTCCTCAACTCATACAACCCCTCCTCCACTGCTAATCTCTTCAAACTCCCAACTCCAATCCTAACTAACCCAACACCCATAACCCTTCCTCTTCTCCTAGCTTCCCAACTCTTGAATCCCTTCCTCCACTCTTTGCTTCCCAACTCCTCAATCTCCTCCTTCACCTCCTTTACAGGTACTATCGGTATATATATAGTACAATTCACATCAGTCCCTGCCCTCAAAGAGCTTACAGTCTAAGGTCTCTATCTCACATTCATACATACACATACTAGGGCCAATTTAGACAGAAGCCAATTAACTTACCAGCATTTTGTAGCATTGGAGTTGAGATTTGAACCAAGGACTCTAGTACTACCAGAAAACTCATATAACCCCTCCTCTATTACTAACTCCACAACTCTTATAGCCCTCCTCTAATCCTACACCCCAACCCCTGCAATTACCTCACCCACCTTGAAAAGTATGTCTCCTAACCTCCAGGTTAATAAAATTAAAGCCAAGCTCAAAGAATTAGATAAAATCTACCCTTGTGGTAGCCCCGCCTTGCCCTGAACTGCCAAGGTTAACTGCTTGTTAACTCTAAGGTGCAGGAATAAGGCGTAATACCTTATTACTTGTTCCTGCAGGCCTCCTCCACAATGGTTTTCCATACTAACTGAATAAATGCCACGAAATTAACCTTGGTCATTACTACCAATTATTCCTGCATATACCACAGCCAAAACTGGAAAAAGGAAGTCTCTAGGTCTGCTACATACATTCTTTTGGTTTAATCATCTGCCAAGGTGTTGGAAACAGGCAGGACTCCTTGTTGAAAGCCATCTATAGCTAAGTTTCTTCTTACATTTTTCCAACATTATTACATTGGTTATCTCTACTTGTCATTACTTAATTGAATGCCATAGGAACGTAGCACCCTCCTAGGTAGGTGCTAGGTTAGGTAAATTCTGGCCCACTGTATTCAGTGAAGCTGCAATTGATTATCCTGGTCTGTTCTGTGTTTCAGTGGCTGCAGAATTAACTGCTTCACCCTGTCTGTCTGGAAATGTTCTGGAAGATATTGGGCAGGGAGGGTCAAATCAGCAGTTGCATATTTATGCAGCCTTGGCCAATCCCTGGGGAGAATTGCCCAGATGATGGCTAGGAGTCTGTATAAATACTATGAGACTTAGAGCTTTTTCCCTGAGGAGGAGATTGCAAGCCTAGAGGGGCTGTTTGCCCCCTAGGCGATTCTGCAATGTGTCTGCGGTTTATGGAGGCCTCAGCTGAGCTAGCTGGGGGCCTACTTTGCTGGGAGTTTGCTGAAGCTGACTTGAGGGTCTGGTCGTCTGAGGATCTAGGCTGGTATCACTGGGAGAAAGTGTCTGGAAGATATTGGAAGGAGGCAAATAATTATCCAAGGACATTCGTGAGTACAGACTGGTGTGAGAGATCCCAGAGACTGTGTGCCGCTGCCATCCCTCTTGTGCTAGAGTCAGCGTGTTTAAAGGGGACATTGTGTTTGGAAGATATCAGTCTATTTAATTCCTAGTGAAAAGACTCTGCTCGGATTTCTAAGGGGCAGACTAATCTCCTCAGCTCAGTCCACTATTTACTTATGCAAGGACTTGGCTCACAGTCCTAAAAGAGAAAGTTTAGTGTCCTCAAATTGCTACTGAAGGTCACTGAAGTAGCCCACAGTTACCCACTACTCATCCAAGTTCAAATTTTCATTAAAGCATCAAAAAGCAAACCCCCTAGACTGGTTAATGAGTCTGAAGAGTGACCAGAACCATGTGCCTGGTCATGGGGCAATTATTTGGAAAGGTACCCTGGGCATTTATTCTGCAGCTCCTCCGGGAGTAGCGCTACATACAGTTTGATTTTACCTGCAAGTGTTTGTGTGTTCTCTCTTTGCACATCTTGAAAATAAACCCCCAAAACATAAGTGTGCCACCCTCTAGTGTGCTAGGTGTAAATAGTTGTTAGTGTAGGAACATTTGGCCTGGCTGAGAGCCAGGCCTGGGTTGAATCTGGGTTAAGGATGAGTGACTAAGGGAGCCTGGAGGACTCATTAAGCAGCACCTCTGGTAACTCCCCCTGCTTTCTGGAAGCTTGGAGAAGCTTCCAGAAGTAGAGGGTGGAGTTTAGGAGGAGCTGCTTGGAGTATTGATATATTTATTGTACAATAAATATTGATACTTAAGAGGCGCTTTCTCTCTGATTTTTCATGTCTGGTATGGAGAGCTGACTTCGCTCAACAGGAAGCTGCCCTGGGTATTGGATATACAGAGATCCCCTTGACTCCCACATCCATTTACAACATCGATGAATTATAATCTATAGACTTTTCTTCATTCATTTTTTATTTAGCATTGGACTATTTTTTGGATATTGTTCTCCACTTGTTTATTTATTTTACTGATTGATTTTTTATCCTCATTGACTGATTACACACACAATGTGTGATTATATATTTGTTTATTATCCCTTTTTACTCATGGACTGAGCGCTGCTACATTATATATTTTAGCTTGGAGTATTGATGGGGGCCCCAGCCAATTTCCAGCAAAGTTGGCTGGCAGGGGGCAGATACCTCTTAAATACTCTTGGGTCATGACGGGTGGAAGATGGAGAAGGGGTGCTGAGGAGGCTGTTGGTGGCCCTTGAGGGTGCCCCCTAGTCTGGGGGGGTGACCTCAGGCCTGGGGCTTGGATGCTGGGGGGACCCTCTACAGCACATGGAGGATATTCTTCCTGGAGGCATGGGAGCAAGTGTAAGGACAGCAGGAGAAGGTCAGCATGTCCAGGAGTTCTCCAGGAAAGTCAGCCAGATGGGCTGGTGAGTGAGCAGTGTGGGAGGACTGTGGAGAGAGTGTCAGTCTGGAGGACTGAGGAGAATTAGCCAGGAGGGCTAGTAAAAGGGGCAGCTGCACCCAGGTGGGCTGGCAATGCCTGAAGAGGTGGTGGTGGGATCAGTAGCCACAGAGATGTAAGCTGGACACTGGACTTTGCTACACAACCAAAGGGGCCCAGGGGCCCTGCCTGTAAAGGACTTTTTCTTTGATCTGGCTGAGTGCTTTGCCAGATTTACTAAACCGTGTCCCAGCTGATTGTGGTCTTTTTGCAAGTAAGTGCTGAAGGAAGGGGAAGGCATGTATATGGACTGTATATAGGAGACTTGTCCCTGAAAAGTTTTTCTGAAGTCAAGAGGGCATCCCATAATACTCTCACTCCCCATCCAAGTTTTATCCCCTCAATAAAATCCAAAAACAAAGTACTGGACTGTTTACTGACTCTGGAAGCCTATGGAAATTCTGTGTGCCTGACCGTGCAGGGTGGGGGATCCGAGTTCACTTGTGGCTCCTACGTGGGGTGTGCTACATAAACTTTCATGCAACTGTAATAAAACACCAACATAGTTTGGGGAGGGCGGAAAATGAGACATCCCGCCGAATAAGCCCAACACCCCCCCCCCCATCGGTCGTCCTGCACTTACCATCTAGGTCCTGGGCAGCTTTGGCTCCTTCCTGTGTCTCTTCCTCCTCAGTGGCTTCACCATACGTCTCGGGCTTCATGGCAGCTTCCTCCTTGGTGGCTTCACCCTGCGTCTCGGGCTTCACAGTGGCTTCCCTCCTCCTTCTCTCGGTGGCCAATACGATCGCTTCTCATCTCGGCCAATCAGGTCTCAGGACCCGCTTCCTGATTGGCCGGGAGGAGAATCATAAAGACAATAGCGAATATTAATACCCTTTTTTGAAGCCAATCGGGCTCTAATCATGTGCTTCAAAAAAAAAAACCCATTGTAATCCATGCATCCGGCGCCATGCATATAGATTGGGGGCCGGACCCATGGATTAGGGGGCAGCGCCCCTTATGGAAATAGTGCCCCATTGTTGGTGTCAGTGGGAGGAAAAGTGCCTCATATCAGTGGGAGGAATAGTGCTCCAAGGGCCTCATAAAGGCTAGCAAAGGGCCACAGTTTGGAGATCCCTGCTCTAGAACATAGATCCACACTCTGCCGCAGGGGCGGACTGACCATTGAGCCACTCGGGCACTGCCCGAGGGCCCTGGGCCACTAGGAGGCTCCATCAGGGTTGCCAGCCTCAGTAAAACCAGGGACAGTATGTATAAATCTGTTTTTTTTACATCTGTCTGTGTATACTCTGTGTACATGTATGTGTATACTGTGTGATTGTATACTGTGTGTGTGTATACTGTGTGTGTATATACTGTGTGGCCCCATAATCTCTGATTGCCTGGGGGCACCATAATCTCCTATTGCCCGGGGGCCCCATGAGTTATCAGTCTGCCCCTGCTCTGCCGTAAGTGCGGGGTTATGGGTTGTGTGACCCCCTATAGGTACATTTGGCTTTTGGATTCCAAAGTGAATCCCGATCTTGTACAATAACCTATTAGGTATGCATGGGGAACCATGGTCATGGATAGTCTCAGAACTATTATGAATGGGCTGCCAAGATACCACACGGGATGAAAATAATGCATGACCCTTTTTTAAACAATGCAGTGCACCATAACGTACGGCAGGGATCCTCAAACTACGGCCCTCCAGCTGTTGCGGAACTACACGTCCCATGAGGCATTATAAAACTCTGACATTCACAGACATGGCTAGGCATGATGGGAATTGTAGTTCCTGAACAACTGGAGGGCCATAGTTTGAAGACCCTTGACGTACGGTATGCGTGTTGTCCCTTGTACTCTCTACTGTGCAATGTGTTGGGGTGCAATGCATGGTGCTGCAACCAACCGCACGTAGAACAGGTTCATTCACATTTTGGTGCCCAAACCTAAATGGGAACTACAAGTCTCATCATCCCTGCCAGGCAGGATAATCCATATCCCAAATGATGGTGTAAAGGGATTTAGTCCTGACTTGTGCGTTGAATTCTAAGTGAACGTGTTCCTCTTATCTGTACGCACTCGGTGAATAGCGGATATAAAAACAAACTTTATCTCCTCTCTGCAACTTCGTTACGATTCTCCCTACGGACGCAAACTAAATTCTTGAGATACCAAAAAGCGAGATTGTTTTTTTTTTTCCCCCTCGCATTGAAATATATCCCTCCCTGGAATTCGGGAATCCAATGTCCGCGCTACGGTCACGCAGCGCCCGTCTCGTTTTTCATTGAGATCTCTGAACTCTGACTAGAAATAACCGACGCTGATTTGCGTCTGAAGCCGAGGTGTCGGGGAAGGTAAGTGAGCAGAAATCATGGTTTGTTTCATGCAGAGAAGTTTTTTTTTTTATAGTCCCTGTATCTTTTTCCCCCCCTCCCGCACATTTCACAGCTGAGCAACGGCTGGGAGGATGCACAGACACACAGCGCCATCTATTGGAGATCTGTGCCCATGGCAGCAGTCACAAGGCCAAAATCATCAACGATTGAAAGCGTTATCTAAACCCAAGGACAAAAGCGTAATACAGTGCAGCTTACCCGTCCTTAGATGTGCCGGCTACATTTTTATTCTTCTTTATCAGACCTCTCTTCATTTTTACCTGGTCATCCTGCTAGTCGGGATAAGCCCACCACACCTGGTTCAGTTTGCTGCCGAAGATCTGAATATAAATTCAAACCCCACTGGAGCAAAAAAAAATTGAAATCAGTTCTGTCCATTTTCAAGGCTAATGGACAAGGGGTTGTTAGGACCAGCGATTTTAACCACTTAAGCTGCAGAAGGTTTACCCCCCCCCCCCCTTCATGACCAGGCCATTCTTTTACGATACGGCACTGCGTTATTTTAACTGACAATTGCGCGGTCGTGTGACGCTGTACCCAAGTAAAACTGATGTTCTTTTTTCCCACAAATAGAGCTTTCTTTTGGTGGTATTTGATCACTTCTGCGGTTTTCATTTTTTGTGCTATAAACAAAAAAAGACCGACAATTTTGAAAAAAAAAATAATAATATTTTTTACTTTCTGCTATAAAACAGATCCAATTAAACATTAAAAAAAAAATCGAATTTCTTCATAAATTTATACCAATATGTTTTCTGCTACATATAGGGAGCCTCCGTTGAGGTACATCGTAGTTGTTGATAGTTCTGTCCCACGAATTGGAAAAAATTGTGTTTTAATGCCAGGTCAAGAAGCTCAAT
Organism: Lithobates septentrionalis; assembly: GCA_037952835.1. Taxonomy (NCBI): domain Eukaryota; kingdom Metazoa; phylum Chordata; class Amphibia; order Anura; family Ranidae; genus Lithobates; species Lithobates septentrionalis. The sequence goes on along the minus strand of JBBDGP010000752.1, from coordinate 311,867 downwards.
GACAAACTCGTTTTGGGCCCCCAGCTTGAATTATATACTACTCATCCAGTGACTCTTCACTCTATGCTATATACCTACGTGTGGAAAGGCAGCCTCTGGCAGTGCACTAATGGGCACTGATGAGGCTGCAATGATGGGGACTGAAGAAGTGGCTAAGTGTTTGCCTCTAAATAGTTACATATCTCTAAGGTATAGGGGTACCATCATCCTAGCAACAGTAGTATGGGAAGAGCTAGGAGCAACCCCTACTATGCCCCCAGCAATTGGAAGAATGGACTATCTCGGTACCCAGGAATCTTCTTACACAAAACACGATAAGAATTAACATTTTATTGTACAAATTTTGTTAAAAAAGGATGTATATCCACATACTGTACATTAATTAAAAACACACAGCTTGCAATGACATCAGTTTAACAAACTAGTAGTTAATGGTAATATAATATCCAACAGTGCCACTGATGAGGCTGCACTGATGAGGCGGCACTGATAGGCGGCACCGCAGGTGATTGGCCCTTTACAACGATCTGTGATCGGCTGTGTCCGAAGGACACATCGATCAGAGCGCGATGGATGTGCTCCCCAGGGGGCATGCAAGGGGCATGGTTCCTGGAGGACGTCCATGGATGCCCTCCCGAAACTCGAGAGTCGTGCTACAGTCATCTTTAGCAATGTAAGGAAGTGGTTAAGTGTCCCACATTCAGAAGTTCAAAGACTGCTGTTTGGAAGCTGAACAGTGGGGACCTTGAGTGGAGAGTAAACGCGTTTTGCTTTTTGACTGCTGGGTTTCATTTTTAGGTTCTTTTTGGGACTTTTCCTTGTAGCTTTTTATCACCTTTTTCTGACACTTTTTAAATAGCTTTTTTTTTTTTTTTTTTTTTTGCTTCCTTCAGCCTACTAATTAAAGGGAGTGGTTAATTGGTCACAGGTTTTTAAGGCCTATAAAACCTTGTGTAGATCACATCTGAAATTGCCAGACTGCTGGTTGGAAGCTAAACAGTGGGGACCTTGAGTGGAGAGTGAACAAGTTTTGCTTTTTGACTGCTGGTGATTGCTGGGTTGCATTTTTAGGTTCTTTTTGGGGCTTTTCCTTGTAGCTTTTTAACACCTTTTCTGACACTTTTTAAACAGCTTTTTTTTTTCTTTGCTTCCTTCAGCCTACTATTTAAGGGGAGTGGTTAATTGGTCACAGGTGCTTGAGGCCTATATAACCTTGTGTAGAACTCATTGTGAGCCTGCTCAACTTTGAGTCTGCTGGAACTCTGTCCAAGTGGAACTGGTCTAAGTGGTGAGTTAAAAAACAGAGTTAGTGGAACTGGACTAAGTGGAGAGTTAAAAACCAGAGTTGAAAACAGGAGGTTATAACAGGGGTCATAGTACCTGTATAGTGTGAGTACCTGAGTGTTTTCTGAGTAGTGTGTGTGGATCATTAGTACTTGTGTATTGTGTACTGTGTACTTGTGTATTTTGAGTGCACGTAGGTCTGCGAGTACCTGTGTATTGTCTTGTTGAGTACCTGTGTATTGTCTTGTTGAGTACCTGTGTAGTGTCTTGTTGAGTATTAGTGTCAGGAAGCTAGTTAGGTAATTTGGACAGGGTATAATCCCCAATCCTCATTAAATTAATAGGTACGATGTCCGGCGGGTGTGGAGAGGCGATTCGGTGTACATCTTGTGGCAGGTATGCGTTCCTAGATCATCCAATTGAGGGTGAATACTGCTGTGCAAAATGTAAGCGCATTGTTTCCCTGGATGCCCAGGTTCTGAATCTGGGGAAGCAACTGTCAGCACTGAGAAGTCCCTCCATACTAAAGGAGAGCCAGGAACGTACACGGCAGGTGCCGGCAGGGGCCAGCACAGAGGTGGGTGGAGACAAAGAGGTGCAGGGACTAGGAAAGAGTAGATGGGTGACAGTCAGGTAGGGTAGAGGGGAAAGTGCCAGGGAGGCCGATCCAGGGCTGGAGCATCCCAATAAGTACGCTCCATTGAGTGACATTGGTGAAACCAGTCAGGGACCAGCACTGCTGGAGATGAGGGACTCTCCTAGCTGTCAGGGGAAGAACTCCTCCAGTGAGAGTGGGGGGGGAGCGAAGGGAAAGGAAAGACAAATTCTGGTGGTAGGGGACTCAATTCTAAGAAGGACAGAGAGGGCAATCTGTCACAAAGACCTGAAGCACCAAACTGTATGTTGTCTACCAGGCGCCCGGGTTCGGCACATCACGGATCTTGTGGACAGATTACTGGGGGGGGCTAGGGAGGACCCAGCTGTCATGGTGCACGTTGGCACCAATGACAAAGTCAAAGGCAGATGGAGTGTCCTAAAGAATGATTTTAGGGACTTGGGAGCTAAATTGAGGAAAAGGACCTCCAAGGTAGTATTCTCGGGAATGCTACTGGTACTTTGAGCCACACCAGAAAGGAAGAGGGAGATTAGCGAAGTAAACAAGTGTCTGAAGAGCTGGTTTAGTAAGGAGAGGTTTGGGTTCCTGGAGGACTGGGCCGACTTCTCAGTCGATAACCGGTACTATAGAAGGGATGGACTGTACCTAAATGAGGGGGGTGCAGATCAGCTGGGATGACCAAAAAGTTAGAGGGGTTTTTAAACTAGGAAACTGGGGGGAGGGTCCAAAAGTACAGATAGTCAGCGCGGAACATATTCCAGAGGATAGTATTGGGAGCATTAGTAGTAGGTGGACCAAAGCACATAAACCCAAGGTAAGTATAGTAGCAAGTCCTAGTTGCAATCTCAGAACACCTAATAAGAGGATAATATGCGACTGGTCTAAACTACATGGCATGTTCAGTTGTTCGCCAATGCCAGGAGCCTGGCGCACAAGATGGGTGAACTAGAGATACTGTTGTACAAGAAGGATTTTGGATTTTGTGGGAATTTCAAAGACCTGGTTTAACAGCTCTCATGATTGTCTGGCAACCATTTAAGGTTATACCCTTTATCGCAAGGATAGAGAGGGTAAAAAAGGGGGAGGGGTATGCCTATATATCAAGAATAATGTAAGAGATCACATCACTAAGGGAGCTAGAATCCTTATGGGTAGAGCTCCAAAGGGATGATGCTAAGGGGAAAATAATACTGAGAGTATGCTATAGGCCCCCTAACCTGAGGGAGGAAGGGGAGACAGATCTCCTATCACAATTTGGTTTAGTAGCAAGGATGGGAAGGGTTATCATAATGGGGGATTTTAATTAGCATTCATCTAAGGCTCGCCAGTTCTTAAATGTCTTGCTGGACAATTTTATGGGTCAGATGTTAGACGCACCAACTAGAAATAAAGTGTTACTGGATCTACTGATTACCAACAATACAGACCTGATCATGGATGTGGAAATACGGGGCAATTTAGGTGATAGCGATCACAGGTCAATTGGCTTCAGCATAAATCACACAAATAGGAAACATAAGGGGAATGCAAAGACACTGAATTTCAAACGAACCAACTTCCCTAAACTACGAACCTTGCTAAAAGGCATAAATTGGGATAAAATCTTAGGAACAAAGAACACGGAGGAGAGATGGGTTTGCTTTAAGAGCATATTAAAAAAGGGCATTAGCCAGTGCATCCTATTGGGTAATAAATTTAAAAGAGCGAACAAAAGTCCTGGATGGCTTAACTCCAATGTAAAAATGCATATAAAAGCAAAGGAGAAGGCCTTCAAGAAATACAAGGTTGAGGGATCATCATCAGCATTCAGACTTTATAAAGAAACAAGAAATGTAAGGGTGCAATAAGGACGGCTAAGATAGAACATGAAAGACACATAGCGGAGGAGATCAAAAAAATCCCAAGGAATTCTTTAAGTATATAAATATTAAAAAAGGGAGGACAGATCATATTGGCCCCATAAAGAATGAGGAAGGACATCTGGTTACAAAGGATGGGGAGATGGCGAAGGTATTGAATTTATTCTTCTCCTCAGTCTTCATAAAGGAATCGGGGGCTTCAGTAACCAAAACTGCAATGTTTATCCTCATGACACATCACAGGAAGCACCTCCATGGTTAACAGAGGACGGAATAAAAATTATACTTGGGAAACTTAACATTAATAAATCGCCGGGACCAGATGGCTTTCACCCGAGGGTACTTAGGGAACTCAGTCAAGTAATTGCCAGACCATTGTTCCTAATTTTTACTGACAGTCTACTGACTGGAATGGTACTAGCTGATTGGAGAAAAGCCAATGTAGCACCAATATTTAAAAAGGGCCTAAAATACACCCCTGGGAATTACAGACCAGTTAGCCTAACATCAATAGTATGTAAACTCTTGGAGGGGATGATAAGGGACTATATACAAGATTTTAGTAATGAGATCGGTATAATTAGCAGTAATCAGCATGGATTCATGAAGAATCGTTCTTGCCAAACCAATCTATTAACCTTCTATGAGGAGGTGAGTTGCCATCTAGATAAAGGAAGGCCCGTAGACGTGGTGTATCTGGATTTTGCAAAAGCATTTGACAAAGTTCCCCATAAACGTTTACTGTACAAAATAAGGTCCGTTGGCATGGACCATAGGGTGAGTACATGGATTGAAAACTGGCTACAAGGGCGAGTTCAGAGGGTGGTGATAAATGGGGAGTAAAATGTAAAATAATGCATTTGGGTGGCAAAAATATGAATGCAATCTATACAATGGGGGGAGAACCTCTGGGGGAATCTAGGATGGAAAAGGACCTGGGGGTCCTAGTAGATGATGAGGATCAGCAATGGCATGCAATGCCATAGTTACATAGTAGGCGAGGTTGAAAAAAGACACAAGTCCATCAAGTCCAACCTATGTGTGATAATGCCAAGCTGCTGTTAACAAAGCAAACAGAATATTGGCATTAAAAGGGGGATTAATTCCAGAGATAAAACAATAATTCTCCCGCTCTACAAGACTCTGGTCCAGCCGCACCTGGAGTATGCTGTCAAGTTCTAGGCACCAGTTCTCAGGAAGGATGTACTGGAAATGGAGCGAGTACAAAGAAGGGCAACAAAGCTAATAAAGGGTCTGGAGGATATTAGTTATGAGGAAAGGTTGCGAGCACTGAACTTATTCTCTCTGGAGAAGAGACGCTTGAGAGGGGATATGATTTCAATTTACAAATACCGGACTGGTGACCCCACAATAGGGCTTTTTGCGGAAGGGAGTTTAACAAGACTTGTGGCCATTCATTAAAATTAGAAGAAAAGAGGTTTAACCTTCAACTACGTAGAGGGTTTGTTACTGTAAGAGCGGCAAGGATGTGGAATTCCCTTCCACAGGCGGTGGTCTTAGCGGGGAGCATCGATAGTTTCAAGAAACTATTAGATAAGCACCTGAACAACCACAACATACAGGGATATACAATGTAATACTGACATATAATCACACACATAGGTTGGACTTGATGGACTTGTGTCTTTTTTCGACCTCACCTACTACATAACTATGTAGGTATGGGAGTGGGCATTCCTAGGTAGGCTGTATTTACATGCAGACCACCCAAGGTAACTCGCAGATGTGACGGTGAGCCTCTAAACTGAAATCCAATAAATGAAAGGGGTTGGCCAGAGACAGGCTGGTGGGGGGGGGGGACTAAAGACTAAATGATGTTGGGTGTCCTCCAGCCAGGAAATGAGACAAGCTTTGTTTGACTTGCTGAAGTTTCTAATGCATGTTGTGAAAAGCTCACAGTGTGCAGTGAAATCAGAGGAAGCCATTTCAATCCAGGAGAAGATACGGTACAACTGTGCAAGACGGAAGGGAAGGCTGGAGTTCAGCTTCAATTTTGTTGACAAAAATAGCGTAAGTGGGTGATACATGGGCCCAGAGGCCTAGAAGTATACAAAAATGACATAACATTTTTATTAATGGTAGGGTTAAGGTATAACAATACAAGAATAATGAGATCCAATGGGATGTCAACATTATTTAAGAATGTGAACAAACATTACGTCTCTGAAGTCAGGGAACCCTGGATCGTCATATAAGACAAAAACCATATTGGAACTAAATAAGGTGTGTATTGAGCTGACTTCTTGAGACAGAAGGAACTGGATAAGTAAACTTCTTTAGCTCGGTGAGGGAAAATATTATTTTTCTCAGATGTTGAGAGTAATGGTGTCTGCCATTACTTAAGGTTGTAAGCCTCTAGGAGATTGGTAGTCCAGCTGACAGTCTTGTCTGAGATTCATAGATGGGTGAGGGACGAGGAACGAGGGAAAGAGAAAAGTATTGAGGTAGAGGTAGGAAGGGGTGAGTAATGGCCAAGAGAGGTAAAGAGAAAAGGGAGATAGGGGGGGGGGGGGCAAGGCCAAGATAAGGGGGGGGGGGGAATGCCCCAACCTGACCTTGTTTTGTGGCCTGCCTACCCTCCGGTATCCAGGGACTTTCATAGAGAATATGCTATTGTGGGGCTATCAAAAGTCAGAGTCCTGTTCGTTAGGTGGTGGAGCACATTAAATGGGTATATTCAGGTGTGGTTTGAAAAATGGGACCAGCAGGACCAGTAGGAGGTGTATTTGGAGAAAGTATTGTGTGAGATGGAGTTCCTCCATTTCAGCGCTCTTGTTGATTCTTTGGAACTACTCCCAAAGCGAAGGAGCTCGTGTCTTGCCCCAGAGAATCGGGATCCAAAGCTTGGCAGCGTTTAGCATATGCATGGTTAGAGATTTGAGGAAGATACGTCTAGGCAGAGTGGCGTGGTGTAGGAGGCTTTGGGCAGGGGAGAGATTTAACGAGATGGTTGTGACTCTGAAGATTGTCTTATGTACTTCCATCATCTACCAAGATTTTTGGCTAATGGTGCATGTACGCTGAGCTATTTTATCCACCGCTAAATGCTCTTGGCATCCTAAGGACGCATGTCACCTCATTACACTGCCCTTGGCAAACCAGGATTACATTATTCCCTACAAATAGAGAAAATATCAGGATACTTTTAGAGGGGCAGTTTTCCAGCGTCTGCAGTCCACATGTAAGTCTACACAGGAGAGAAAGAGAACGCCAAGAAAAGAAGAAAAAAAATAAATTCCACAAACTGAGATACAGGCGATGCCGCGAGTACAGTAGTATTAAGAAAAAAGCCTGATAACAGAAAGGTAAACGGCGAACATGAAAGGGAAGAGGCGAAGCAGAGCCGGTACGGCTGACAAAAGCCAGGCGTGTCCCAGAGGAGCCGGGGAGCCAGGCACGGCTTGTAATAACAAGGGAGGTGCAGCTGACATGAATGGGGAAATACATTAACGACGTGCCTGATACACATGTGATACAAAGAGCGAGCTGGAACCGGCTGTACGCCTAATGGGAAACGGTTGTTCTAAAGGCGAGTTCCGATGCAGAGCAGCCCGAGACAAACTCATCAGATGCATGACGTGGGAATAAATTCGTCTTTCTGTATGTTCAAGCCTCCCAGTATACAGTTTTCTAGTATACAGTAGACGTGTGCGGTTTCATTCCGAGTCAGTGGCGGTTGGTAATTTTGTTTGGGGGGGGCGGAAAACAACCGAACCCCCCCATCCCCCCCCCCCCCCCCGCTGTCTGACGGTCGGTCCACCGGCACTTACCCCATCTGTGCGGTGGGCACCTGAGGAGCAGTGGATGAGATCAGGCATCCGAGGAGCGGCGGGGATCAGGGCACCAAGCAGCGGCGGAGATCGGGCATCCGAGGACCGGCGGGGAACGGCGGGGATCAGGGCACCAGTCAGCAGCGGGGGATCGGGCATCCGAGGATCAGCTGGGATCAGGGCACCAAGCAGCGGTTGGGATCGGGCATCCAAGGAGCGGCGCGGATCAGGGCACCAAGCAGCGGCTGGGATTAGGGCACCAAGCAGCGGCTGGGATCGGGCATCCGAGGAGCGGCACGGATCAGGGCACCAAGCAGCGGTGGGAATCAGGCATCTGAGGAGCGGCCGGGATCAGGGCATCCAGGCATTGGCCAGTGGCTCTTCTTCTCGCTTCTGCCGTGCTTCTCCTCCCCTCCTCCTAGGCCCGAATGCCCACAATGGACGGGCCGCCCCTGTTCAGAGTTGAAATTTGGACAAACTTTTCCTTATTTGGATGTGTCTGAATTTCCAAATACAACAGTAATGAATTTCATCAAATCCGAATTAAACATTAACTAAATTCTTTTGTTTCACTTGGATGTTAAAAGCATCCAAATGAAATTAATAATTCAATTGAATTCAATAATAGCTGGTTATTAAAGCGGTGTTCCGGCTGAAATTATACTTTTTAAATAAAAATCCCCCTATAATACACAAGCTTAATGTATTCTAGTAAAGTTAGTCTGTAAACTAAGGTCTGTTTTGTTAGTTTATAGCAGTAGTTTGTTATTTTATAAACTTACAGCAGGCCGTGGCCATCTTAAGTGTGGGCATCTGAAGCCAGACTGTATTTCTTCCTGGATCTCATCCTTGCAGATCTCGCACATGCTCAGTGCAGCACAAGCAGTGTAATAGGTTTCAGGTCAGGTTTCCATAGCAATAGCAGAGTCAGAGGAAGTTGCTGCCCCTTCCAAGGAGGCATTGCAAACAGGAAATGATGCTATGGGCCGCGGCCAGGGAGGAGGAAGTGAAAAATGAATACAGCAGATATACAGTAGGTGCTGAGAATTTTTTTTTTTTAAATATCCAATTCCTTTACAGTGCACAGTTTAATGAGGGATGCTGAAGAGTTGTAAAAGTGGGTGGAACTCCACTTTAAGGAGCCGTGGAGTTCTTACAGGGTAAATTCACCTTTGTACACTTTTTTTTTTCTAAAATTCAGCTCCCCTATGTACCAATATAGCATTCATGTACTTTTTTTTTTGCAAAAATATCAAAGCTTTCCATTAAATCTACAGTCACCTACTTTTCTTGTCCTAATACACATTTCCAGACATTTCCATTAGTAATGTCTTACTTCCTGATCAGACTTTAGGTCATGACACAGGAAGGAGTTGATCAGCTGACCTCATTAGCACACGCCCTCCATCATCCACCCTCCCAGCTGCACATTTTTTAAATTAAATGCAATCAATCAGTGATCACCCTTCTCACTAAATACACAATCAGATTGCATAGTGTATGGCCATCTTTATACAAGTACATAGAAGGGAGTGGACAGACACACTCAGCTGTCAAGCCCCGTTCACAACTCTGCATAGCGGGAACTCGCATTCCCAAATGCGTTTTTTTTTTTTTATAGCAAGGGGAGGTGTTTTGGAGCATTTTCACTCATAACACATAGGGCATCTCATCCAATTGAATGGGCTGCCCTACACACAGCAATCTCTCCAAAGAAGCTTCAGAACTTTTCTTTAGAGCGGAGCTCGGTGCGTTTTTTTACTGTGATTTGTGGTGCAGCGCATTTCTGAAATGCAAGGAAACGCATAGATGTGAATGGAGTCTCATTGTTCTTGTGTTACCGCACCAATTTCACTTTCGGGCCCCATTCACATCTATCCTAGTGGGAGCGCACATTTTGTGGCTCGTTTTTCCTGTGACATGCACAGGGCAGCACTACATGTGAACTACAAGAAAAACAGAAATGGAAGGCGCGCACACCTAGTGCATTACCAAAGATAATTTAATAATAAAATGTTTTATATAAAAGTGGGTACTCGCAAAATGCCATAAAAACATTGCATGGACATGCACAGAACACGGGGTACATCTAACGCGTTTCGGGGGCGCGCCCCCTTCCTCAGAGCTAGGCACTACATGTGGTTGATGCGTGTTTTTTACTGTGCGTTTTGTAGCATTTGCCCCTCGTTTTTTTCACATGGCAAAATTTGTATTTGCTTCTGTGTTTGGTGTGCCGTTAATTAATGGCACTGAAAGTGCAACTAGTAATTTTAGGTGTATAAACATGGCCATACACTATACAATCTGATTGTATATTGTGTATTCAGTGAGGAGGGTGATCACTGATTGATTGCATTTCATTTAACCACTTGCTTACAGGGCACTTAAACCCCCCTCCTGCCCAGACCAATTTTGAGCTTTCAGCGCTGTCGCACTTTGAATGACAATTGCGCGGTCATACAACACTGTACCCAAATTAAATTTTTATCATTTTTTTCCCACAAATAGAGCTTTCTTTTGGTGGTATTTAATCACAGCTGGGGTTTTTATTTTTTGCTAAACAAACAAAAAAAGATGGAAATTTAAAAAAAAAAAAAAAAAAATCATGTTTAACCACTTGACGACCGCCTCACGCCGATGTACGTCGGCAAAGTGGCACGGACAGGCAAAATCACGTACATGGTACGTGATTTGCCTTCCGCGGGTGGGGGGTCCGATCGGACCCCCCCCCTGGTGCCCGAGGCGGTCGTCTTTTGTCCCACGGCGATCGGTGGTGAGGGGGAGACCATCCGTTCGTGGCCCCCCCTCGCGATCGCCGCTGGCCAATCGAATCATTCCTTTGCTGCTGTATGCTAAACAGCAGCAAAGGAAATGATGTCATCTCTCCTCGGCTCAGTAATTTCCGTTCCGGCCCGAGGAGAGAAGACATCAATGTGAGTGCACAACACTACACACACACAGTAGAACATGCCAGGCACACAAAACACCCCGATCCCCCCCCCCCGATCGCCCCCCAATCACCCCCCCCCCCCCTGTCACAAACTGACACCAGCAGTTTTTTTTTTTTTCTGATTACTGCATAGTGTCAGTTTGTGACAGTTACAGTGTTGGGACAGTTACTGTTACCCCCCTTTAGGTCTAGGGTACCCCCTAACCCCCCCTAATAAAGTTTTAACCCCTTGATCACCCCCTGTCACCAGTGTCACTAAGCGATCATTTTTCTGATCGCTGTATTAGTGTCGCTGGTGACGCTAGTTAGGGACATAAATATTTAGGTTCGCCGTCAGCGTTTTATAGCGTCAGGGACCCCCATATACTACCGAATAAATGTTTTAACCCCTTGATGGCCCCCTAGTTAACCCTTTCACCACTGATCACCGTATAACCGTTACGGTTGACGCTGGTTAGTTTGTTTATTTTTTATAGTGTCAGGGCACCCGCCGTTTATTACCGAATAAAGGTTTAGCCCCCTGATCGCCCGGCGGTGATATGCGTCGCCCCAGGCAGCGTCAGATTAGCGCCAGTACCGCTAACACCCACGCACGCACCGTACACCTCCCTTAGTGGTATAGTATCTGAACGCATCAATATCTGATCCGATCAGATCTATACTAGCGTCCCCAGCAGTTTAGGGTTCCAAAAACGCAGTGTTAGCGGGATCAGCCCAGATACCTGCTAGCATCTGCGTTTTGCCCCTCCGCCCGGCCCAGCCCAGCCCACCCAAGTGCAGTATCGATCGATCACTGTCACTTACAAAAGACTAAACGCATAACTGCAGCGTTCGCAGAGTCAGGCCTGATCCCTGCGATCGCTAACAGTTTTTTTGGTAGTATTTTGGTGAACTGGCAAGCACCAGCCCCAGGCAGCGTCAGGTTAGCGCCAGTATCGCTAACACCCACGCACGCACCGTACACCTCCCTTAGTGGTATAGTATCTGAACGGATCAATATCTGATCCGATCAGATCTATACTAGCGTCCCCAGCAGTTTAGGGTTCCCAAAAACGCAGTGTTAGCGGGATCAGCCCAGATACCTGCTAGCACCTGCGTTTTGCCCCTCCGCCCGGCCCAGCCCAGCCCACCCAAGTGCAGTATCGATCGATCACTGACACTTACAAAACACTAAATGCATAACTGCAGCGTTCGCAGAGTCAGGCCTGATCCCTGCGATCGCTAACAGTTTTTTTGGTAGTATTTTGGTGAACTGGCAAGCACCAGCCCCAGGCAGCGTCAGGTTAGCGCCAGTACCGCTAACACCCACGCACGCACTGTACACCACCCTTAGTGGTATAGTATCTGAACGGATCAATATCTGATCCAATCAGATCTATACTAGCATCCCCAGCAGTTTAGGGTTCTCACAAACGCAGTGTTAGCGGGATCAGCCCAGATACCTGCTAGCACCTGCGTTTTGCCCCTCCGCCCGGCCCAGCCCACCCAAGTGCAGTATCGATCGATCACTGTCACTTACAAAAGACTAAAACGCATAACTGCAGCGTTCGCAGAGTCAGGCCTGATCCCTGCGATCGCCAACAGATTTTTTGGTAGCGTTTTGGTGAACTGGCAAGCGCCAGCGGCCTAGTACACCCCGGTCGTAGTCAAACCAGCACTGCAGTAACACTTGGTGACGTGGCGAGTCCCATAAGTGCAGTTCAAGCTGGCGAGGTGGCAAGCTCAAGTAGTGTCCCGCTGCCACCAAAAAGACAAACACAGGCCCGTCGTGCCCATAGTGCCCTTCCTGCTGCATTCGCCAATCCTAATTGGGAACCCACCGCTTCTGCAGCGCCCGTACTTCCCCCATTCACATCCCCAACCAAATGCAGTCGGCTGCATGAGAGGCATTTTCTTTATGTCCTCCCGAATACCCCTACCCAGCGAACGCCCCCAAAAAAGATATTGTGTCTGCAGCTAGCGCGGATATAGGCGTGACACCCGCTATTATTGTCCCTCCTGTCCTGACAATCCTGGTCTTTGCATTGGTGAATGTTTTGAACGCTACCATGCACTAGTTGAGTATTAGCGTAGGGTACAGCATTGCACAGACTAGGCACACTTTCACAGGGTCTCCCAAGATGCCATCGCATTTTGAGAGACCCGAACCTGGAACCGGTTACAGTTATAAAAGTTAGTTACAAAAAAAGTGTAAAAAAAAATATATATATATATATATATATATAAAATAAAAAAAAATAGTTGTCGTTTTTTTGTTCTCTCTCTCTCTATTCTCTCTATTGTTCTGCTCTTTATTACTGTATTCTATTCTGCAATGTTTTATTGTTATTATGTTTTATCATGTTTGCTTTTCAGGTATGCAATTTTTTATACTTTACCGTTTACTGTGCTTTATTGTTAACCATTTTTTTGTCTTCAGGTACGCCATTCACAACTTGGTTATACCAGAATGATGCCTGCAGGTTTAGGTATCATCTTGGTATCATTCTTTTCAGCCAGCGGTCGGCTTTCATGTAAAAGCAATCCTAGCAGCTAATTAGCCTCTAGACTGCTTTTACAAGCCGTGGGAGGGAATGCCCCCCCCCCACCGTCTTCCGTGTTTTTCTCTGGCTCTCCTGTCTCAACAGGGAACCTGAAAATGCAGCCGGTGATTCAGCCAGCTGACCATAGAGCTGATCAGAGACCAGAGTGGCTCCAAACATCTCTATGGCCTAAGAAACCGGAAGCTACGAGCATTTTATGACTTAGATTTCGCTGGATGTAAATAGCGCCATTGGGAAATTGGGGAAGCATTTTATCACACCGATCTTGGTGTGGTCAGATGCTTTGAGGGCAGAGGAGAGATCTAGGGTCTAATAGACCCTAATTTTTTCAAAAAAGAGTACCTGTCACTACCTATTGCTATCATAGGGGATATTTACATTCCCCGAGATAACAATAAAAATGATTAAAAAAAAATAAAAATGAAAGGAACAGTTTAAAAATAAGATAAAAAAGCAAAAAAATAATAAATTAAAAAAAAAAAAAAAAAAAAAAAAAGCACCCCTGTCGCCCCCTGCTCTCGCACTAAGGCGAACGCAAGCGGCGGTCTGTCGTCAAACGCAAACAGCAATTGCACCATGCATGTGAGGTATCACCGCGAAGGTTAGATCGAGGGCAGTAATTTTTGCAGTAGACCTCCTCTGTAAATCTAAAGTGGTAACCTGTAAAGGCTTTTAAAGGCTTTTAAAAATGTATTTATTTTGTTGCCACTGCACGTTTGTGCGCAATTGTAAAGCATGTCATGTTTGGTATCCATGTACTCGGCCTAAGATCATCTTTTTTATTTCATCAAACATTTGGGCAATATAGTGTGTTTTAGTGCATTAAAATTTAAAAAAGTGTGTTTTTTCCCCAAAAAATGCGTTTGAAAAATCGCTGCGCAAATACTGTGTGAAAAAAAAAAATGAAACACCCACCATTTTAATCTGTAGGGCATTTGCTTTAAAAAAATATATAATGTTTGGGGGTTCAAAGTAATTTTCTTGCAAAAAAAAAAAACTTTTTCATGTAAACAATAAGTGTCAGAAAGGGCTTTGTCTTCAAGTGGTTAGAAGAGTGGGTGATGTGTGACATAAGCTTCTAAATGTTGTGCATAAAATGCCAGGACAGTTCAAAACCCCCCCAAATGACCCCATTTTGGAAAGTAGACACCCCAAGCTATTTGCTGAGAGGCATGTCGAGTCCATGGAATATTTTATATTGCGACACAAGTTGTGGGAAAGAGACAATTTTTTTTTTTTTTGCACAAAATTGTCACTAAATGATATATTGCTCAAACATGCCATGGGAATATGTGAAATTACACCCCAAAATACATTCTGCTGCTTATCCTGAGTACGGGGATACCACATGTGTGAGACTTTTTGGGAGCCTAGCCGCGTACGGAACCCCGAAAACCAAGCATCGCCTTCAGGCTTTCTAAGGGCGTGAATTTTTGATTTCTCTCTTGACTGCTTATCACAGTTTCGGAGACCATGGAATGCCCAGGTGGCACAACCCCCCCCCCAAATGACCCCATTTTGGAAAGTAGACACCCCAAGCTATTTGATGAGAGGTATAGTGAGTATTTTGCAGACCTCACTTTTTGTCACAAAGTTTTGAAAATTGAAAAAAGAAAAAAAAAAAAGTTTTTTCTTGTCTTTCTTCATTTTCAAAAACAAATGAGAGCTGCAAAATACTCACCATGCCTCTCAGCAAATAGCTTGGGGTGTCTACTTTCCAAAATGGGGTCATTTGGGGGGGTTTTGTGCCACCTGGGCATTCCATGGCCTCCGAAACTGTGATAGGCAGTGAAGAGTGAAATCAAAAATTTTCACCCTTAGAAATCCTGAAGGCGGTGATTGGTTTTCGGGGTCCCGTACACGGCTAGGCTCCCAAAAAGTCCCACACATGTGGTATCCCCGTACTCAGGAGAAGTAGCTAAATGTATTTTGGGGTGCAATTCCACATATGCCCATGGCCTGTGTGAGCAATATATCATTTAGTGACAACTTTGTGCAAAAAAAAAAAAAAAAAAAAAAAATGTGTCACTTTCCCGCAACTTGTGTCAAAATATAAAATATTCCATGGACTCAATATGCCTCTCTGGAAATAGCTTGGGGTGTCTACTTTCCAAAATGGGGTCATTTGGGGGGGTTTTGTGCCACCTGGGCATTCCATGGCCTCCGAAACTGTGATAGGCAGTAAAGAGTGAAATCATAAATTTACGCCCTTAGAAATCCTGAAGGCGGTGATTGGATTTCGGGGCCCCGTACGCGGCTAGGCTCCCAAAAAGTCCCACACATGTGGTATCCCCATATTCAGGAGAAGCAGCAGAATGTATTTTGGGGTGCAATTCCACATAGGCCCATGGCCTGTGTGAGCAATATATCATTTAGTGACAACTTTTTGTAAATATATATATTTTTTTTTTTTTGTCATTATTCAATCACTTGGGACAAAAAAAAAAAATATTCAATGGGTTCAACATGCCTCTCAGCAATTTCCTTGGGGTGTCTACTTTCCAAAATGGGGTCATTTGGGGGGGTTTTGTACTGCCCTGCCATTTTAGCACCTCAAGAAATGACATAGGCAGTCATAAACTAAAAGCTGTGTAAATTACAGAAAATGTACCCTAGTTTGTAGACGCTATAACTTTTGCGCAAACCAATAAATATACGCTTATTGACATTTTTTTTTACCAAAAACATGTGGCCGAATACATTTTGGCCTAAATGTATGACTAAAATTGAGTTTATTGGATTTTTTTTATAACAAAAAGTAGAAAATATCATTTTTTTTCAAAATTTTCGGTCTTTTTCCATTTATAGCGCAAAAAATAAAAACCGCAGAGGTGATCAAATACCATCAAAAGAAAGCTCTATTTGTGGGAAGAAAAGGACGCAAATTTCGTTTGGGTACAGCATTGCATGACCGCGCAATTAGCAGTTAAAGCGACGCAGTGCCAAATTGGAAAAAGACCTCTGGTCCTTAGGCAGCATAATGGTCCGGGGCTCAAGTGGTTAATAGTTTGCTATAAAATTTTGCAAACAGGTAATTTTTCTCCTTCATTGATATGCGCTGATGAGGCGGCACTGGTGGGCACTGATAGGCTGCACTGATGGGCACGGATAGGCACAGATAAGGCGGCACTGATGGGCACAGTTAAGGCGGCACTGATAGGCACAGTTAAGGCGGCACTGATGGGGACAGATAAGGCGGCACTGATGGGGACAGATAAGGCGGCACTGATGGCCACGGATGGGTGGCACGGATGGGTGGCACGGATGGGTGGCACGGATGGGCACTGATAGGTACCACTGATGGGCGGCACTGATGGGGGGGCACTGATGGGGGGCACTGATGGGGGGCACTGATGGGGGGCACTGATGGGCGGCACTGATGGGCACTTATGGGCACTGGTAGGTGACACTGATAGGTTGCACTGATGTGGGTGCTGATGGGTGGCACTGATGTGGGTGCTGATGGGTGGCACTGATGGGTGGTACTGATGGGTGGCACTGTGGGCACTGGTGGGTGGCACTGTGGGCACTGATGGGTAGCACTGTGGGCACTGATGGGTGGCGCTGATTGATGGAACTGTGGGCACTTATGGGTGACGCTGGTGGGCACTGGTAGGCAGCACTGCTGCCTATTGCCTTGTGTTGGAAGATCGCCGTGATCGGGACTGATGTCCCGATCACGGCCGCCGGTGATCGGGTTTTTTTTTTCCTCCTCGCGCTGTCAGCGCGAGGAGGAAAAATAGCCGATTACCGGCTCTGTTTACATCACATGATCAGCTGTCATTGGCTGACAGCTGATCATGTGGTAAGGGATCGGGACCAACCCCTTACTCTGATCTGTGATCAGGCGAGTCTCATAGACTCGCTGATCACCGAGCGCGCCGCGCGCGCCCTGCAGGGGGCGCGCAGGCCGCTCGTGCACGGGACGACGTCAGTAGACGTAGTCCCGGCAATTTAGATCCGCGCTGTTGCCGTCATTTGGCAATGGCCCGGATCTGAAGCGGTTAAAAAACGTGCAGCTGGGAATGGGAGGGTGGATGATGGAGGGTGTATGCTAATGAGGTCAGCTGGTCAACTCCTTCCTGTGTCATGACCTAAAGTCTGATCAGGAAGTAAGACATTACTAATGGAAACATGGATTTAAACAAGAAAAGTAAGTGATTGTAGATTTAATGGAAAGCTTTGATATTTTTGCAAAAAAAAAGACATGAATGCTATATTTTTGCATAGGAGAGCTGGAATTTAGGGAAAAAAAGGTGAACTTGCCCTTTAATGACCATGACTCCCGCTGGCAGCAAAATGCAGAGACAAAAACAAATAACGCCGACATTAAAAATTAAAAAAAAAAAAAAAACAGTGTGGAGTCCCCCCCCTCCCCCAATCCATACCAGACCGTTCAGGGGGGACGCCTTTTTTTTTTTTTTTTTTTTGGTGTGCAGTTCCCCTTAAAATCCATACCAATTTTTTAATAGCAGTGTTGTTTATTTACTCCCGCTGACAGCAGACGAGTCATGTTTGCCAAGGATGCCAAAAAAGATAGTCAGCCCAATGGCCCCTGGAAGGCGCTCGTACAACAGACTGACAACACTGCTGCTAATTGCAATGAAAATTTCCATATTTTGTCATGTGATTATTTTCTATGATTGTAAGCGCCATCTATTGGCCACATGCTGTCTTCTTCCTCACTGAGGTATTCCAGAACAAATACCTCATTATGGCCACTAGGTGGTGCCTGCAATCATAGGAAATAATCATATTGCACAGAATATGTTGATTTTTTTTGTTTGCTGCAAATGCACTGTACAGTGAAGTTTATACACAGACCCCTAAGTGTTATCAGCCTGCAACAGGAAGCGTTGTTACTGGCAGGATCTGCAGGTAAGAAAAACTTTGCAACAAATTCACAAAAAAGGGTTTGCTCAAGAATAGACATGTGCAGGACAAAAAGATTTGTTTCATTTCGTTAAGTTTTTAATTTCGTTTTGTAGCATTTGTAACGAAATTCGCTTTGTTTCGTTTTTTTCGTCCGGATTCAAAATTTCAAATCAAATTTAAATCGAACACATCAAATCCATTCAAATTCATTGCGAAGAATATGAGAAAAAAGAAAACGTTTTTTTCTTTTTTCATCTCAGGCTTTCCAGCCTAGAGGAGAGATGGGGGGGTCTTATAGACCCCAGATCTCGCTGTAAAGAGGACCATGCCCTATGCCTATTACAAGGGATGTTTACATTCCTTGTAATAGGAATAAAAGTGATCAAAAAATGTAAAGGGAAAGTGTCGAAATAAACTCTAACCCGGTAACCTGTAAACATTTTAAAAGCGTCACCTAATGGAGATTTTTAAGTATTGATATTTCGCAAAATTGCACGAGTGTGCGCAATTTTAAAGCGCGACATGTTAGGTATCTATTTACTCTACGTAACATCATCTTTCACATTATACGAAAAAAATCAGCCTAACTTTAGTGGGTTTTTTTTTGTTATTCATGAAACGCATTTGAAAAATTGCTGCGCCAATACGGTGTGACATAAAAAGTTGCAACGACCACCATTTTATTCCTTAGGGTCTCTGCTAAAAAAAAACATATATAATATTTGTGGGTTCTGAGTAATTTTCTAGCAAAAGAATGATGATTGTTACATATAGGAGAGAAATGTCTGAACTGGCTTGGGAGGCAAGTGGTTAAACTGGTAATTAATCTGTATCTCTTTATTTGTGTGTTATGCCGCGTACACACGATCGGAAATACGGCCAGCAAAAGACCGATGAGAGCTTATGGTCGGAAAATGCGACCGTGTGTATGCTCCATCGGACTTTTGCTGGCCGAATTCCAGCCAGCAAAAGATTGAGAGCATGTTCTCAATTTTTCGGTCGGAAAAAGTTCCGATCGGAAATTCTCGATCGTCTGTAGCAATTCCGACGCGCAAAATTCCTACGCATGCTCGGAAACAATTCGATGCAGGCTCGGAAGCATTGAACTTCATTTTCACGACTCGTAGTAGTGTTGTACGTCACCGAGTACTTGACGGTCGAAAGTTCAGCAAACTTTTGTGTGACCCTATGTATGCAAGCCAAGCTTGAGCGGAATTCCGTCGGAAAAATCATCCAAGATCCAAGCGGAGAATCCGCTCGTGTGTACGCGGCATAATTGTTCATTTCTTCATGTGTCCTGAGGAAGCGGAATTGTGAAACGTGTTGACTCATGAAGACTAGTTGTATACTAGCTACAAAAGCACTGAGCTATATTTTGGATTCCGACTAATTCATTGTGTAATTGATATAACTGTCATTAATTGGATTTATTGACCTATTGGTCGTTCATGTTTTTTTTTTTTTTTTGTATTATTTTTGTAATAAAAGTTTTATATGTTAATATTATTCTATCCTGAGTGTGCCTGTAAAGTCCGATATAGAATTGTTGTACATGCTCTTGCGGTCGATACGGATGTGGCACATAAGTGATGATCAATTTTCGATGGATTTACATTGTGAAATTTTTTTTGTTTTGTTTATTCTTTCTTAAAAATGTTTTTTTGTATTGTTTTAGTAATAAAAGTATTTTTTTTTGTATATTATTGTGTCCCAAATGTGCCTGTAAAGTCCAACATAGAACTTTTTCTACATGCGAATGTAAATCCATCATCAATCATGTCATCCTGCAATGCAGATCCACGTTGATCACAATGAATGCCCATCAATTTGCCAAAAGAAGAACAAAAACAACTGAAAGACATGTCTGATGCCTTTTCTACCCTGGAAATTACAGCTCTGGTAATAAATGTAGACAAAGGGGATATCACTGGACAAATATGGCCTTGTGGCATAGGGCACAGCTATGTCACTGCATTCCAGGATGTGAATGTGTGGGATTCTTAAAATAAAAAAATCTGATTAATAGGTGTAGGCTAGAAATAATTGAAATTCAATATGGAAATTAAAATTTGATTTTAAATGTTGACCTTAGATACTCTTCAGGAATAATGCATATAACAACTACAAGAGACTTTAATTTCTGTTTTTTTGGAACACTTTCCCAGCTTGACCATAACACATACTCTAAAATACCTCACTGCATTATATTACGAGACGCTAACTGTCTCTCTGCAGACTGCACAGCAGCACATTCCAAGAATATTGCTTTATTAGCACCTTTCTGCAAAGTAATGCTAGTGAACCTGGTATATAAAGAACCTAAAATTAGCATATAAGCACTTGACGTTGTCATTTAACCAATGACTGGAAAGCTGTGCAAAGTTGGAACCTCACAGGGAGAGTGCTATCTCAGAATCCAAAATAAAATACAGACATCTCGGAATCACATTGACCTTAGATACTCTTTAGGATAGGGTGACCAGACGTCCCCGGTTTCTGGGGACAGTCCCCGGACTGAGGAAACTGTCCCCGGAGAAAGTTTGTCCCCGGTTTTGTCCCCACTTTGCAGGGCCGGGGACGTCTGGTCACCAGACATCCTAAGTTTCCCGCGAGGTGCGGCAGTGTTCTGCATTTAGGCTGCAGCTCCCGGACACACACCAGTTGCAGCCACCCTAACTGATCACTGGTTGCTAGGGCCGCCAAACAACCAGTGATGTCACACACATAGAGACTCTCAGAGTGAGGCCGGGTCGAAAGCGAGGCCGTGTCAGTGTTGCCCTGGCTCAGCCCACTCTTTCCTTTTCTGCGGCTCCCGCAGTCCGCCACCCAGCGGCCTAATGCAGATATAGGAAAGGTCTCTGGCTGGGAAGAGAGAATGATCGTGGAGCCATGGGGGATGATGGCAGCGGCATCTGCACTGGTCACCTCTCTCCCTGGGGAGTTACAGTCTCAGCCTCGCCCTCAGTCCACATTCCTGCTTTGGAGGACAGGCGGTGCTGAACTTAGAGAGCTGGAGGCGGTGCACTGCATCATGGACTGGTCTCAAAGCTGTCAGACTCTGTGCAGCACAGCAGCAGGTCAGTGTGTGATCGCCAGGCCAGCTGTTTAGTATGTCACACTGCTTTAATGTATACCAAACAGGCTGAGTGTTCCTGCCTAGTGCCCTTCCACCAGGTGCTATTCCCTAACCTATATCTACTTACCCTGATTTCTATAGTGAGTGCACACTGATATCTGCACACTGAGTGCCACTTGGTGTACAGATATGACAGATATCAGTGTCAGAGGTATTAACATCCTGTGTACAGAGATTAGTGTTATATATATTGGGAATAGCACTTAGTGACTACTATTCCCTATGTATAACACTGACATTCGTACATAGAGTGCAAATCCACTCCACTCCATGTACAGATGTCAGTGTTATATATAGGGAATAGCACTCAGTGTACAGATATCCAGGGGCGGACTGACCTTTTGGACACCCGGGCACTGCTCAAGGGTCCGGAGAACAGTGGCGGTGCGTCCATAAGGGCGCATTGACGCCACCCCCTCTCTCCAGCCACCCCCTCTATGACCAATGGATAGATTCATGCATTGCATGACTGATTCCATTTCATTTGATCATCCTCTAGTTGTGTTAAATTGAGTTTGCAACCTCCCTGAAATTATTTTTGCAGGTTAGAATGTCTGGGTCACCCATCTCTATATTTGCCTGGGCTGTGAAATATCCAGTGTGGTGGCGCCCCCCCCCCCCATCCCCCATTAAATCCTGCTGGGGTTTGGTCTGTCTCCTTAGCCAGCTCCTATGATAGGCAGCACACTGGTGACGTCTATCATAGGAGGTGGGACTTTGTCTGAGGACAGCCGCTGCACGGGGTAAACAGGACATCCCCGCTCTATATAATCCGACTTCTCTCCTCTAGGTAAGGCTGAGCTGAGGGGCACTGAACAGGCTGCATTAATGGGCACTGGTGAGTATAATACACTCTTCAACTGTGCTTTAAAATGCATGGTTTTCCCTTTTGTGAACCAGAACATAATGATGTTATGCGGTTGGGCTGGTATTAATAATGCTATGGGGCTGGTATGAAATGATTTCCAGAAATAACATATATATCATACAATCATTCCTTAAACACATACCAGATACATTGCATATATCATTTGAGGAAAATATGCTTATAAAATAGTTTACTATTTGCCAATAAAAAATAAAAATGTCCCCAGATTTCATTTTAAAAATCTGGTCACCTTACTTTTGGAGTAATATATAGAACAATTACAAGAGACATTAATTTCTGTTATTTTGGAACACTTTCTTTGCTTGACCATTACCCAGGACCCTGAGTTTGGATTCTTTATGGAGCTATGGGTATTTGCAGCCCTCCTCCCTCACTCTATTTTTAAATGATGAAAAAAAAATCCAGAATCTCTATAGAAGGCCCTGGCGTGCAATTCTTTACATTCTGCAAATTATCCAAGGATGCAGCCTTGAGGTAAAATGCTAGCCCACCAAGCCACCTGTGGGTCCCTAACCACCTTCAGGAACTAAGGAGGTGCTACACTATTATGTGCTTTGCCTCAATTACTAAATGACTATGCTCACCCTAACCTGTGAAGTTCATTGGGAAGTTGGAGCCAACACAGTGTAAGGTGACAAATATTCCAAATCAGCCCCATAATATATCAAATCCTTATACAAAGCCCCCCTTCTGATTTCCATCTATTGCCAGCTCATGGAGGATTAGTGTCTTACGGAGATAATCAGAGCAGATAGGTCCAGTACGTTCCCCGAGGCCCCCCAGTAATCAGGAGAACTATAAGGAGGCATTAAAAATGTTCTCTGACTATAATGATTCCTGTTGCATGATCCGGCAATCTTCCTCTCTTCACCTCCTCGCTCCGAGACAGTGAAATCCTACAAGTGTGTTCTCGGACTGGAGCCCAGACTGCCCGAAGCCATGAAAATGAAGGAAATCTGGTGTTTTCTTACAATAAACGGAGGATTGGTCTTTGGAGAGCAACTGCAGATGCAGTGAAATACAGAGAGCTTTTATATTCATATGCCCATTTTACACAGTACTAAAAATCACAGCGCATACAGAAATTATGTACTCACTAATACCATTCCTATTCTCTATTTATAGTGCTGCACTGACATATACCGCAGTGCTGTACAAAGAACACTGAGCCAGTCACATCAGTCTCTGTACCAGAGGAGCTTACACTCTAATGTCCCCCCACAATCACACGCTATTATTATTAGACATTTATATAGCTCTGACATATACCGCAGTGCTGTACAAAGAACACTGAGCCAGTCACATCAGTCTCTGTACCAGAGGAGCTTACACTTTATTGTCCCCCCCCCCACACACACACACAGTCACATACTATTATTATACATTTATATAGCTCTGACATATACCGCAGTGCTGTACAGAGAACACTGAGCCAGTCACATCAGTCTCTTTACCCGAGGAACTTACACTCTAATGCCCCCCCACAATCACACACTATTATTATTATTATACATTTATATAGCTCTGATATATACCGCAGTGCTGTACAAAGAACACTGAGCCAGTCACATCAGTCTCTGTACCAGAGGAGCTTACACTCTAATGTCCCCCACAATCACACACTATTATTATTATACATTTATATAGCTCTGACATATACCGCAGTGCTGTACAAAGAACACTGAGCCAGTCACATCAGTCTCTGTACCAGAGGAGCTTACACTTTAATGTCCCCCCCCCCACACACACACACACAGTCACACACTATTATTATACATTTATATAGCTCTGACATATACCGCAGTGCTGTACAGAGAACACTGAGCCAGTCACATCAGTCTCTGTACCAGAGGAACTTACACTCTAATGTCCCCCCACAATCACACACTATTATTATTATTATTCATTTATATAGCTCTGACATATACCACAGTGCTGTACAAAGAACACTGAGCCAGTCACATCAGTCTCTGTACCAGAGGAGCTTACACTCTAATGTCCCCCCCCCCACAGTCACACACTATTATTATACATTTATATAGCGCTAACATATTCCGCAGTGCTGTACAGAAAACACTAAACCATAGGAGCTCATACTCTAATGTCAACATCACAGTCAAACACTTTTATTACTACTATACATTTATATAGCTCTGACATATAGTGAGCCAGTCATATCAGTCCCTGTACCAGAGGAGCTTACACTCTAATGTCCCCCCACAGTCACACACTATTATTATACATCTATATAGCTCTACCATATACCATAGTGCTGTACAGAGAACACTGAGCCAATCACATCAGTCTCTGTACCAGAGGAGCTTACACTCTAATGTTCCCCCTCCACAGTCACACACTATTATTACTATACTAGCGGGGAAAAGGGGTTGGTGGGACTTTATATGAGGCGATGACGTAGTCATTAACCTCCATCCCTATATTAATGTACAAAGAACAAAGAGAACGGGACTTTATATGAAGTACGCGAGGGGTAGGGTTTAGTATTGAATTGCTGTAATAAACCTATCTGTGATATCTATTATAATATATGATAATCTATAGCACATTGTCAATTAATAATAATTATATTTCATTTTCGATAAAAAATATAACTATATATATATATATATATATATATATATATATATATATATATACCGTATATATATATACACATAAACAGGTACCTGCATAGTTAGAAGTTACATGAATCCCTAACATTGATGTGGGATGAGAAAGTATACTAGATAAAAACTTTATTACACATTGATGAATACACAATTCGTAAACAGTCCATAAGACATTTGGCAAACACATGATGGATAATGGAACCCAACGTCTTAAAGCTATGTACAATTGGTACAGTAGAGAGTACACTGATATGACACATAATGGAACACGACATCTGTTGGCTCAACGCGTTTCGTGACTTAGCATCACTCATCAGGAGCAAGCGTGTAATGTGTTTCTGCAATGACAGATGCAAATTTCTAATTAATCACAAATAATCAAATGAAAAAAAGGGGGGGGACCCCCATTTGGTACTTACAGGGTATCTATGCGTTGATGGTATGGTACTGTGGGTCATGAATCCCCCCATACGGGGAACATCTCCTCCGGGAGCTGAGATGGTATAATCCGCAACGGATAGGCCACACCCAGGATGGATAAGCATCAGGCGGTGAATGATAAGTGAGAATGATACCAAAAACAATCTGTTGCTGTAAAAAATGTATGGTATGTGTTAAGTCAAGACTGCATGACATACCTTATCTAGGTAGGGAAGGTAGTGCAAAGGAGAGAAAATGTGTTAAGTGAGACTGAAATCAAAAGTGACCGATGGAAAAACAGATGAGTGAGCCCCCAAAGGGGAAAGGGGAAAAGGACACCCAACAAAACCAAGAAAGTGAGCGGAATGTATGGAAATTGAACACCTATCTAGTATTCTTTCTCATCCCTCTTCAATGTTAGGGATTAGAGTAATTTCTAACTATGCAGCTATGCATATGTATGTATATATATATATATATATATATATATATATATATATATATATATGAGTTTTATCGTAAATGAAATATAACTGTTAGCAATTAACAATGTGCTTTAGATTACCATATATTATATTATATATCACAGATAGGTTTATTACAACAATTCTATATTAAACCCTACCCCTCGCATACTTCATATAAAGTCCCGCTCTATTTGTTCTTTTTACTTTATTATTATACATTTATATAGCTCTGACATGTACCGCAGCGCCAGGCCCGGATTGGCCATAGGGCAAACCGGGCAAATGCCCGGTGGGCCGGGGCCGCCGGGCTGCATGTTCTTGCTTGCAGGGACAAGGCAGGCTGCTCTTTAAACCTGCGCCAGTCCCCCGGCCTTTCCGCGGCCGCCCGGCTTCCAATTCAGCTCAGGCTCAGCCATCGGCAACAGGGGGATGGAAACATGAAGGGGGGAGGAGCTAGAGGAGACACCTCTCCACGGCCGCCAGTATAGTTCAGCCATTGGTGCCGGGGGCGTGACCACGAAGGGGAGAGGAGCAGCAGCAGGCAGCCGGATCAGAGAGAACGAAGGTAAGTGTGGCGCCCTGTAACCTGAATAGGAGGAGCGGTGGGGGCGGCTGCATATAGAAGAATTATTCTCTCCATCTTCCTCCCGCAGTCTCTGAATGCCTGCCTCTGCTCCTCTCCCTCTCGCAGGCTGTCAGGTACTGCGGGAGGAAGATGGAGAGAATAATTCTTCTATATGCAGCCACCCCCCACCGCTCCTCCTGTCCTGCTTATCTCTGCTGCCCCCACAGTGTTCTCTACCCCCCACAGTGCTCTCCACTTCCCCCATGCTCTCTGCTGCCCCTCTGTGCCCTCTGCTTCTCTCCATGTGCTCTCCACCTCCCACCCTGTGATATCTACCTCCCCCATGCTCTCCGCTGCCCCCTGTGCCCTCCACTTCTCCCCCAGTGCTATCCAGCCCCCCCTGTGCTCTCCACCTCCCCCCATGCTCTACGCTGCCCCCCTGTGCCCTCCGCCTCTCCCCCTGTGCTCTTCACCTCCCCCAATGCTCTCCTTTCCCCCCAGTGCTCTCCAGCCCCCCCAGTGCTCTCCACTTCCCTTCTGTGCTCTCCCCCCTCCCCCCATGCTCTATGCTGCCCCCCTGTGCCCTCTGTCTCTCCCGCTGTGCTCTCCACTACCCCCCTGTGCCCTCCGTCTCTCCCCCTGTGCTCTCCACTACCCCCCTGTGCCCTCCGTCTCTCCCCCTGTGCTCTCCACTACCCCCCTGTGCCCTCCGTCTCTCCCCCTGTGCTCTCCACTGCCCCCTGTGATATCCACCTCCCCCATGCTCTCCACTGCCCCCCTGTGCCCTCCACTTCTCCCCCAGTGCTCTCCAGCCCCCCCAGTGCTCTCCACCTCCCTTCTGTGCTCTCCACCTCCCCCCATGCTCTATGCTGCCCCCTGTGCCCTCTGTCTCTCCCCCTGTGCTCTCCACTACCCCCCTGTGCCCTCCGTCTCTCCCCCTGTGCTCTCCACTACCCCCTGTGCCCTCCGTCTCTCCCCCTGTGCTCTCCACTACCCCCCTGTGCCCTCCGTCTCTCCCCCTGTGCTCTCCACTGCCCCCTGTGATATCCACCTCCCCCATGCTCTCCACTGCCCCCCTGTGCCCTCCACTTCTCCCCCAGTGCTCTCCAGCCCCCCCTGTGCTCTCCACCTCCACCCAGTGCTCTCTAGTCCCCCGTGCTATCCAGCCCCCGTGCTCTCCTCCTCCCTTCTGTGCTCTTAACATCCCCCATGCCCTATGCTGCCCCCCTGTTCCCTCCGCCTCTCCCCCTGTGCTTTTCACCTCCCCCCATGCTCCACGCTGCCCCCTGTGCCCTCTGCCTCTCCCCCTGTGCTCTCCACCTCCCCCTGGGCTCTTCACCTCCCCCCAATGCTCTCCAGCCCCCCCAGTGCTCTCTAGCACCCCCCCCCCAGTGCTCTCCAGCCCCCCTGTTCTCTCCACCTCCCTCCTGTGCTCTCCACCTCCCCCATGCTCTCCGATGCCCCCCTGTGCCCTCCACTTCTCCCCCAGTGCTCTCCAGCCCACCCAGTGCCCTCTAGCTCCCCCGTGGTATCTAGCCCCCCTGTCTCTCCTCCTCCCTTCTGTGCTCTCCACATATCCCATGCTCTATGCTGCCCCCCTGTGTCCTCCGCCTCTCCCCCTGTGCTTTTTCACCTCCTCCCATGCTCTACGCTGCCCCCCTGTGCCCTCTGTCTCTCCTCCTGTGCTCCCCACCTTCCCCATGCTCTATGCTGCCCCCCTGTGCCCTCTGCCTCTCCCCCAGTGCTCTTTAGCCCTCCCAGTGCTCTCCAGCCCCCCCTGTGATCTCCACCTCCCCCATGCTCTACGCTGCCCCCCTGTGCCCTACGCCTCTCCCCCAGTGCTCTCCCGCCCCCCCATTGATCTCCGCCTACCCCCTGTGCTCTCCACCTCCTCCCATGCTCTCTGCTGCCCCCCTGTGCCCTCCGCCTCCCCCCAGTGCTCTACAGCCCCCCAGTGATCTCCATCTCCCCCCTGTGCTCTCCACCTCCCCCCTGTGCTCTCCACCCCATGCTCTCCTGCCCTCCCTGTGCTTTACGCCCCACCCTGTGTTTTTGCTTCCCCCTGTGCTCTCCAACCCCCCACCCCCTGTGCTCTCCAGCCCCCCATGCTCTCCGGCCCCCTTGTGCTCTCCTCTTCCTCCCTGTGTTCTCTGCCTCTCCCCTGTGCTCTCTGCCCCCCCATGCTCTCCGCCTCCCCCCACAGTGCTCTCCAGCCCCCCTGTGGTCTCGCCCCACCCCATGTTCTCAAAGTTCTTCCCTGTGCTCTCTGCCCCACCTGCTTTCCCTGTCCCCCTCGCCCCCCGCACCTTTGCCGGGTTTCCCCCTCCCCTCTCCTGGGGGATCCGTCAGGATGGAGAGTGGGGAAGGGGCCGGTTAAGATGTCATGGGCTGCTCATTCCAAAATGCCCGGGCCTATTTTTTGTCCCAGTCCGGGCCTGCGCAGCGCTGTACAGAGAACACTGAGACAGTCACATCAGTCTCTGCACCAGGGGAGCTTCTCCACCAGGTAGTGCTGTTGGCTCACGGCTCACTCTGCTGTGATCTCAGCTGAGAGAAGCAGCAAGCCTGGGGCCTCTCATGCAGGCTTTTCCCAGGCAAGCATGGACCATGTTGGGGAAGACGAAGGTGGAGGCTCTCAAGAGGCACTGAGGCCTACTCCATGTGCACAAGCTGCAATGGATCCTTGGCCTGTCCCTATGCAAGAGGAATCCTTACCAGTCTTCCAGGACAGAGTGGTGAACAGACTTCGCCGCATTTCTAAGGAGGAACAGAAACTTTCTGTAATGAAAGAAGATCTCAGGAAAAAGAAATCCCTGCACGGTAAGTCTGGAAACAGTAAGAGGGAAGTCTCCAAACTGAAGTTGATCGCTTCTCTGAAGGAGAGCAGCGGTGTGTTCAGAGAAAAGTGTGAGAATGAGGAGAGATTGCAACAGATGAAGGAAAGTGCCTGTTCCAGTACCAGCCAGAGGGTGGATACCAGAGCAACGGCGACAGTATGGATGGGGGGGTAAGGAAGTGGCTTTACATGGTGCCCCCCCAGTACTACCCCTGTCTCAGGATCTGTCATGTCTGAGTCAGTATCTGCCCCCTCTGGCGGATTGCTGCAGGCCATTACAGAAATGGAATCTCCCTTGAGCGGATTCGACTCATCAGATAAGGCTCATGATAAAGGAGTGCTTGCTGAAAATCTTTCTCAATGTGTGGAGGACTTTTCTGAGATTGAACCTGCTAACAGATCCTTGCAATCAGCAGGGAATGCAGAAGGAGCTGGCGGCGAGGAGTCCCACATGGACATTAACAGCGCAGAGCAGGAATGTTGCATGGACATTGAAAATGCACAGCATGAGGGCCATACAAATGCTGAAACAGCTGGTGTTTTTTCTAAAAAAAAAGACTTTACTTGATGACGGGACTGCTGGTATCTGTGGTACTTCTGGGGCTATGGTGAGCGGGACTGTTGTGCTGGAGGGGAGGAGGGAGGATCAAGTGGTGGGTAATTTACCAATGATCTGTATGTTTGTATGATTTTTTAATAAAATACATTTATATTTTAATGTGTATATAGTTATAACACTTTGCTGTACTGTTGTATATATATAATGATTTTTGGGGGTGCCATGTGTCCCCCCAACAACTGTGAACCTGTTCCTAGGTTGTCCTCATTTTGCCTCAACGCGGCTATTAAAACTTAATACAGATCGCGGCATCCGTGGCCCGCGTCGATATAAAATAACCGGAGCACAATAGGATGCCCTGAAGTGCTATTATCTAAAGGCCACTGGAATGCAGTTTTGATGAGATTGCACTTACAAGAAAACTAATTACTTTTAGCACTGAAGAGCGAGATATTTATAGGTCTAATGTAGATGTACAATCATGAAAAATAGCAAATGACTTCCTTTGTTTATCGCAGAGACGTAATAAATAATGAAGGCGTGAGTGGGGGAGGGTAACCCCTTCCACGCCGTACCTTCGGAAAGGTAACAAAAAGCATTCAGCCACATGGCAGAGGAGGTGAAAAGGACAGGTTCTCTTATAGAGCGCCAAATTATTTTTTAATGTGCTTGTTATTTGTAGAATGGCAAGGTTAAGTACAAATCCTTAACCATCGCCATTTTTCTCATTTAATTTTTTAACTATACAGATTTTTCTTCCAAATGGCTTCTCTTCGGTCACATGATGAGTTCTTTCTCCTCATCTTACCCCCCAGAGGTTGGTCTTCATTAGTGAATAGCACTCAAGTAATGAGCTGTAGGCTATGTGTAGCTTGGTGACAAACCCCTAGGGGGCGTGTCTTTGACACCCTGGATTTCCAGAAAGTGGGTTGATGGCGCTGAATGTCATTCAGTACACAAGACCAGTAGCAGCAGCAAAAGAGAGTGGTGACTCTTTGGCGAACAGCACTGGAGAGGGAGTGAGTTTTTTAGAAAGATCTCTAACCATTGCTGGGCTATTGAGTTAAATCCCCTTTTCAACACCTGCCGCTGGCCCCCTTTATGGGGTTTTGACAGGAGGTGGAGGCAGAGTCCCTGATCATGCGCCCACTGTGATTGGCTGTCACATTGGTCACATGTTCCAGAAACCTTCCCACCTGGGGGCTAGCAGGGTCAGAGTGATAGGAGTGTTAAGTCCTGGATAACCTGCTGGTGGCACTGTGCTTCCCGGAGCTGAAGGTTGTAGCTCCAGTTTCCACCAGCGGTTCCCCATGATTAAGCTCTGGGGGGGCAGAGCGAAACGGATTGGGGACTAGGCCTGATAGGAGTCCAGGTTGAGGTTGCCACTTTGAGTACCACCATAGGATTATACGGATGAGCAGCACCAGGGATCACCTCTTTTCTCTTCCTTGAGCTATAGCAGGAGCCAGGACGGGCTCCATTCCTCGTTAGCACTTCCAGTAGTGAATGCAGAATAACCTATGTTCACACCTCGCAAAAACAGAGCCTGAGCGACCCACCAAGATACCATGGTCCACCAGCAGGTGTCTCCCAGCACCCAGCCTCAGGTATAAACTGATTACTGGAATCTGCTGGCTGCTGAGAGACACCCACTGGTGGAAACTGGAACTACAACCTTCCAGTCTGGAAGCACAGTGCCACCAGCAGGTGAGCCAGGTCCTCTCAGCACACAACAGCAGTGCACCATGAGCGCATATATACTATATTGTCAAAAGTTTCGGTACACCTGCTTTTACACGCACATGAACAGTAATGACATCCCAGTATTATTCCGTAGGGTTCAATTTTGAGTTGGCCCACCCTTTGCAGCTATAACAGCTTCAACTCTTCTGGGAAGGCTGTCCACAAGGTTTAGCAGTGTGTCTATGGGAATGTTTGACCATTCTTCCAGAAGCGCATTTGTGAGGTCAGGCACTGATGTTGGACGAAAAGGCCTGGCTCGCAGTCTCCACATTAATTCATCCCAAAGGTGTTCTATCGGGTTGAGGTCAGGACTCTGTGTAGGCCAGTCAAGTTCCTGCACCCCAAACTCGCTCACCCGTGTCTTTATAGACCTTGCTTTGTGCACTGGTCCAAATCATTTGGTGGATTATGGTGTGGGGTTGTTCTTCAGGGGTTGGGCTTGGCCCCTTAATTTCAGTGAAGGGAACTCTTAAGGCATCAGCATACCAAGACGTTTTGGACAATTTCATGCCCCCAACTTTGTGGGAACAGTTTGGGGATGGCCCCTTCCTGTTCCAACATGACTGCGCACCAGTGCACAAAGCAAGGTCCATAAAGACATGGATGAGCGAGTTTGGGGTGGAAGAAACTCCACTGGCCTGCACAAAGTCCTGACCTCAGAATACCTTTGTGATGAATTAGAACGGAGACTGTGAGCCGGACCTTCTCATCCACATCAGTGCCTGACCTCACAAATGCTTTTCTGGAAGAATGGTCAAACATTCCCATAGACACACTGCTAAACCTTGTGGACGGCCTTCCCAGAAGAGTTGAAGCTGTTATAGCTGCAAAGGGTGGGCCAACTCAATATTGAACCCTACGGACTAAGACTGGGATGTCATTAAAGTTTATGTGTGTTTAAAGGCAGGCATCCCAACTATACTTTAGGTAATATAGTGTATGCACAATATATATATATATATATATATATATATATATATATATATATATATGTTGTTGTATAGCCTGTCCACATATTGTGGAGTCTTTGGGCAGATTGCTGTAGAGATTTATGATTGGCTTCGATGCAGGACAGACTTAGTAGATTTATGCCCCAGCAGCCCATAAGTATTTCTCTGGCATGGCCCCAGAAAAGCGATCACAATACATTTGTTTAATTCATCTTATCCCACATGACATTGTGAGGGTTATATAACCTTGGTGAGGTCATACAGATTCACTCAGGTAAATTATTAATATTCAGGATTTATAATGCTTTATCCAACCCCACCCCCGCCCTCCAGGCTGAGTGCAGAATACCCTCCGTCCAGCCACAGCCTACCCAGAGGATGATAGCTGTTCTCTCTCTCTCTCTCTCTCTCTCTCTCTCTCTCTCTCTCTCTCTCTCTCTCTCTCTCTCTCTCTCTCTCTCTCTCTCTCTCTCTCTCTCTCTCTCTCTCTCTCTCTCTCTCTCTCTCTCTCTCTCTCTCTCTCTCTCTCTCTCTCATATTAGTATATCTATACATACACAGTATCTCACAAAAGTGAGTACACCCCTCACATTTTTGTAAATATTTTCTTCTATCTTTTCATGTGACAACACTGAAGTGTAAATTTTCTGTCCCCTCAAAATAACTCAACACACAGCCATTAATGTCTAAACTGCTGGCAACAAAAGTGAGTACACCCCTAAGTGAAAATGTCCAAATTGGGCCCAAAGAGTCAATATTTTGTGTGGCCACTATTATTTTCCAGCACTGCCTTAACCCTCTTGGGCATGGAGTTCACCAGAGCTTCACAGGTTGCCACTGGAGTCCTCTTCCACTCCTCCATGATGACATCACAGAGCTGGTGGATGTTAGAGACCTTGCGCTCTTCCACCTTTCATTTGAGGATGCCCCACAGATGCTCAATAGGGTTTAGGTCTGGAGACATGCTTGGCCAGTCCATCACCTTTACCCTCAGCTTCTTTAGCAAGGCAGTGGTCATCTTGGAGGTGTGTTTGGGGTCGTTACCATGTTGGAATACTACCCTGCAGCCCAGTCTCCGAAGGGAGAGGATCATGCTCTGCTTCAGTATGTCACAGTACATGTTGGCATTCATGGTTCCCTCAATGAACTGAAGCTCCCCAGTGCCGGCAGCACTCATGCAGCCCCAGACCATGACACTCCCACCACCATGCTTGACTGTAGGCAAGACACACGTCTCTTTGTACTCCTCACCTGGTTGCCACCACACACGCTTGTCACCATCTGAACCAAAAAAAGTTTTTCTTGGTCTCATCAGACCACAGGACATGGTTCCAGTAATCCATGTCCTTAGTCTGCTTGTCTTCAGCAAACTGTTTGTGGGCTTTCTTGTGCATCATCTTTAGAAGAGGTTTCCTTCTGGGATGACAGCCATGCAGACCGATTTGATGCAGTGTGCGGCGTATGGTCTGAGCACTGACAGGCTGACCCCCCCACCCCTTCAACCTCTGCAGCAATGCTGGCAGCACTCATATGTCTATTTCCCAAAGACAACCTCTGGATATGACGCTGACCAACTTCTTTGGTCGACCATGGTGAGGCCT
This sequence comes from Lithobates septentrionalis, assembly GCA_037952835.1. NCBI lineage: Eukaryota > Metazoa > Chordata > Amphibia > Anura > Ranidae > Lithobates > Lithobates septentrionalis. Next base: position 278,153 of record JBBDGP010000752.1, on the reverse strand, counting down.
GCTCTAAATGGAACCTGTCATGTTAAACCGCTATATGGTCTTGGCCACCGTGCTGCTGCTTAGTTTCAGGGTCTTGGCAATCTTCTTATAGCCTAGGCCATCTTTATGTAGAGAAAAGATTTTTTTCAGATCCTCAGAAGTTCTTTGCCATGAGGTGCCATGTTGAACTTCCAGTGACCAGTATGAGAGAGTGAGAGTGATAACACCAAATTTAACACACCTGCTCCCCATTTACACCTGAAACCTTGTAACACTAACGAGTCACATGACACCGGGGAGGGAAAATGGCTAATTGGGCCCAATTTGGACATTTTCACTTAGGGGTGTACTCACTTTTGTTGCCAGTGGTTTAGACATTAATGGCTGTGTGTTGAGTTATTTTGAGGGGACAGAAAATTTACACTGTTATACAAGCTGTACACTCACTACTTTACATTGTAGCAAAGTGTCATTTCTTCAGTGTTGTCACATGAAAAGATAGAATAAAATATTTACAGAAATGTGAGGGGTGTACTCACTTTTGTGAGATACTGTATATATATATATATATATATATATAAGTAAGTGAACATATATACAGGGCTTTTTTTCAGCAGGAAAGTAGGGGACCTCCTACACTGAATGTATGTAATGGCAAGGGTTGCTGGAGGGTCTATTAATGCTGGCTGTTGGAGGATGAATTGTCACTGGGGGGAGGGGGGAAAGAGAAGTGTTCGCCATTTCTGCGACTTTTAATCAGCTTGTGTTAGCTGCTGCATTGGGTGTAGGGATGCTTTTAAACACACGATAAAGATATCAAGTGATGTATTTGTAAAAAAAATATCTACATTCATTCTGTGTGAATGGGGGCAGCATTGAATGTTATCAGGCTATTTTCTCTGCAGGCCAGATGTCATTTATTCACATAAAATTGTGACTCAGGAAAAAAAAAACACTACTAGATGGAGCCGATGATCGTAGGAAAGAAATACTTACGGTATTTATTATGAACATCAGCATCAATCTAGTGCCCATAATCAGGTATTTTGCTGCTTCACTCTATTCTGTATGAATGAAAAACATTTTACCTGGAAAGAAAATAGCCAAATAACACTGAATTTTGCCCCCATTCCCACAGAACAAATGTACACGAAGTTTCACAAATTTCACAAGACAAATAACCTCTTCTTTTTTTTTTTTTTTTTTTTTTTATAAATCCTGTAGTCTATTTATAAAAGTTTTCACGCAACTTAATTTTCTAACTGAATCCAAGTAGAAAAACAGGAGAAAGCTGTGTGTGTCAGAACTTTTATAAATAGATGTCTCCAGCGCTCAATTAGAAAAGTAAAAATATACAGAATATCCCAAGGGGTTATGGAGAACCTAGACTTGTTGATGTGCCCAAAACATGGTCCCCCGTTGTCCCAGTTATTTTTTTCATTTTTTTTTTTTTTTTTTACAAAAAGAAAGCATTGACAGTGGGGGGAAAAAAATACAAGACCAAAATAAATATCAATGAATACACAAAAAGATAAAATACACACATACAATGGAGTAGATGTATAAAGTAGTGATTGTGATTTGTACCAAACATTCACTGGAACTCATTTGAAACACATGCGTTGGGAAGATTCACCTGCACTGAATGTTTGGTGAATTATCTTTTTATTCAAGCATGAGTTTCCTAAACAGCTCAATAAGTGAAATCCAAAGTTCTATTTATTAAAGTGTTTTTTTTTTCCATGTGCAGCTTCCCCCTAAGCCCCCGCTTATACTCACCTGAGCCCGATCCCAATCCAGTGATGTGCATGAGAGCAAAATCTCAACAAAGTCTCTGCCTTCCCCATTGGCTCCCTCTGCTTTCAATTAGAGCTAGTGAGGAGGGAGCAGTGGGGGGGGGCTGGGCATAGACACAGAGAGGTGGCTCGGGAGCCAGCACGCACGAGTGCCCCTAGAGCAAGCAGCAATTGGGGTTGCTCTGTGCAAAGAGCAGGTAAGTATGACGTTTGTTATTTGAAAAAAAAAGCTGAATCTTTACAAACACTTTTATATAGTTTTCACCCAAGAGTCACACAACTTTTATCCAAGACTTACAAATTTTCACAAATGAATGTTGGGCTAAGTTGAGTTTTTGACATATGTCCTCATTTTGACACATCTAAAGTCCCTAATTTATCTCTTCCATCTCCAGTGTTTTTGGGGTTTTGTTTTGTATGGCTCTTGGGTGAAACCCTTGGAACTTTCCATTTTAGCACAGTTTCGCCAATAGCAAAATTGAGAATTCAGCAACAAAAATCAATTTGAGAAATAATTTTGCTCATGCCCAGACCCATGCCTAGACCCATGCCTAGACCCATGCCTAGAGCCATGCCGAGTTCAGGAAACAGAGGAAGGACAGGTAGGGAGACCTAGTACAAAACATAGTGATTGGAGGTTCAGACCCAGCAAGGCCCATGGAGAAATGGAAATTTCCTCTTATGTTTCGCCCTCAGATCTTACACAGGAAAGATGTGAAATAAAAGATAAACCAATCTACAATCTGCCACCACCTCCATCCAAGGTTTAGGTTTGGTCTACGCTGCCATTCACAAATTGGGGCACCCACTTTTCAATGGTGGACAAAGTCCCCCTGTGCAAGATTGATTGATGGAACCTCCATTTCAACTATAGCCCAAACACTTGCAGTGCACAATTGACAATGTCTTTTTGAGTGCGTTCTTGCAGGTTTACCGCAGTATAGTGCAGTGCATTACTGTTTGTTTAACGCATTACTGCTTGTTTAACGCAGTATATTTCAGTGCATTATTGCTGGTTTACCGCATTATATTGCAATGCGTTACTGCATGTTTAACGCAGTATATTTCAGTGCATTAGTGCACATTTAACGCAGTATATTTCAGTGCGTTAGTGCACGTTTAACGCAGAATATTTCAGTGCGTTAGTGCACATTTAATGCAGGATATTTCAGTGTGCTATTGCACATTTAACGCAGAATATTTCAATCAATTAGTGCACGTTTAATGCAGTATATTGCAGTGTGGTTTTGCAGCTTTACGGCAGTATATTGCAGTACGTTAGTGCTCGTTTAATGCAGTATATTTTTCAGTGTGTTATGGTTTACCGCAGTATATTTCAGTGCGTTAGTGCATGTTTACCACAGTATATTGCAGTGTGTTAGTGCACGTTTAATGCAGTATATTTCAGTGCATTATTGCACGTTTGTCGCAGTATATTTCAGTGAGTTAGTGCACGTTTAATGCAGCATATTTCAGTGCGTTATTGCAGGTTTACTGCATTATAGTGCAGTGCCTTACTGCACGTTTAACGCAGTATATTTCAGTGCAGTATTGCAGGTTTACCGCAGTATATTGCAGTGTGTTAGTGCATGTTTAACGCAGTATATTTCAGTGCTTGGTGCATATTTACCACAGTAGATTTTTCAGTGCGTAGTGCACGTTTAACACAGTATACTTCAGTGCATTATTGCACATTTACCGGAGTATATATAGTGCACGTTTAACACAGTATATTTCAGCACGTTATTGAAGGTTTACCACAGTATATTGCAGTGTGTTAGTGCAGGTTTAACGCAGTATATTTCAGTGGGTTATTGCATGTTTAATTCAGTATATTGTTTTGTGTCAGTGGAGTGTGTCTGTGTAGTGAGTTAAAGTGTACCAAACACCACTTTCCATTGATTAAAGTGAATCCATGTACACATTTCCCCATCTTTATTACATTTTGTTAATAAGCCCCCTCCATCATGTTTGGTAGGCCAACAAGGAGACGCAGACGTTTCCATGCCACTATGAGGGGGCCAGCAGCATCTGTTTCCACAGGCAAAGGTGGACGTGGTCAGTCCTCAGGCAGGGCATCATTTCCTCTGTTTAATGAAGTTGCCCGTGCTATCCAGCCACAGCATGCAGAGGAGTTGGTGGACTGGCTTACTAAACCATCCCTATCCTCCATCACCCAAGCAAAGACTAGTGCGCAGTCCACCGCAGCTTCCAGAGAGCCATCTTGTCCGCAGCTACTCCTACCATAGCCCCAGCATCAGGCATGGAGGAGTCAGCTTAGTTATTTGAACACAGCAACAGCCACTTGCTCATTGACGATGTACAGACATCAGTTAATTCAGATCTTGGTTGTGAGTCTGATGAAGGTAGGAACATGAGCCTACAGAGGGGAAAACACTGGTAAACAACAAAATGGCAGTCACGTTTCCCCAGCCGCAGCGTATTGCCAAGTTGGAACCAGTGATGATGATGATGGAAGAGATGATGATGAGGTCACTGATGCAGCTTGGGTGTCGGATAGAGCAGAGGAGGAAAGTGAGGGTGACGCACAACCCCATTGAGGCAAGCATCATGGAAGACTAGAGAGCAGCCACCCTATTCCATCAGATTGTGGAGCTGTTATCTCCCAGCCCACGTCCCACAGCTCAGCTGTCTGGGCCTTTTTTAGCACATGTGCAGCCGATCGCACTGTTGCAATTTGCAAACTTTGCCATAAGCAGATGAAGCGTGGCAAAAACAGCCCCATTTGGGTACCACATGCTTGACAAACAGACGTTTATTTCTGTTACCAGCCTTGGCGTGTTCTATACTATTCGTGTCTGCTCGTGACCCTGACCTTTTGGCTTGTCCCCGACTATCCCTGTTTGCCTGTGACCCTGAACCTTGGCGTGTACTCTGTTGTCCTTGTCTGCTTGTGGCCCTGACCTTGGCTTATTCCTTTACTATCCCTATCCTTCTTTTGCCTACTGTGGGTGTGAGCTGGGGGACCCTGGGGGTCGCGACCTGGAGCCAGTTGCAGCCCAGTCCATCCTCACCACTAGAGGCTCTGTTGAACACCTGCTGGCTCTTAGACTCCAAGCCCCAGGGAATCCTACGCTCTAACCCCGGTGGGATCCGTGTTGGTGTTCCAGCGGCCCTGCTGTTAGGTACCTGGTAGTAGAGCCTGACTGTAGGAGAAGACCTCTCATACAACGCTGGTTCAGGAGCCACTGGAGTGGGAACAGTGGTCTCCTGAGCACAGTGGGGTAGGAGTGCCTGTAGAGTGGAGTCTTCTGGTACTGAAGTGATGAGAGATCCCACAGGGATGGCTGGACTGCAGATCTGGTGAAGACTGGAGGCCGCAGGCTGGAACACTTGTAGATACAGAGATCACTGGAGCTGAAGCTGAAGGTGCAACAGCAGAGACAACAGCAGGCACAAGCGGGGTCAGACGGTCCGGGTCGGCAGGGATATGAGGCAGGTAATCAGCAGGCAGAGGCAGAGTCGGTAGGCAGGCAGAGGTTGGCAACGGAATCAGGCACGTAGCAGGAGAGTAGTCAGGCAAGCCGGGTCGGATAGGAGCAGGACGGATAGTCAAACAAGCCGGGTTAGATGGGTAACAGCAATCAGGTTCAGGTTAACACAAATCACAAAGCTGAGACGAAGCAGCAATGTGCCAGAGGCACAGGAGGGCTTTTATGTGCACTTTGGCGCCAAACCGGCGCTATCGCGAATGCGCGCCCGCCCGTATGCGTGCACGTGCACACGCGCGCGCACCCAAGCGCCGCATACCCGCGCGCACCCTAGCGCCGCGCTGACGCCCGGGAACAACAGGGTTTTGCTGAGATGTGTGTAACGGAGCGCGCCGGCGCATAGGCACGTGCCGACGCCCAGGTCCGGCGCCAATGATACCCTGACATTGCCCCCCCCAAGGGGCAACCTCCGGGTGCCCAAAAGCCTTCTTTTTTCAGGATGGTTGGAAAAATAGGTTCGAACTAAACGCCTAGCATGCACATTACAATCTGGTTCCCAAGAATTACTTTCTGGGCCGTAGCCCTTCCACTTGATCAGGAACTGGATCTGCCCTTGTCTTTTCCTGCAATCAAGGATAGTCTCGATCTCAAATTCCTCGTTACCATCAATCACAATAGGTTCAGGAGGTCTAGTTCCTCTACCGGGAAAGGGGTCAGGTACAGCAGGCTTGAGCAAAGACACATGAAACACGGGATGTATTTTAAGAGAGTCAGGCAAAGTCAGTTCATAAGAAACTTTGTTGATCTTCCTTTTAACCGGGAAAGGTCCCATAAACCTAGGTGCCAACTTTTTAGAAGGACATGCAAGTTTAATATTACTTGTAGAAAGCCATACCTGGTCGCCCAGTTGAAGCTTCAATTCCCCTCTTCTCCTCCGGTCAAAGATCCTCTTGCTGTCCGCCTGAGCCTTGGATACTGCTTCCTGCAACATCTGGTTGTTATGTTTGATGAAGTCTACCGTGCTCTGTACTGCTGGAACTGAGGACTCTGGAAGGAAATCGGGTAAAAAGGTTAGATGGAAACCATAATTAGCGAAAAAGGGGGATTGACCGGTGGCTGAATGTTTGGCATTATTGTAGGCAAATTCTGCCAAGGGCAGCAAGGATACCCAATCATCTTGAGAGAAGGAGGTAAAACATCTGATGTACTGTTCAAGAGTCTGATTGGTCCTCTCTGTCTGACCGTTGGTCTGAGGGTGATAGGCCGAAGACAGGGCCAGCTTGATCTTTAAGGACTCACACAGGGCCCTCCAGAAGCGTGAGGTAAATTGTACCCCTCTGTCAGAGGTTATGTTTACGGGGATTCCGTGAAGTCTAATGATCTCCTTGATGAAGATGTGAGCTGTTTCAATAGCTGATGGAGTTCCTCTTAATGGAAGAAAATGGGCCATTTTGGTAAAACGGTCAACTACCACAATAATAGCAGAACACCCCTCAGAACATGGGAGCTCCACAATAAAGTCCATGGATATCATCTTCCAAGGCCTATCGGGTACCGTTAAGGGTTTTAACAGGCCCCATGCTCGACTCCTGGAAGTTTTATTCTGGATACAGATAGGGCAGGAGCTGACATACTTCTCGCAAAAGTCCTTTAAATTGGGCCACCAGAAGGTACGCTGTACCAATTCCAGGGTTTTACGAACCCCAAAGTGACCTGCCAGCGGGTGATCGTGAAGAAGTGCTAAGACCTTGACCCGAACCTCCTCAGGAACAAAGATTTGGCTCCCTCTCCAGAACAGTCCGTCCCTGTTATTTAAGGTAATCCCTGTGGGTCTGGCTGATTCAGAGGATGCTTCCTTAATCTGGGAGAGAAGATCAGTTTGTATGAGCAGAAAATTGTTTGCAGGTAAAATGGTATCCGGAGCAGATAAGTCCTTTGGGTTGTCATGCATTCGTGATAGTGCGTCTGGTTTGACATTTTTTGAACCTGGCCGATAAGTAATGTGGAAGGAAAAGCGTGAGAAAAACAGCGCCCAGCGGGCTTGTCGGGGTCTTAGCCTTTTAGCAGATCGTAAATATTCTAAATTTTTGTGATCAGTATAAATTAGTACTGGATGCACAGCCCCCTCCAACAGATACCTCCACTCTTCTAATGCAGTCTTGATGGCAAGAAGCTCCCGATCTCCAACATCATAGTTCCTCTCCGCAGAGGAGAGTTTTCGGGAGAAGAACCCCACAGGATGCATATCATCTTTACTGCCCTTCCGTTGCGAGAGTATTGCACCGACCGCTATCTCAGAAGCGTCCACTTCTAAAATGAATGGCAAGGATGGTTCAGGGTGACTGAGGATAGGTGCTGAGGTGAATAGCCTCTTAAGGTTCTCAAAAGCCTCTTGGGCTAGGTGATTCCAAGAAAAACGGGTATCAAGGGTAGGGGATACCGATTTTTGACCGTGATCTTATTCAGTTCTCGGTAGTCAATACATGGGCGGAGAGATTTGTCTTTTTTAGCAACAAAGAATATTCCCGCACCTGCTGGAGAAGTAGAATGGCGAATGAATCCTTTGGCCAAGTTTTCATCTATGTAGGTCTTCAATACTTCTTGTTCTTTCTCAGAAAGGGGAAAGATGCGTCCGAAGGGAATTTCGGATCCTGGCAGCAATTCGATGGGGCAATCGTAGGGGCGATGAGGTGGAAGAGAATCTGCCCCCTTTTTGCTAAACACATCAATGTAGTCATGATAATGTTTGGGAATGGCCTGACAATCTTTCTGGTCGGAGTCCAGGCAAAGCAAAGTAGTTTGGGAATCCGGATCTTTCGCCAAACAGTGTTCCTGGCAGTAAGATGACAGAAATTTCACTTCTCCAGAGACCCAATGGATGTGTGGGTTGTGAGCCCGTAGCCAGGGAATGCCCAGGATAATGGGAAACATAGGGGAGGTGATGGCGTCCAGGATCAACAGTTCCTTGTGTTGAGAGTCAATTGTAGTGGATAATGGCAGAGTCTCTTGTGTCACTTGTCCAGATCTGATACGAGAGCCATCGGCTAGAAAAACAGAAAGTCCATGGGTTTTAGTCCGTAAAGGGATGTTATGCCGACTAGCAAAGTTTAAGTCTATAAAACAGCTGCATGCCCCGGAGTCAATAATTGCGTTGACTTGGAGTATCCTTCCTTGAAGCTGTAACGAGAGAAGAATGGCAAGGTGGGTCGGGTTTGTAGATCAAGCAGAAAGACTAGTAAGTATAGGAGATGGACACTTACTTATTCTGACTGGGCAGTTATGGACAAAATGCCCGGTTCCTCCACAGTAAAGGCACAGATTTAATTGCCGACGTCGGGCACGTTCTTCGGAAGTCAAGGCAGGACGCATCACCCCCAGCTGCATTGGTTCGGAGGTATCTGGTGTGGTATTGACTGAATTTGGACTGGGTGCAGGTAAGTAGCGTGTTGCAGGCATCGGAGCTCGGGTTGTCATCCAGGTTGGGCGACTTGGTGGAACTAATCGTTCAGATTGGCGCTCTCGGAGGCGACGATCGATCTGAATGGTTAGGGTGATCAAGGCCTCCAAGGTATTCGGAACACCTACTCGAGCAAGTTCGTCTTTCAAACTTTCAGATAATCCCATGCGGAACTGATGACACAGAGCCGCGTCATTCCACTGTGTGTCCGCGCTCCAACGTCTGAATTCAGTAACATAGTCCTCCGCAGGTCTGCGGCCTTGTTGGAGCGCGAACAGGGCTGATTCAGCTGAGGCAGTCTGTTGAGGGTCCTCATATAATTGTGCCATGGCCTCGAAGAAGGCGGGTAAGGATTGGGTTAGAGCAGAGTCCCCTTCAAGTAAACGGTGTGCCCAGGTCTGTGGTTCCCCCTGCAGGAGGGAAATTACGAATCCAACTTTGGTGGCTTCCAATGAGAAGGTTCTGGGCTGTAAGGCAAAGAAGAGCTGGCAAGCATTGCGGAAGGCCCGAAACTTAGCCCGGTCTCCGGAGAACCTTTCAGGGATGGGGACCCGTGGTTCAGGTGGAAGCATCACAACTGAGGGCCCAGAAACAGTCTGAGTTGGAGCAGCAGCTGAAGAAGAGGCTGAAGGATTAGTCCCTGCCAGATTCTGAACTTGTCCTTCCAGTCGGTTATAATTATCCTGAAGGGCTTGTACTGCTTGGGTGAGGGCCGCCAGGTGTGTGCAAATCTCCTTCATTGGAGAGGTATCTCCTGCAGGCTCAGACATGGCTGCTTCGTACTGTTAGGTACCTGGTAGTAGAGCCTGACTTGTAGGAGAAGACCTCTCATACAACGCTGGTTCAGGAGCCACTGGAGTGGGAACAGTGGTCTCCTGAGTACAGTGGGGTAGGAGTGCCTGTAGAGCGGAGTCTTCTGGTACTGAAGTGATGAGAGATCCCACAGGGATGGCTGGACTGCAGATCTGGTGAAGACTGGAGGCCGCAGGCTGGAACACTTGTAGATACAGAGATCACTGGAGCTGAAGCTGAAGGTGCAACAGCAGAGACAACAGCAGGCACAAGCGGGGTCAGACGGTCCGGGTCGGCAGGGATATGAGGCAGGTAATCAGCAGGCAGAGGCAGAGTCGGTAGGCAGGCAGAGGTTGGCAACGGAATCAGGCAGGTAGCAGGAGAGTAGTCAGGCAAGCCGGGTCGGATAGGAGCAGGACGGATAGTCAAACAAGCCGGGTCAGATGGGTAACAGCAATCAGGTTCAGGTTAACACAAATCACAAAGCTGAGACGAAGCAGCAATGTGCCAGAGGCACAGGAGGGCTTTTATGTGCACTTTGGCGCCAAACCGGCGCTATCGCGAACGCGCGCCCGCCCGTACGCGTGCACGTGCACATGTGCGCGCGTCCAAGCGCCGCGTACCCGCGCGCGCCCTAGCGCCGCGCTGACGCCCGGGAACAACAGGGTTTTGCTGAGATGTGTGTAACGGAGCGCGCCGGCGCATAGGCGCGTGCCGACGCCCAGGTCCGGCGCCAATGATACCCTGACACCTGCCTTCCTTATACCCAGACTCCCATCCGCAGCAGTCAGCCATAGGGTCCACTGCCTTGCTGTACACTCCTGATCCCAACGGTGTGCATCTGTCACCTAGCCTCAAGGTGACCTGACAGTTTGATCAGCCATGGACCCGGCTAGCGTAACGCTTCCTGCAGCTGATCCATTGCAGGGCATAGTTCGCAGACTCGAGACCCAGGAATCTAATCAGACTCAGGTAATGCTATTCCTTAAGGATCTGGCTTCCCGCTTCGAGCAGCTCCAGGCCTCCTTGGGAAACCCGAACCTGCAGCCTCAAGTACAATTAGAAGCTGCACCTATCGCACCAGTCGCAGCCACACATTCATATTTACTGCGGGCTCTGTCCGATTTCTCTGGGGACTCCAAGGCCTGCAGGGGTTTCCTCAGCCAATGCACCATTCATTTTGAGCTCCAGCCTCAAAACTTTCTGTCTGATCGGGCTAAGGTAGCCTATATCATTTCCCTCCTCTCTGGTGAAGCTTTAGCTTGGGCTGCCCCCCTGTGGGAGAAGAATGACTCGATGGTTTTCAGCCTGTCCGACTTCTTGAAGCTTTTTCGTAATATCTTCGAGGAGCCAGCTCGGGTTTCTTCAGCGGCTAGTGCCCTTTCCGCCTTCACCAAGAATCTTGTTCAGTGGGTCAATATGCGCTTCAGTTCCATATCCTCACAGCTGAATTGAGCTGGAACAATGAGGCCCTGGTCGCAACCTTTTTACATGGCCTCTCTGACCGAGTGAAGGACGAATTAGCAGGAAGAGCCATCCCTGCCGGTCTGGACGATGTAATTTCCTTGTGCAATCAGATTGACATTTGTTTCCAGGAGAGGTCCCTAGAAAAAATACGCCAGCACCCTCTAAGTCCTAGTCAGCCAGAACTCTTCCCCCGTCACTCTGTGGAGCATCCTCTGCCTGCTGAGGAACCTATGCAGCTGGGCCGGACTAGACTAACCCCCGAAGAACGTGGAACTCTAGGCTTGTGCCTTTATTGTGGGGGCAAGGGTCATTTTCGTGACTCCTGCTCGCTTCGTCTGAGAAACGCTTGGGTCTAATACATTTGGAAGGTGGAGTATTGGACCCAGAAACATCACCTTCTCATCTTCTTCTTCCAGTGTTCCTCCATGTAGGCCCTTCTCCCCAATCAGTCCTAGCATATCTGGACTCCGGGGCTGCCGGCAATTATTTGGACTGGAGAACTGCTTCTTCTATGAAGTTTACCCTTTCTCCCCTCGCTATACCACTGGTAGTCTCGGCAATTGATGGCACTGTGCTCCCAGGGGGTCCTATACGGTTCCAGATGCTACCTATTAGGATGTCGGTAGGGCTACTCCACCAGGAGTGGATTTCCTTCCTCATTCTACCCAAGGCCTCTACCCCCATTGTATTGGGCCTTCCTTGGCTACAGCTCCACTCTCCACATGTGGACTGGGTCTCTGGGCAGATCCTGGCTTGGGGTCCTTCGTGTTTCTCGTCCTGTCTTCTCAAGGTGGTCCCCAAGGAGAGACTTCCCGTTGCTACCACATCCGTACCTTCTGATCTTCCCGCGGCATACAGCGATTACCAGGATGTGTTCTGTAAGAAGTCTGCTGAGGTACTTCCTCCCCACAGATCTTTCGACTGTGCCATTGACCTTGTCCCTGGAGCAACTCAGCCCAGGTGTCGTACCTACCCTCTGTCCATTCCAGAGACCCAGGCCATGTCTGAGTATGTCGCCGAGAATCTGGAGAGAGGTTTCATCCGGAAATCCTCGTCGCCTGCAGGAGCAGGGTTCTTTTTCGTTGCTAAAAAGGATGGTACCCTCAGACCCTGCATTGACTATCGAGGGTTAAACGCAGTGACCATCAAAAAACCGATACCCCTTACCTCTAATATCTGAGCAATTCGACAGGTTGAAGGGGGCTTCCATTTTCACCAAGTTGGATCTCTGAGGTGCATACAATCTCATTAGAATACAGGAAGGTGACGAATGGAAGACTGCGTTTAACACCAGGGATGGGCATTACGAATACCTCGTTATGCCTTTTGGTTTGTGTAATGCTCCAGCTGTGTTCCAGAACTTTGTCAATGAAATCTTCAGGGATCTACTGTACCAGTTTGTTGTCATCTATCTGGATGACATTCTCATCTTTTCCGAAAATCTGCTTGCTCACTTTCATTCTTTCATTCTCATCATTCTTCAGCGCCTTAGAGAGAATAATCTCTATGCCAAGCTGGAGAAATGTTCCTTTGAATGTCCTGAGGTCCTGTTTCTGGGATGTTTTGTTTCTAGTTTGGGTCTTCGCATGGATCCCGGAAAGGTCTCGGCCATTACCAACTGGCCCCTTCCTGCTAGCCTCAAGGCCACACAGCGCTTTCTTGGCTTCACAAATTATTATAGGCAGTTCATAAAGAAGTACTCTTCCATTGCCGCGCCTATTATCGTTTTAACCAAGAAGGGTGCGAATGCCAAAGACTGGCCTTCCGAGGCTGTCTCTGCGTTTCACGATCTGAAACAGGCCTTTGTTTCTGGACCTCTCTTGAGGAGACCAAATCCTGGGGATCAATTTTTTATTGAAGTAGATGCTTCTTCGATGGGGGTGGGAGCTGTGCTTTTTCATTTCTTTGAGAAGAGACGTCAACCATGTGCGTTCTTCTCCAAAAAAATTTCTCAGGCAGAGAGAAATGATGCCATTTTTGATTGGGAACTTCTCGCTATTAAATTGGCGTTGGAAGAGTGGCGTCATCTCTTGGAGGGTTCCCCTCACTCCATTACGATCTTTACTGATCACAAGAATCTACAATACCTACAGAATGCTAAACGTCTGAACCCCAGACAGGCCAGGTGGAGTCTCTTCTTTTCTCGTTTTAAATTCACCTTTACGTACAAACCTGGTTCCTGCAACGGTCAGGCTGAAGCGCCCTCTAGGTCATTTGACACTTTAGACGAGGAGTCCACCCCTGATCCTGAGCTGATCATTCCGACCTCATGCATTGTTGCCCATTCTACCACCCTGGAATCAAAAATTCCTCCTGGTAAGACCTTCGTTCCCATGGAGCTAAGAGCTAAGATCCTTCGTTGGGGACATGATTCCAAGGTGGCAGGTCATGCTGGGTTCCTCCGATCCTTCCTGCTCATCAGTCGTCTCTACTGGTGGCCTAACCTCCGCTCGGATGTTAAAGAGTACATTAAGGCTTCTCATGTCTGTGCTCAGTCTAAATCTTCCACACTAGCCCCTGCTGCTCTTCTCATGCCCTTGCCCATTCCTAAGGAGCCCTGGTCTTACATAGCCATAGATTTTATCACCGATCTTCCACTGTCAGAGAATAATACAGCCATTTGGGTGGTAATCAATCGGTTCTCCAAGATGGCTCATTTTGTTCCTCTTCCTGGTCTCCCTTCTGCCTCTGCCTTGGTTCCCATTTTCGTACGAGAGATTTTCCGCCTTCATGGTGTTCCTTCCCATGTCGTTTTGGACAGGGGTGTTCAGTTTACGTCCCATTTTTGGAGAGCCTTTTGCAAATCCCTCAACATTACCTTGGATTTTACCTCTTCTTACCATCCCCAATCCAATGGCCAGACTGAGAGGGTTAATCAGGAGTTGGAGGTCTTTCTCCGTACCTTGGTCTCGGCTCATCACGATGATTGGGCATCACTACTTCCATGGGCAGAGTTCTCCCACAATAATCATGTCAACGTCAGTTCTCAGAAAACACCCTTTATCACTGTTTATGGAAGACATCCTCAACTCCCTCTTCCTATGACCTGTTCTTCCGACATTCCAGCCTTGGCTACTGTTAAGGAATCATTCAATTCCATGTGGGCTGACGTTCATGATTCCCTCCAGAAAGCTGCCAACAAATTCAAGAGTTTTGCTGACCGTCACAGGCGTAAGCCGCCTTCTCTTCAGCCAGGAGACAAAGGCTGGCTCTTCCCCAGGAACATCAAACTCCGGGTTCCTTCTCTCAAGTTTGCCCCAAGATTCATTGGTCCGTACACCATAACTTCTAAACTGAATCTGGTTTGTTTCAAGCTCCAGATTCCCAAAAGCCTCAAAATCTCTAACTCCTTCCATGTTGCCCTTCTGAAGCCTTTAGTCCTCAATAGGTTCTCTCGTCCTCTCTCTACTGCAGCGCTGGTCTCTGAGAATAATCAGGAGTATGAGGTTAGCCAAATTTTGGATTACCGACTCTGTAGAGGCATTCTCCAGTTCCTCGTGCATTGGAAGGGGTTTGGTCCTGAGGAGAGGTTGTGGATCAAGGCTTCTGAGGTCTTTGCACCTCGTCTGTTGAGGAAGTTTCATTTTAAGTTCCCCTCTAAACCTGGTCCCAGGCGGGGAAGGGGGAGGCCTCGTAAGAGGGGGGGTACTGTCATGGTTATGCAAAAGAGTTTGTTTGTCAGCTTACCTGTCTCCATGTGTTCATCTCCAAAGACCAGCTGTTTCTCACCTGACTGCTTTTAATAACTCTCCTCTAGCATGGCTCCACCCCAGCTCCTATCAGAGAACTCTATATTAACCTCTGCACTGCAGGCCAGCCCTGCTGATCAACCTTTGCGTGTTTGGCTTCAAGTTCCTGCCCCGTGTGCTCTACGTTTATTTCTATTACCGACCTTGGCGTGTTCTATACTATTCCTGTCTGCTTGTGACCCTGACCTTTTGGCGTGTCCCCGACTATCCCTGTTTGCCTGTGACCCTGAACCTTGGTGTGTACTCTGTTGTCCTTGTCTGCTTGTGGCCCTGACCTTGGCTTATTCCTTTACTATCCCTATCCTTCTGTTGCCTACTGTGGGTGTGAGCTGGGGGACCCTGGGGGCCGCGACCTGGAGCCAGTTGCAGCCCAGTCCATCCTCACCACTAGAGGCTCTGGTGAACACCTGCTGGCTCTTAGACTCCACGCCCTAGGGAATCCTACGCTCTAACCCCAGTGGGATCTGTGTTGGTGTTCCAGTGGCCCTGCTTTCCTTATACCCAGACTCCCATCCGCAGCAGTCAGCCGTAGGGTCCACTGCCTTGCGGTGTGCATCTGTCACCTAGCCTCAAGGTGATCTGACAAGCTGTAGACTATAGCAGGCAAATTTCTCTGCTGGCTTTACAACTCCTGCCTTTCCGTCTGGTGGATTCTGCCCACTTCCCTGATTTTGCAGAATGTGCTGTACTACAATGGCAGGTTCCCAGTCGCTATTTCTTTTCACATAAGGCCATTCCAGCTCCGTACCATCACATGGAAGGCAATGTTGTGGCATTGTTGGACAAGGCAGCCAGCCGCAAGGTCCACGTTACTGCTGACACGTGGTCCAGCAAGCATGGTCAGGGATGCTATATTTCGTTCACAGCACACTGGATAACTCTGCTTGCAACTTAGAAGAATGCAATACAGGGCTCAGTGCTGCAGCTTGTTGTGCCCCCACGTCTCCATACAGCTACTCATGATGATGCGAGATTTGTCAGCTCCACCTCCTCCTCTGCCTCCTCCATGCCCTCCTCTGCTGAATTGTCCTATGAGCCACCACTACCCCCTAAGCATGCAAGAGTCTATGAATCAGGCTAAAAGGTGTCATGCAGTGCTTCAGCTGGTCTGTGTAGGGGACAGAAGGCACACCAGAGCAGAGATTCTTGCAGCTCTGTAGGGGCAGGTCCAGAAGTGGTTCATGCCAGCTGGAACCAGGAATGGTGTCCTGAATTTGGCGATGCAGCGTTTCTTAAGCAGGTACCCAGGGTTGGAAGATCTGCTAAAGCAGGCCAGAAGAGTCTGTAGCCATTTCAGGTGGTCATACACAGCTAGTGCTTGGTTGGCTGAAATCCAGCAGGAATTCCACCTGCCCATAAACCGCCTGATTTGTGACATGCCCACCAGAGGGAACTCGACTTTGCCAATTCTGCAGAGGCTGCACATGCAGCAGAGGGCCGTCAACAAGTACCTGTGTGAGTATGGCACAACAACAGGCTCAGGCCGGCTCGCCTTTTTTTCTCCATGCCAATGGCTGTTGATAAATGACGCATGCACTGTATTGTCACCATTTGAGGTGGCAACAAGAATGGTGAGCTGTGATAAAGAATGCATCAGTGACACAATGCCTCTTGTGTTCCTGCTTGAGCAGACTCTGCGTGCCATTATAGACAGGGCACTTGGGGCAGAGCAGTGGGAGGAAGAGGAAGACTTCCTTTCCTCTCAAGGCCCACTTTATGCAGACACCATTCTTGTGATGCCACACAACACACAAGAGGAGAGGGAGGAGGAGGATTCTGGCTGAGGCATTGAAGCAGAGGAAGACATACGTCAACCCTTAACAAATTTAGTTTTCTATCTAAATAACCCTTGGGAGTAGTATGCGGCTAGGAGGAGGCAGTTCCAGATACTGTAATCCTCAGTGACCCTGAGGAGTCTGCTTCTCATGCCTCCACAAACTTGCAGTGCATGGTCTCCCTCATTCTTCAAAGCCTGCACAAAGACCTGAGAATGTGTGGCACCAAGAAGAAGGATCACTATTGGTTGGCAACCCTCCTGTACCGGAGAAATTAGGCAGATCGCTGCTCCAGGTAAGTAATATAATCCACCAAAAAGGAAGGCTGGGTGCTATCTCCGGCTCGCAACCATGAACATGTAGACCAAGTGAGAAAAATTAGCTGCACACCAACATCCATTCAACAGGTTTATTGAAAGACTGTCACCAGGACTAAAACAACGGACCAAGGGGTGACGATGTTTCACACATACATTGTGCTTCTTCAAAATCTTTTTTTTGAAGAAGCACAATGTATGTGTAAAACGTAGTTTCAGTGCTGGTTGCAGTCTTTCAATAAACTTGTTGGACCGATGTTGGTGTGCAACTAACCCTCCTTTAACACCGTTAAAAGGGGAAATCTCAGAAATCATCCCATCCACACAGAGGGAGCAGAAGATGAAATCTTTTGAGGACACCCTAATGAGGAGTTTATGGAACACTTTTCCAAACTCTTGTAGGTTACAGTCTCATAGAAAACAGAGTTTTGAGTCTTCTGTTGGTCAAGAGAGAAGCGGTGGAGAAAGGGCTGCCTCAGTGATGCATTTCAAAAATTTTTTAGTCCTCGGCAACCAGGGCTGTCAGCTTCCACATCCCACCAGTAGCGTCTGGATCATATGGTGGGAGATTATTTAGGGGTGAAAACAGACATAGAGAGCTTTCCAGTTGAAGATCCACTGGGTTACTGGGTCATAAGAATAGACCACTGGCCAGAACTTGCCCAGTATGCAATTGAGCTGCTGGGCTGCCCTGCATTCAGCATGCTTTCTAAACTGGCATTTAGTGCTGTCAAAGGTTTTGTGACAGATAAGAGAGCGCTTCTGTCCACAGACTCAGTGGACCGGCTGACAATTGTTAAATAAATAAGTCCTGGATTAGCAGCAGCTATTAAGCCCCTGATACCGATGTCACTGATTAAATGCTTTCTGTATCTGGAATTTCTGAAAGACTGTCTAGACTGCCTAGCTTTGTGGGTGTTGAGTTCATCTGGAAGAAATTTTTTGGTGTAGGTTTCATGGGCACAATTAACACACAAGGACCAATTTTTCCGCACCTGTTTGACAGGTGCATATCATTTAAATTTTTGACAGCAAGGCCAATTCTTGCTTTTATCAAGAGTACCTCTACAGGGATATGGTGTGCACACACGACCGACACCCAAAGATCAATTTTTCCGCACCTGTTACTTCTATCCAAAGTCTGCGAAAGCGACAGCAGAATTTATCCAAATAATCTCTAATCTTGTTCCCAGTGCACTACATTGTGGCCTCATCATACAGACTGGCTCCCCAAGCCATTGTTTACAAAATAAAGAAAGCTTTATATATGTCACTGCCGCAGGTTCTATACACGGTACAGATGTGCCACTTTACAGGCAGACTAAAGGGACCCCCCAAGCACTATATTTAAAGGAATTTTCCATTTTTATTGTCCTCTCTCATTTTTATGCTTTTACTTTAAGCATCAGTAAATCACTGCTCATTTAAAAATTATGTTTTTTACAAACTTTGTTTTCATTGATACCTGTCCCCCCATATCCTTTTTTATGCCCAATTACTTGCATATAAGCCTTGAAAATGGGCACTTTTTATTTTTCCATTTTGGGTCCCATAGACTTCAATGGGGTTCGTTATTCGGTTTCGAACTTTTGCGATGTTCGAAAATTCTGCATTGAACCCGAACTGGGGGGTCGTTCGGTCCATCTCTAATAGATAGTAGATGATGACTAAGAGCAGACCTGGTAGTGAACACCCCGACATGACCTAGCCAAATGGCATCAAGATGAAATTGTAGGAGCATACTTTAGGTTTTATTGGCAGTCAAACCAGAAAAGGAGAAGGTGCTTGCTGCCCTGATGGCACTTTAGCCTGGCTATAACCAGCTGCAGGGTATTCAATGAGTGTAGGCACAGCCAGGTTGCAGTTGGCAGATGCTCCGTGTAAGTAAAGATGAGGCTTGTCCTGCATCTTACTGCTATGAAAGAGTATTTTAAAAGCCATGGGTTGTGTGGTCCATGGCTATGCAAAACCACCTACAAGTTACAAAGCCAAAAGGAACCTGGGAGAACTTTCGCTCATTTAGCTCTGGTAAGTTTTGCATGGATAGAGGGAGAGGAGGGGATCTTTTCTGGGTTGGGGGGTGTTAAGGAGGGAGAACAGAGTTTTTGCTTGCATGGCTGAATTGGTGCTTTCATACTCTAATGCCCCGTACATACGGTCGGATTTTCTGACGGAAAATGTGCGATCAGAGCTTGTTGTCGGAAATTCGGACTGTGTGTGGGCTCCATCTGACTTTTTCCATCGGATTTTCCGACACACAAAGTTTGAGAGCAGGCTATAAAATTTTCCGACAACAAAATCTGCAGTCGGAATTTCCGATCGTGTGTACACAAATCTGACGCACAAAGTGCCACGCATGCTCAGAATAAATAAAGAGATGAAAGCTATTGACTGCTGCCCCATTTATAGTCCCGACGTACGTGTTTTACGTCACCGCGTTCAGAATGATCAGATTTTCCGACAACTTTGTGTGACCGTGTGTATGCAAGACAAGTTTGAGCCAACATCCGTCTGAAAAAATCCTAGGATTTTGTTGTCGGAATGTCCGATCAATGTCCGATCAATGTCCGACCGTGTGTACGGGGCATTAGGGTTTAATGATTGCCTATTTTTTGCCTATTTGTTTCCTGTTTATAGTAACAATTGACTGTTGCCCATGTATTGCATATGACTGCCCATTTGTGGCCCATGTATTATAACAGTTGCCATATGTTGACTGTATATTGTAACAATTTACTGTTAAGTGTTGAATCTGGTTGCCCATTTGTGGCCCATGTATTACAACAGTTGCCATTTGTTGATTTCATATTATAGCAATTGACTGCTCTGTGTTGTATCTGATTGCCCGTTTGTTGTCCACATATTAGAGTGGTTACCATTTTTTTCCTGCCTATTGTAACAATTCAGTGTTGTGTCTTGTATCTGGTTGCCCATTTATGGCCTATGTATTACAACAGTTGCCATTTGTTGACTGTATATTGTAACACTTCACTGATATGTGTTGCATTTGATGGCCCATTTGTTGCCCATGTATTACAATGGTTGTCATTTCTTTCCTGCTTATTGTAACAATTGACTGTTGAGTGTTATAATAAATAAGGCCACAAATGGGCAATCACATACAACAGCACTTTTTTGTCATATGTTGACTTGATTATATATTGTAACAATTGACTGTTCTGTGTTGTACCTGATTGCCCATTTGTGACCCATGTACCACAGTAGTTGCCATTTTTAACTGTATATTGTAACACTTGACTGTTATGTGTTGTATCTGATGGCCCATTTGCCAACGTATGATAATGGTTGCCATTTCTTTTCTGTTTATTATAACAATTGGCTGTTGAATGTTGTATCTGGTTGCTCATTTGTGGCCCAAATATAACAGTTGCCATTGGTTTAATGTATATTGTAACAATTGGTTGTTGAGTATTGTATCTGGTTGCCCATTAGTGGCCCATGTATTACAACAGATGCCATTTGTTTTACTGTATAATGTAACACTTGACTGTTAAGTGTTGTATCTAATTGCCAATTTGTTGCCCAGATATTACATTGGTTGGCATTTGTTTCCTGCTTATTGTAACAGTTGACTGTTGTGTGTTGTATTAGGTTGCCCATTTGTGGCCCATGCATTACAATGGTTGCCATTTGTTTACTGTATATTGTAACAATTGACTGTTGCCCAAGTATTGCATAAGATCTCTCATTTGTGGCCCATGTATTGTCAGCATTACTATATTTTTTATTACATATTTTCATTGATTTCAATGGGCTGCCCTATGCACAACAAACACATCAAAGTAGCTCATCTGCCTTTTTTGAGGCCCCATTCACACCTAGCATTTTACAAATACACTTTTTTTTTTGCACTTTTTCACGCAACGCACATAGAGCAGCCTATACATTTAATGTGCTGCCCTACACATGAAAACATGTGGCAAAGTAGCTCATGTAGCTTCATGCCACGTTAAGCCTTGCCAATTTTTAACAGCAAATTTTGCTGCTTTTGTTGTGCATTTTTGGAGAAATGCGCATTGGCTTGCCATGTTTGGAGTGCCAAGAACAATGAATGGCACCACATATGCAACGTGCGTTTTTGATGCGTTTCGTAAATGCATGCAAAAACGTGGGATTTTTGCATGCATTTACAAAATGCACAGGTGTGAATGGAGCCTCAGCGTAGACCTTTGTGCAATTCTTTGACCGCACTTTTTTCGCTTGCCAAGCATGCTTCTTTTTTGCTGCAGTTGGGGTGCCATTAACAATGATGTGTATTTTTCTCTTGCTTCATAAACCTGCACAAAAGCGTGTTTTTTTTTTTTAACGGTAATGAAAAGCTAAGGTATGAATGCAGCCTCAGCGAGCTTCCTACAAATCTCTATCCTCCCAGAAGGAATTATAAGCTCTCAGCAGGATCATAAGCTCCAATAAAACCTCAGTGATGTTTATTCAGTTCACAACAAATGACCACCATTGGCATCTTGGCATGTCCAAACCACGCAAAGGCGGAACACAGAGCAGGTCCCGGGGTATATGAATATGTTAAACACAACAAGTCAGGAACCAGTGTACCATGTCCAATTAGACCCTATACTTCATCCATCTCCATGGAACCATGCTCTTTCTGTAATGCGCCCAGTCCAGGGAGCAACGGGCACGTTCCTGGGTTCTCAATAAACACCATCTGCTGACTTTATCCAAGCAGGAGAGAGGGATTGTCCCCCCAGAGCTCCGGGAGAGGAATGAAGTGGTGCTGGTGTGGAACGGACCTGTCAATCATCGCTCACTAATTTCTCTCTGCCTCTCCGACCGTGTCACCAGCTGCGATGAAGAAACAGGGACATTGTGCAGAAACATTATCCTGTATTTGCATTGGCTTGTAGAAGTGGTGTAAAGGCCGGTCCTCTCAAAAGCGAATGAGTTGGGTCACCTTCAGGCCAGTTTTAGACTTTTGAGGCACATTACTGCCATTGTGTCACATGCTGGCATGAGTTGTTGTAAGGTGGCCCGTTAATTTAGAATGGGCTTCCAATGCACCACAATGGACCTTTTTAATGGACCTGCCCTTTTTTTCTAGGGCACTCCAATGCACAGGTGGTTCACATCTGTGTGTTGCAGAACACCAAAATGCAGGCCAGTTGTGGTGCTGCATTGGGTGCCATTCAAAATTAAATGGCAACAAAACGCATTACACCTTAACGCAACACAATGGGGTCTGTTTACAGAAAAAAAATCATTGTACAAATGTGACAAACATTTTGTCCATTATGAATCTTTCCTGTGATCAATAGCGCTATCTAGTGGCCATAATATGTTTTTCTCTGATTGAGGTATTTCAGGAAAATACTACAATATAGACACTAGATGGCGCTGACGACCATAGGGGAAAATCATGTTAGACAAAATACACAAATAGGCAACGTTATTTACTCTAAGGTCCTTACAAAAGACAAGGGGGCACTCTTTGTGTCTGGAAGAAAGGAGGTTTAACCTTCACATAAGGAAAGGGTTCTTCATGGTAAGAGCTGTGAAAATGTGAAAAACACTTCTTGAGGAATTAGTTCTGACCAGCTCAGTTCATTTATTTTAAAATGCACAGAATTTAACTGGAGATTACCATTGACAAGTAAGAACACCAGAGATTGTTGATCTGGGGAATATCTGGTTGTCAAAGGATTTGTTTTTCCTCTGTTGGAGCAAAGTGGACAATGTTTTATAAGGGTTTTTTGCCTTCTTCTGGATCAACTGTAGGCATAGCTTTTTGTATTATGATTTTTTTTTTTTTGGTTGAATTAGATTAATGATACCTTTTTAGTTGCTCCCCTTCACATCAGAGGTCCACCATCACATCAGAGGTACTTCTATCACATCAGAGGTCTACTTGTCACATCAAAAGGTCTACCATCACATCAGAGCTTCCCATCACATCAGAGGTCCTCCTATCACATTAGAGATCCCCCATCACATCAGAGGTCCTCCTTTCACATCAGAGGTTCCCCCATCACATTATAGGTTCCTCTATCATATCAGAGGTCCCTCATCAGAGACCTCCCTTTATGTCATAGGCCCCCCATCACGTCAAAGGTCTACCCATCACATCAGAATCACACCTTCACATCAGAGGGCCAACTTATACAGTACACGAGAGCCCCCAATTGCATCATACATACCCCATCAACGTATAGTCCCCACATTACATCAGAGTCCTCTAATTACATAAGAATCCCCCAATCACATCAGTTCTCCCATCACATCAGACTACATCCTACTTTCTGGCCTTAGCAGCAAGGCAGAGGGCAGGAGGTGGGTGGGGTTTGGAGAAGGCAAACTTTTGTCTTCTCGTAAATTTAGGAGTACCTGCATCTATTCTATGAGAATAAAAGCCCTGATTTTATATATACAGTTGTGCTCATAAGTTTACATACCCTGGCAGAATTTATATCTTGGTCATTTTTCAGAGAATGTGAATAACACAAAAACTTTTCTTTCACTCATGGTTAGTGTTTGGCTGAAGCCATTTATTTTCAATCAACTGTGTTTACACTTTTTAAATCATAATCACAACAGAAACTACCCAAATGACTCTGATCAAAAATTTACATACCCTGGTGATTTTGGCGTAATAACATGCACACAAATTGACACAAAGGGGTTTGAATGGCTATTAAAGGTAACCATCCTCACCTGTGATCTGTTTGCTTGTAATTAGTGTGTGTATATAAAAGGTCAATGAGTTTCTGGACTCCTGACAGACCCTTGCATCTTTCATCCAGTGCTGCACTGACGTTTCTGGATTCTGAGTCATGGGGAAAGCAAAATAATTGTCAAAGGATCTGCGGGAAAAGGTAGTTGAACTGTATAAAACAGGAAAGGGATATAAAAAGATATCCAAGGAATTGAGAATGCCAATCAGCAGTGTTCAAACTCTAATCAAGAAAAGGAAAATGAGGGGTTCTGTTGAAACCAAACCACAGGTCAGGTAGACCAACTAAGATTTCAGCCACAACTGCCAGGGAAATTATTTGGGATGCAAAGAATAACCCACAAATAACTCCGGGTGAAATACAGGACTCTCTGAAAACATGTGGTGTGGCTGTTTCAAGATGCACAATAAGGAGGCACTTGAAGAAAGATGGGCTGCATGGTCGAGTCGCCAGAAGAAAACGATTACTATGCAAATGCCACAAAGTATCCCGCTTACAATACGCCAAACAGCACAGAGACAAGCCTCAAACCTTCTGGCACAAAGTCATTTGGAGTGATGAGACCAAAATTGAGCTTTTTGGCCACAACCATAAACACTACATTTGGAGAGGAGTCAACAAGGCCTATGATGAAAGGTACACCATTCCTACTGTGAAACACGGAGGTGGATCGCTGATGTTTTGGGGATGTGTGACCTACAAACGCACAGGGAATTTGGTCAAAATTGATGGCAAGATGAATGCAGTATGTTATCAAAAAATACTGGAGGAACATTTGAGCCAGGAAGCTGCGCATGGGACGCACTTGGACATTCCAACATGACAATGATCAAAAACACAAGGCCAAGTTGACCTGTCATTGGCTACAGCGGAAAAAAATTAAGGTTCTGGAGCGGCCATCTCAGTCTCCTGACCTCAATATCATTGAGCCACTCTGGGAAGATCTTCATGCAAGACAGCCCAAGAATTTACAGGAACTGGAGGCTTTTTGCCAAGAGGAATGGGCAGCTTTACCATCTGAGAAGATAAAGAGCCTCATCCACAAATACCACAAAAGACTTCAAGCTGTCATTGATGTTAAAGGGGGCAATACACGGTATTAAAGCGGGGTTCCACTCAAATTTTTAACTTAATCTTACCCCCTTCAGTTAATTGCATAGATGTTCAAATGCCGCACAAAATTTTTTTTTTATCGCTGTAATTACCTTTATTTTGTACTTTATTGTGGCACTTACTGTCTCTCCTCCCATGGGAGTAGGCGTGTTTATTGCCTTTCCCCCGGCGCCGCACTGTCTCCTGGGAGCTTAGTGTCAGGCTTCCAAAGATTCAGTGCGGGAACAATGATCATGCTTGTGAACAAGCTGTGAATGAACAGCATTCACCGCATCCAGGAAATCATGGCTTGTGGGCTTCACATGCCCACAAGCAAGATGGAAACAGCCAGCATCACATTTTTAAAGTTATTCTTCAGTACAAAAACAGTCAGAGGCGGAGGCGGAAATATTACACCCAAACTGCGAGTATTATTTTGCGATTTGCTTATTTTGGGATAAGCAAAGTGTCTCAATGACCTAAAAAAAAAAAAAAAAAAAGATTGGTCGTCGGACTCCCACTTTAAGAACTGGGGTATATAAACTTTTCATCAGGGTCATTTGGGTAGTTTCTGTTGCCATTATGATTTAAAAAGGGTAAAAAAAGGGGTAAACACACAGTTGATTGATAATAAATGGCTTCAGCCAAACACTAACCATGAGTGAAAGAAATTTTTTTGTGTTATCATTTATATTCTCTGAAAAATGGGCAAGAAATCATCAATTCTGCCAGGGTATGTAAACTTATGAGCACAGATATATATATATATATATATATATAATATATATATACAAACACACAGTATATAAATAAATAATGTAACAAGATTTCCAGATTTATGCAGAATTAATATTCCTTCTCTCTTCTGTAGAACTGTTGGTGTCGACGAGATCTATACACCTCTGTACCACATGTTGTGAATAATTGCAGAATTCATATTACTTCCATGACTGAGTTGTATGATGTGGAGTTCCCAGCAGGTCCTGTACTTCGAGGCGGGCGTGCCCAATAAAATTCATCCGCAAATCTCGAGCACTGAGGCTTTCCGATCGTTCGGTGGTCCCGCCCTCCAAATCGTCTCTCCAGCATGAGCTTTTAGCCCTTTCGGGGACTAACAGAGAGGTGGAGAAAACTCACGGCACCATTTTGCAACCAGATCTAAAGATGGGGGACCAAGATAACCGCGTGTGTCTCCCGGAACGCGGCGGTGGGCGCAATCTTATGCGTGATCTTAAAGAGTAACAAACATGATATATCCAATACATTGAATTTTGATTAATGAATGTTGAGATGCTGTCAGAGGTCTCAAAAGCTGCAAATGATAATGTGGGGCTTCAGGGACAAGAACAATCACGGCTGAAATTTTTACCGCTTACAATGTTACTTTAGGGATCATTCAGCCGCAGCAGACGCATTTATATCTATTCTCTCTTCTTTCGTTTCATGGCGTTTGAAAGAAACATTTTTCAAACTCCTTTTATACTAAGGCATGGAACACCAGCTGAAAGCTGAAATCAGACTTGTAGCGGGAACAGGGGAGGTGGTGAAGTCTCAGGGTGGGAGGTACCAGCGTGGTGATGTTCTTAGGTTGTCCAATCAGCAGAAAGGTTGTGAGGAACGCCTCTGAATTTAAGACAAAGAGATAGTGCTGGGCACCAAATTATTCGTTCAGCAACACTGCAGTCCTCAGAGACAAATGATGCCTAGCATGTGACAAGGTCCCACACAGGAGCACTGTAAATATCCTGCTGAATCTGGCCAGAAACAAAGGATATCTCCTTCCCCCAAAAAGAAAGTGTTTTTTAGATATACTTTATTTATATTATTTTAGAAATATAATATAATTTAAAAAAATTAATAATATTAAACAATTAAAAAAAAATATTGCTAATAATAAACCATTTTTAAAATTATTTATCTATTTATTTATTACAGGTAATTATATAGCGCTGCCAATTTATGCAGCGCTTTACATACATATAATATATCATTTATATTTATTTTTTAATTATTATTAGTTATTTCATTCATTACATTCACATTTCTGAATGTGAAATAACTAATAATTAAAAAATAAATATTAATTATATATTATATGTATGTAAAACGGTGTGTAAATTGATGGCGCTATATAAGTACCTGTAATAAACAAGTACATAATTTTAAACATTGTTTATTATTATTAATTAAATATTATTATTTTTTTTTTTTTTTTTTTTTTTTTAATTGCTGTGTGAATGTCTCAAGCATTCACTCAGCTGCCACAAATAACCCCATATTTTTCCCAATATGTTTATTTCCTTTGATCATCAGCTCCATTTAGTGGACATAATGCAGTATTTTCCTAAATCTCCCCAATCAGGAAAATAGCCCATTACGACCACTAGATTGAGCTATTTATTTAAAACGTTGAGGTGCAAATGTCTCAAGCATTCACTCAGCTGTCAAAAATAACTCCATATTTTTCTTAATATGTTTCTTTCATTCGATAGTCAGCTCCGTCTAGTGTACATAAGGTGGTATTTTCCTAAAATATTGGGAAAATACCTAATTTTGACCACTAGAGGGAGCTGATTATTTATTTAAAAATCTGCTGTGCTGTGCCTTTGCTCAGCTGTCATGAATAACCCCATATTTTTCCTAATGTTTTTTGATCATTAGCTCCATCTAGTGGCCATAATGTGTTTTTTTTTTCTTGAAATACCTACATCAAGAAAATAATGCACTATGGCCACAAGATGGAGCTGACAATCATAGGAAATAAGCACATTAGACACATTATTGGGAATATTTGTGATGCCTTGAGACATTTGCACAGTGAAATGTATATAACTAGAGTAAAAGTCCATTACTGAACTGACTTTGGCACAGCGTTTGGGCAAATCGATTGTCTCACTGCTTGATCTAACCGGTTACAATGTCCAAAAATCAATGCTAAGATCACTGCCCAATGCCAATATTTTTGGGGTGTTCAGTACAGATATGGACCACCCCCAAAGTTCTTATTTTCATGGAATGATCATTGGAAGTTGCTTCCATTGTAGAAAACTGCGTCCGCTGCAAACCGAAATGCGAAGGCGATTTTTAGCAGCATTAACCACTTAAGGACGGAGCCTCTTTCTGAGATTTGTTGTTTACAAGTTAAAAACAGTTGTTTTTTTTTTGCGAGAAAATTACTTAGAACCCCCAAACATTATACATTTTTTTTCCAACACCCTAGAGAATAAAATGGCGGTCGTTGCAATACTTTCTGTCACACCGTATTTGCGCACTTTGTTTGGGAAAAATACACTTTTTTAAATGAAAAAAATAAGACAAAAGTAAAGTTAGCCCATTTTTTTTTTTTTTTATATTGTGTAAGATAATGTTACGCCGAGTAAATTGATACTCAGCATTTCACACTTCAAAATTGCGCTCGCTTGTGGAATGGCAACAAACTTTTACCCTTAAAAATCTCCATAGGCTACATTTAAAAAATTCTACAGGTTGCATGTTTTGAGTTACAGAGGAGGTCTAGGATTAGAATTATTGCTCTCGCTCTAACGATCGCGGCGATACCTCACATGTGTGGTTTGAGCACTGTTTTCATATGCGGGCGCTACTCACGTATGCGTTCGCTTCTGCACGCAAGCTCGGCGGGACGGGGCGCGTTTAAAAAAAAAATTTCTAATTTATTTTACCTTTTATTTTTTATTTTTACACTGTTCTTTAAGAAAAAAAAAAAAAAGTTTCACTTTTATTCATATTACAAGGGATTTAATAGAAAAAAGCATGACAGGACCTCTTAAATATGAGATGTGGGGTCAAAAAGACTTCTCATCTCATATTTACACTAAAATGCAATAAAAAAAAAAAATGTTGTCATTTAAAAAAAAAAAAAAAATGGCCCTTTAAGAGCTATCGGCGGAAGTGATGTTTTGACGTCGCTTCAGCCCTGCAATGTCATGGAGACGGGTGGGGGCCATCTTCCCCTCACTCATCTCCATGCCAAGGAAGGACAAGGATCCGATCGCCTCCGCCGCTGCTGACGGCTCCGGTAAGCGTCGGAGGGCCCCCTCCCGCCGCCGATAAAGGTGATCTTGCAGCGAATCCACCGCAGAGACCACTCTTATCGGAAACCAGACTGCCGGCCAAAGAAGAGGATACCGGGGTTATGGCAGCTAGCTGCTGCCATAACAAAGATATCCCTTTTCAAGGTTAGGACTTATATCGGCGTGCGGCGTTCTGGAAATTTTCCCAAAATGGCTTGTATGTAAGTTTGTGACTTCGCGCTTTAAGCGCAGTTTCCCTTTAAACTCATTCATTAGGCGACGGAGCATGAAACCTCAGTACGATTGGCTCAGGTTAATGACATCTCACACTGTGTGACCTCTCCCAGGCAGGGCTCAGGCAATCACCCGAGGTCGGCGGGTCAGAACGTTTATATGCTAATTAGGCCAATTACACAACTCAATCTCTTTCAGATGTGCAAGGAGAATGAAATGTCAGGACGGGCCGCAGGAAACATTACAGAAAAACCTTCCGAGCGCCAATAATAAATAAAATGTGTACCGAAATATGGGGACGTGTTTATGTCAGTCATCAGCTTTAACCCTCTAAACGCATGTCAGAGGAGAAGAGACTTAGATAGATACTATAGATAGATACTATTGATCAATCAAAAGATAGATTATCAAATAGATAAATAGATTATTGTTCAATGAAAAGATAGATGCAGAGATTGATCAAAAGATAGATAAGATAGATAGATAAGATAGATAGATAAGATAGATAGAGAAGATAGATAGATAAGATAGATAGATAAGATAGATAAGATAGATAATAGGAAATGATACCTAGTGCAATCTTGTGGTTAAAAGTTGGTTATATATAGTTATAAAGAGTTATAACGTTTTCTTTTTTAACTGGTTTTATGCATGGGCTTAATATTTTGAATAGCAATTCTCCCAATGAAAGTGCGTATACATTAGCTCTGTGTGAATAGAGCAAAAAAAATGTTATTAGGCTATTTCCTGCACTGGACAAATGTTTTTCATTGATTTAAAATGGAAAATACTAAAGTTGGTCACTAGATGTAGCTAAGTATAATAGTAAATGATACTTAGTGCCATCTTGTGGCCCAATATGGTTATAAATAGTTATAAAGTTTTCTTTTTTTAACTGGGTTTTATGCCTGGGCCTATGTCTTTACAAATCTGGGGCTCACAATGTTGGAAGGGCCACCCACTGCCTCTGAGGAAAAAGACTAAGGACCCATGATGTCACCAGACCATCTTCAAAGCAGACCTTCACATACCCCTAAAGCCCTTTCTGAAACCTCCCTCAGCCCCACAATCATAAAACCATTATTTTACCTTGTTTATTATTTTTTATTTGCTCCAGATCGACCCCTTTCTACCCTTTCTACCCTATCTTACACTAGAATGATGTGTAGCCTATTGCAGGAGCTCCATCAGCTTAAAGAGAGGAGACTTCATCAGGGGCTGGCTGCAAGAACCAGGACAAGACAGCTGGCCCCTGATGACGTCTTTGCATGTACATTCATTCTGATTCATTCTCATTGATTTAGGATGAAAAATATCTCATTTGACCACTAGAAGGCACTAAGTATGACAGGAAATTATATTTAGTGCCATGTGGTGGACAAATGTGGTTATAAAGTTATAAAGTTTTCTTTTGAACTGGTTTTATGGATGGGCCTTCATGGCCGACACCAGAAGGTGCATCTTTACACAGCTGGGGCTCGCAATGTTGGAAGGACCACCACTGCCTCTGAGTAAAAAGAGGAAGGGCCTGTGATGTCACCAGACCATCTTCAAAGTGGACCTTTACTTCCTTAAAGCACTTTCTGAAACCTCCCCCACCTCTGCAATCAAAAAATCTTTTTTTTTATCTTATTCATTTTTTTTATTTTTGTGCTCCAGATTGACTCATCCCTACATTTTTGGCTACACTAGAATATTTTGTGCCCTATTCCAGGAGGCATCAGCTTACAGAGAGGTGAAGGATGGACTTCATCAGGGAATGGCTGCAAGAACCAGGAAAAGACAGCTGGCCCCTGATGATGTCTCTGCATGTACATTCATTCTGATTCGTTCTCATTGATTTAGAATGAAAAATATCGCATTTCGCCACTAGAAGGCACTAAGTATGACAGGAAAGGATATTTAGTGCCATCTGGTAGAGAAATGCGGTTATAAACAGTTATAAAGAGTTACAGAGTTTACTTTTTTAACTATAATTTTTTTTTTTTTGCATTGGAATTGCAAAAAGTTAATGAAAAGAGATGTTCCGCTGATCCATCCCCTGAAACAACCTTAGAATTTGGCTATTTACATATTAATTATTTTACCGTCCAAGCGAGTAGAATTGAATGCCTTATTATATGAGAAACACAGAGAAAGCAGAGACGGACACCTTGTTCCATCCGCCGGGATATATCGATTTTATTCTCCCAAGGTTCGTCTCTTTCTTCCTAATGTATATTCATTGCTCAGCTGGATAAAGAGTCTTATTGAAGGCAGAGTGCTCTCTGCCTTGCCATGTAGCGAGTACTCAGGACGCAGCGGAGGGGGGAGGGGGGTAGTTCAGGTGTCCGGCTGTGACAGGTGATGCTCCGGTAATGAATTCTCGGGCACGATATGCAAATATCAGAATATGAAATGTCGGCGAAGGCGGCTCGGGTGTCACTTCGCTCTTCCGAGACGGGGATTAATCAAGGGAAAGTGGCAACAAGTCTCTTTATCTGCTGTGAATGTGTCACCTCTGAAATATATTTCTCATTTCCTCCATGCATAGTTCAGTGACGGCAGAAATATGGCGAACCAGTCGGTGACGGTTGTTCTGGACCTCATACCAGTACATTAGAGTGTAAGCTCCTCTGCTACAGAGACTGATGTGACTGGCTCACTGTTCTCTGTACAGCACTGCGGTATTTGTCAGAGCTATATAAATGTATAATAATAATAATGCGTGACAGGGGGACATTAGAGTGTAAGCTCCTCTGCTACAGAGACTGATGTGACTGGCTCAGTGTTCTCTGTACAGCACTGCGGTATATGTCAGAGCTATCTAAATGTATAATAATAATTGTGTGTGACTGTGAGGGGACATTAGAGTGTAAATTTTTGTTTATTAAAAATCTTACAAACATATTAAAAACATATTTACATGTATACAAAATAAATAAAAATATATAAACAAAAATAGCTTACATCAGCATAGCAAAAACATAAAGAAAACTAAATATATCAACCTAAACAAAGCCATAACCTCCACCTAAAACATCCTCAGGCTAAGAAACCATTACACATGTAACCCATGCACGCAGCTTTTTTTCAAAAATACAATCTTATATAAAAATCTAGGGGACGTGAAAGGACAGAAAGAAAGACGGACACCCAGAGACTGACAGCAGCTACGGAGACCTGACATTCCTCCACGCCTTTGTCCAGGCCCCCGGCCGCCACCTGTCCTTCTCAAGACCCCGAATCTTCCCAACCTCACCCAGAATGTCGTGCACCACCACCACGACAGGAAGGACTTTTTTCTGAATGGAGACCTGACACCGTGCATTCCATGTGAAGAAATGGACTACTAAGCTAACTAGAAAAAGTGTCTCAAAATCAAAATCCCCATGTGTCTCAAAGGCCCCTGGACCACTCCGCATAACTCAAGAGGGAAAGGAAAGGGATACCCAGAGCCCCACCCACCCTCTTGTAGACTTCTATATTTAAGGGGCACTGCAGCAAGAAGTGGTCCATTGTCTCACCCCACCACATTCCACTCTTGGACAACCCCGGTTCTCCGCAGAGCGCTGCTTCAGGTTGCCCTTTACATAGAGTCTGCCATGAAACGAGCGCCAGGCCAAATCCCAAAACTTTAAAGGGATTCTCTCTAGATTGAGCAAACGCAGACCCTCCCTCATAACAGGGCCTGGGCAATCCCTCAAAGCCAGTGGCTCGCTAAAGCCAGATTCAACAACCCTCCTTTCCAGGTCCTTCCTAGGAAGAGACTTCATTTCCTCCGCCGTCACCTGCCACTGCCGAAGCATTTTCAAGCATGGGGCAACCTAGGCCGGAAGCTCACCATGTCGGACCCTCAGGCTTTTCACTGGCCCACCATTCTCCCAGCTTTGCAGAAAAGGCCTAAACCAGGACTGAAAAATGCCAACCCACCCTGGCGTTTCCTCTGCCAGCATGCTAGCAAAATTATGTTTCAAAAACATCAGAGGAAAAAAAAAAACACCGGGTTGACCATACCTAGGCCACCCATCCACCTGGGAAGGTAGGTTACAGACCTCTTAACAAGATTCAGTTTGTTCCCCCATAACAGTTGGAAGAAACAGCTGTAGATTCTTGAATAGAGAGACACTGGCAACACACAGACAAAGCAGACAGACAGATAGAGAAATACTGGGATCAGGCAAGTTTTAATCAGGTCAATCCTTTCCCTGTAAGAGAGTTTCCATTCCTTCCAGGTGGCAACCTTGGCATCAGCATCTTGTAGCCTGCTTTCCCAATTTGCAAGGCCATAATCGCCAGGATCAAATTTGATGCCTAAAACTTTTATTTCCTGTCGGGGCTCTGGGATGACGTTTGGAGGCTCGAAGCCTTCGCCTTCCTCACCCATCCAAAAAACTTTACTTTTATCCTGATTGATATTTGAGCCAGATGCCTCAGCATACTGCTCCATCACTGAGACCACCTCCTCCGCCTCCTCTGTCCCAGAGATGAAAACAGACATATCATCAGCATAGACCACGACCCTCAGAGGAGGCTCAACAGGAATGCCCAAAGGCACTCCGCACAATGGTTCTGCTGAAAAAGTGCTTCTACCCTGAACCGAACAGTGCTGGTGGCTAGAAAGTAGATTGCCCGCTACAGACGAAAAAAGCCAGAAAATGATTTTTGCCAGTATCTTCCTATCAACATTGAGAAGGCTAATGGGCCGCCAATTCTCAATTCTCGAGGAATCCTTACCCTTTGACAGAAGAATCACCGCAGATTGTCCCATGGAGGGAGAGAGCGAATTCTCTCTCATACAGCCATTAAAACCTCCACCAAATATGGGGACAGAGTAACCTGAAAGTCAGTGCCATCTTAAGAGTATTATAGGCCTCCAGGCAATACAGTCCACTGGGGCCCTGTCTACACAATCACGCACGAGAATAAAAATGCAAATTATAACACGAGCTCTGCTCTAAAAGGTTATTTTCACCAACACGTAATAAAGTTTTTTTCCTCACCTTTCTTACACTTCCTCGAACTAGTGGCAACTGGGTACTGCTGGTGCTGGTGCCCCCCCCCTACAGTGCAGACCCCCTACAATACAGACCCCCTTCTACAATACAGACCCCCCCTACAGTGCAGACCCCCCTACAGTACAGAGCCCCCTAGAGTGCAGACCCCCCTACAATACAGACCCCCTACAATACAGATCAGACCCCCTCTACAATACAGACCCCCCCTACAGCGCAGACCCCCCTACAGTACAGACCCCCTACAGTACAGACCCCCCTACAATACAGACCCCCTCTACAATACAGACCCCTCTACAGTACAGACCCCCCCCCTACAGTGCAGACCCCCCCTACAGTGCAGACCCCTCTACAATGCAGACCCCCCTACAGTGCAGACCCCCCCTACAGTACAGACACCCCTACAGTACAGACCCACCCTACAGTGCAGACCCCCCTACAGTGCAGACCCCCCCTACAATACAGATCAGACCCTCAGACCCCTTCTACAATACAGACCCCCCTACAGTGCAGACCCCCCTACAGTAGAGCCCCCCTACAATACAGACCCCCTCTACAATACAAACCCCCCTACAGTGCAGACCCCCTACAGTGCAGACCCCCCTACAATACAGACCCCCCTCTACAATACAGACCCCCTTTACAATACAGACCCCCCTATACTGCAGACTCCCTCCTACAGTGCAGACCCCCCCACAGTACAGACCCCCCTACAATACAGACCCCCCTCTACAATACAGACCCCCCTCTACAATACAGACCCCCCCTACAGTGCAGACTCCCCTACAGTGCAGACCCCCTACAATACAGACCCCCCTCTAGAATACAGACCCCCCTACAGTGCATACCCCCTCCTACAGTGCAGACCCCCCCTACAGTGCAGACCCCCCTACAATACAGTGCAGACCCCCCTACAGTACAGACCCCCCTACAGTGCAGACCCCCCCTAAAATACAGACCCCCTCTTCAATACAGACCCCCCTACAGTACAGACCCCCCTACAGTACAGACCCCCCTACAGTACAGACCCCCCGACAGTGCAGACCCCCCTCTACAATACAGACCCCCCTACAGTGCAGACCCCCCCTACAATACAGACCCCCTCTACAATACAGACACCCCCTACAGTGCAGACCCCCTCCTACAGTGCAGACCCCCCTACAGTGCAGACTCCCCTACAGTGCACACCCCCTACAGTGCAGACCCCCTCTACAATACAGTACAGACCCCCCCACAGTGCAGACCCCCCCCTACAGTACAGACCCCCCTACAGTGCAGACCCCCCTTCAGACCCATAATGTACCTCAGTCCTCAGATGATCAGGCGGGACATGTGCAGCACTGGTCGGGTCCCCTCCCCATGTGTAAACTTAAAGGAGGAGGGGGAGGCGGCTTCACCTCTGTTCGGCTGTGTAAGACAGCCAAGCCGAGACTGATCGCGAGAAGGGGATAGTTGCGGCCCGGGTCCCGGGTGTGCCGACAGATGTCACTCGGGTGCGGCTCGCACCCCCCCTCCCTCCTGCAAAGCCACTGCAGCTCGCCTCAGGCTCTCCGTGTGCCTGTCACCATCCGCTATGTCCGCTAGTCCATGCCTCTGCCTTAACCCGCCCGCTATCTCCGTTAGTCCGCTTTAGTCGCGGAGGGGGGCACAGACCTGACACCCCCCCAGTGTGTGGCACCCAGGGCAACCCGGACATCTGAATGATGCTTTGCTGGGGTCGCTGGGCAGGTGGAGCCCCCCAGGCAAGTGGGGCCCCCGGGCAACTGCCCAGCATGCCCATGCGAAAAGATGGCCCTGCTTAAAGTGCTTATAAAACTCTGCTGTCAATCCATCTGGTACAGGCGACTTCTTAATGGCAAGCTTATCAATAGCCTTAACCACCTCATCTGCTGTGATGTCCTCTGTCAAACTCGTAAGAGAACTGCCATTTCCCAGTCCTGGAATAGAATCCAGAAAACTTGATATGCCTGCCCGATCAAGGCCTCTTCTGCCCGGGAGGTCAGCATAATATGTCCTAGCGTTTTCCAGGATCCCGACTTGAACTTTGTCAAGGAACCTGTACTGTCAACCAGGCCTACAACTGACTTAAATGCTCTACCTTGTTTGCAATTCTGGTAAGGGTCAGGCGAGTGACATTTCCTATAATCCCTTTCCAGAACCAAAGAGGCATGCCTGTCATATTGACACTCCCTGAGCAGAAGTTTAACCTCAGAGATCATACTCGGATCCCCATTATTCGACATAAGCCTATAAAGCTTCCTCCGCAGACGCTGGTAGGTGACATACTTATCATGTTGTTTATTTCTTCCTAAGGCCTTGAAAAACCCAACAATCCTTCGTTTTGTAAGCTCCCACCACTCTGACCTACTGCTGCAAAAGTTCTTGATTGATACCTGTGCCTGAAAAAAATCCTCAAAGGATTGACTCACCTTCACATAGTCTAGGAGTGCCAAATTTAGGTTCCAGGTACCCTTCCCCCTAGGCGGTGTATCGGGGCTATTCAGAGTCACAGACAGAATACAGTGATTAGAAAACTCCACCGCCTGACACACTGGTGCTGAGAAGGCAGAATTCCCCTTTCAAAAAAAAAGAACTATCTATTCTACTCTGACTACTACCTCACTGAAAAGTGAATCCTGTGTCGTCTGGGCAGCAATGAATGTGCACATCAACCAGATCTGCCTCTCTAGCTATTTTGCTCAAGAAAAAGCCATCTCAGTCCAGCCTGGCTCGGTACCTTTCCTGTCCTTAGTCCTAGTGATGGTGTTGAAATCACCACCGAAGACAACTTGCCCGGCTGTAAAAAGAAAAGGCTTGATCTTCATGAAGAGGCATTTCCTGTCCCACTTTGTCTGGGACCCATAGATGTTAATCAGATGCAGGTCCTGCCCCCCCCCCCCCCCCCATGGGGACGTCTAAGACCATGCATCTCCCCATTTCTACCTCAATAATCAGCCGACAGGTTACCATGCCTGGAAAAAGTACTGCAATTCCGGCTGCAAGAGACCAGAAAGAGGGGCCGCGCCTCCACTCCTTCTTTGCCAGATGAATATCAGCCAAATTAGACAACCGGGTCTCTTGCAAAAAGAAAATATCAGCATCAAACCTGCTGAGCAAAAATAAGGCCATATTACGAGCACTTACTGATTTTATGAAGGCGACATTAATAAGTTGCCACCTTCAGTAAAGTGGGAACCGCCATCAGGATGATTGAGGTATACATTTCTTAGCCTGCTTACCCCCCTCCCTACATGGAGAACTTCCACGCTTCAATGTCCCCTGTGATTCCTCCTCCATAGACCCATCACCAGAAGATCTTCCACCCTCCACCTCAGAAAACACCTCAAAAGCATTTGTCATCGCCACCCTCCTAGGTACAGCTTTGACATCCTTCCTCTTTCTCTGCCTCTTACCCTTTTCTTCCTTTTAGCCTCCAACCATTCCATATCCTTATTTGACAATCCCGACGGCAGAACCCCCTCCCCCCTGCCCCCCAGGACATCCTCAGCCAAAACCCCCCATTAACCCCTCCCCCCACATCATTCACCCCAACTTACACATCTTGCGCCCTGACTTCCACATCATTCACCTTGCATTCTGCACCAGCCACTTTCATTCCCTTCTCCTTCCCACCTCCCCCCTCCACCATCATCCAATCCATCACTCACTCCACGCCTCGGTGTCTACTGACCTCGAACCGCAGAACTTCTGCCATGCTGAGGAGGAGGTAATGGCACAACCATACACGCTGGTCCAGCACCCTCCACTGCCTTCACTACGCTAGGAGAAACAATAGGTGCAGACACAGACTTGACAACCACACTTTCTGACACTGACTGGGAGACCACAGACTGGGGGCACACTGACACCACAGAGGACCTCCCAGACACAGATTCTGACGGGACAGAGACACTAGGATCCCCTGGTACAACCTCTGCCAACTCAGACTCTTCTCTATCCAGACGGAAGAATTCGTTCACTAACTCAGGCTTATTGTGCAAAGCCTCAGGGCACTGGCTATAAGGGTGACCAACCCTATCACATAGGTTATATTTACTGATGTTACAGTCCCTTGCTAGATGCCCCAGTTCCTGAAACAAAGAACACTTCTGTTCTGGACAGTTAGAGGAGAAATGTCCTTTGACTCCACATTTATGACACACCTTAGGTTGACCAGGGTAGAAGACGTTAATCCTATCTCTACCAATAAAGGAAGAGCAGGGCAAATGCTGGACCACATTCCCACACACTCTCAACCTCATTGACACTGACCACCCACCCGTCCAGATTCCTCTATCATTCAAAATCTTTTTTAGGGGACACAACATTTCACCAAACCTCCTCAACCAGACCCATAAATCCTCAGGGGGTATAGACTCATTCCTTGTCAGGATAGTTACATTCTTTATTAAGGGCTGTCATGAGATTACCTAAGGGACAAGCCCCTTCCAGTCCAGCTGGCCCCTATACACATTCTCAAACCGCTCCCAAAACAGATCCAGTGATTCTGGACACACAAATAAAAAATCAAATTCAAAGGAACGAGCCGGACTGATAAAAGCATAAATATCCTCCTCCTTAAATCCCATGGCTATGATCCTTCCACAACCACCCTCCTGATAGGTGGAATACCTCCTCCTTCCCATCTGAGTTGTACCACATTCCTGCGTTAATGGAATGTGCGTTAGGTGAAAGTCGCACAGGTGGCTCCCTTCCACCAGCAGCAGCATGATTTTGTCCCGACACAGCTTTAGCATACTTCATAACTGGGACAGATGACACATTTACTGGCTGCATAGGAATTTTAACTGGCTGCATAGGAACCTCTGAAATATGGTTTGGCAATTCACCCACCACTTTATCCTCCCTCCTCCTCTCCAGCACAACAGTCCCACTCACCATAGTCCCCGAAGTAACACAATTACCAGCAGTCCAGTTATTAGGTACACCAGCTGTTTTAGCATCTATGCGACATTCTTGCTCTGCCATTTTAGCGTCCATGTGGGACTCGTGCTCCTTCTTCTCACAGACAACAAGAACTTCTTTGTCAGGATTGACACCATCTCCTCCTGCATTCCTTGCCGACTGCAAGGATCCATTGACAGGTGCAGTCTCTTTGTCTGTAGCAGCAATCACAGAAATGGCATCCATACACGGAGAGATATTCTCAACAAGTATTCCTTCACCAGCATTTTCCTGAACTGAAACAGCCTGTCCTTAATTTTCAGACACTGTAGCACTGCTGCCATCTTGATCAGACTTAAAAGAAACTTTTTCCACAACTTTCTCCCTTACAGGCTGAGGGACGACATCCTCCTCCTCATCTGATGAGTCGGTGCCACCCAAGAGAGATTCCATTTCCATAATGGTCTGCAGCAACCTGCCATTTCTTCAATCTCCTCCTGAGATGACCCAGGCTCCTGGGGAGGGAGGAGGGCAGATACTGACTCAGGTGCAACAGATCCTGAGACAGGGGTAGTACTGGGGGAACCATGTGAAGCCACTTCTTTACCCCCCATCCATACTGTTGCCGTTGCTCTGGCATCCACCCTCTAGCTGGTACTGGCACAGGCACTCTCCTTCATCTGTTGGAATCTCTCCTCATTCTCATATTTTTCTCTAAACGCACCGCTGTTTTCCTTAAGAGAAGCATCTCCTGCTTCTTTAATGCCTCCTCCAGAGACTTTAGCTTACAGTCTTCCCTCCTACTGCTCACAGATTTACTGTGCAGAGATTTCTTTTTCCTGAAATCCGCTTTTAGGACAGCAAGTTTCTGTTCCTCTTTGGTAATACGGCAAAGTCAATTCACCACTTTATCCTGGATTGCTGCTAAGGACTCCCCTTGCATGGGGACAGGCCCAGGATCCACTGCAGCTTGAGCACATGGTGTAGGCCTCAGTGACTCTGGGGAGCCTCCATCTTCATATTCCCCAACATGGTTCATGCTTGTCTGGGAAAAGCCTGCGGGACAGGTGCAACAGATCCTGAGACAGGGGTAGTACTGGGGGGAACCATGTGAAGCCACTTCCTTACCCCCCATCCATACTGTTGCCGTTGCTCTGGCATCCACCCTCTAGCTGGTACTGGCACAGGCACTCTCCTTCATCTGTTGGAATCTCTCCTCATTCTCATATTTTTCTCTAAACGCACCGCTGTTTTTCTTAAGAGAAGCATCTCCTGCTTCTTTAATGCCTCCTCCAGAGACTTTAGCTTACAGTCTTCCCTCCTACTGCTCACAGATTTACTGTGGCAGAGATTTCTTTTTCCTGAAATCCGCTTTTAGGACAGCAAGTTTCTGTTCCTCTTTGGTAATACGGCAAAGTCAATTCACCACTTTATCCTGGATTGCTGCTAAGGACTCCCCTTGCATGGGGACAGGCCCAGGATCCACTGCAGCTTGAGTACATGGTGTAGGCCTCAGTGACTCTGGGGAGCCTCCATCTTCATCTTCCCCAACATGGTTCATGCTTGTCTGGGAAAAGCCTGCGGGACAGGCCCCAGGCTTGCTGCTTCTCTCAGCTGAGATCAAAGCAGAGTGAGCCAAACAGCACCCTGCAGAACAGAACCACCTGGTGGAGAAGCTCCTCTGCTGCAGAGACTGATGTGACTGGCTCAGAGTTCTCTGTATAGCACTGTGGTATATGTCAGAGTTATCTAAATGTATAATAATAACAAAGTGTGACTGTAGGGGGGGCATTAGAGTGTAAATTTTTTTATTAAAAAAAAAATCACACAAACATACAGTTCATTAATAAAAACATATTTACACACAAATAAACAACTACTAAACAAAAACAAGCGTGCTTACATCAGCAAGTAAAGAAAACCGTTTCCTGACAAGATTAGAAAGAGTAGTAGGGCCTAAGTTTATGAAACAGTAAAATATGGTGTAGGTACCATCATTCCGAGATTGGATATTAGAAAGAGGTATGAAGGTGGAGACGCGACGGCAGTGCTGCT
The DNA here is from genome assembly GCA_037952835.1 of Lithobates septentrionalis. Classification (NCBI taxonomy): domain Eukaryota; kingdom Metazoa; phylum Chordata; class Amphibia; order Anura; family Ranidae; genus Lithobates; species Lithobates septentrionalis. The sequence continues at coordinate 237,351 of JBBDGP010000752.1, read as the reverse complement.
CATGCCTGTACACACCTGCACCCCCATGATTTGAAAATTGGGACTATTGCGGTACTCGATAAAATATTGCAGTTACCACATTCTAAAAAATTATAAATATAAATTTTAATGATTGAACATATCAAAATACAACACAACAATATAACATACAATCATAAAAACAAGTGCCACACTACATACAGTGAGGATAACCAGAATATATACAGAGCATGTGTGTGGAATTATTGTCTCGACCGGTTTCGCGGCTGGAACCGCTTCTTCAGGAGAACTCTATAAGGTAATTTTAAAGTAGTTTAGCTGAATACATATATAAAAATTTACATACATAGAACGAAGCAGCAAACATAATAGGTCACAGTTGTAGTCAGAGATCACAGTACATACATAATAACATTAAGGACAGGCTCACCCGCTCAAACGGAAGCAGTGGGACAGCGGAACCCAGCACAGAATCCCCCTGCGGTGGACACGGGGGATCTATGACCGGACTCTAGTTTGGTGGAAAATAGTAATAGAATGATAGTAATTATAATGATGTTATGGTGGTTCGAACGTTAGTTGTGTGGTGAGGAAGAGGAGGGGTGAGTGGGGAGGGGTGGGGAGAAGGGGGTAGGGGGTAGGGGGTGGGAGCCAGAAGGGACTAGAAGGGGAGGGGGGGAGGGAGGGAGAGAGGAGAAGGGGAAGGGGAGAGGGTAAGGGTAGGAGGAGGGGAAAAAAAGGGGGGGAGAGAGAGGGGGGGTGGGGGAAGGAAGGGATGAAAAAAGGGGGGGGAAGGAGGGGGGAAGGGGGAGGGGGACACAGGCCAGAAAAAGAACAGGGGGGGGGGGAAGAAGAGAGAGGGGGGACGGGGAGGGGGAAGAAGAATGAGAGGGGAAAAGGGAGGGGGGGGGAAGGGGAGGTAAGGAGGAAGAGGGTGAGGGGAGGAACAGGAGGGGGAAAGGAAAAGAACACCACCGCGGGGCACCAGACTTGATATGTGCTGTGCAAAGGTAAGCTATTTGTGCAAACGGATATACAGCACACAGCTGGCACTCACCGATGTTAAATAAGCCACCTTAATGCGCATAGGCTGTAGATGCTATCAAAAAGTATCGATGGGCAGCATACAAGGGTAACGTGAAAATATGTTTGGTAATCACATTTAGAGAATTCAAAATTATAATGCTGCTGGACACCATACAGAAAAGCCCATCAAGCTATGGATAAACAAAAAGAGATAAAAGTAATCATCAGATCGGATGGCTAATACGAATGGACCATATCCCCACAGGCCAGAGAAGGAAGAAAGAAAGAGAGACTGCCAGTCACACCAAGGCAGGACAGGGAGTCAAGGATAGAATTGGTAAACATGTAGAAAGTTGGTTAAAAAAGCTAGATAGGAGGGAAGACCACCGCTGTGTGAGTTACACAGGAACAAGGGAGAGTGACTCAGAACCAATGCAGACATGACTCTGCACCTCACATAGGTGCAGACCGGCATTGGGAGAAAGAGGAGGTGAAGGAACATAGGGTGTATAGGGGGGGGGAACTGACCTTGGGAAAAACGGTCCACTCGTAGGCTAGGTGGCTGCGTCCGTCAGCCCATACAGAGGTCCGGGAATGGCCGCTATATGGGCTCCCCAATCCGGAAGTCAGAGCACGCCGAAGGCGGCCTCTGACGTCCCGGGTCTGTTTGCCCGCACTGCGCAGGTGCACAAACTCGTGCTACTGCGCAAGCGCGCGCCAATGTCAACAGGCAAGGAATCCCCGACATACGGACACAAGCAGTCTAGTGAAGGCTGCCAGGGCAAACACATGTCCGCCGCGGGGAGAAAGAACCGGATCCCCGCTGAGCACTGCCGCCGCATATGAGGGGGGGAAAAGAGGGGGGGGGAGGAAAAAGGGAGAGCGTGTCCTTTCACAGCAAACAATAATACACTTGAATACAAAAATTTGCAAACGAAAAAATCTCAAACAGGTATACAGTAAATAAACAATCTCAGATATTGTTACCTGAGAGCTGTCACTAGTTCCCCACATAGTTGATGAGTCAGTCAAGCATCAAAACGAACAGAATGATGAAACCCCATGATTATTAGAGAAGAACCTCCTGTAACCACCTAACATCGTCAAGAGGGGGGAGGGGGAAGGGAGGGAAGGGAAGGGGGGAAAAAGGGGGGGGGGGAGAGGGGAGAAAAAACAAAAGGGAGGGGGAGAGGCGGGACATGTGAAGAAGGGGGGGGGGGGGAGAGAGAGGAGGGGGGGGGAAGAGGGGGACGGGACGGGGGAAGAAAAAGGGAGAAAAAAGGGGGGGGGGGGAAGAGGGGAGGGGGAAAAAGAGGAAGAAAGGGGAGGGGGGGCCCCAAGATTATCACAAGAAGGGTTTATAGGATACCATCTCATTGAGGCCAGGGGGATGAGTGGCGTTCAGCCGCTCAATCCACAGGGACTCCCTTTGAAGGACCAAATGGTCCCAATCGCCACCCCTGGGGTCGGGGTCGAACTACCTCGAGGACCAGGAATTGGACGACCGAATTGTCGAATTTGTGGTATAGGCCAATATGTCTACCAATTGTAGTCAATTTGCCATTTTCAGAATAGTAAAGATGGTCGCCAATTCTCTGTCTGAACTCGCGGATAGTTTTGCCTACGTAAAAAGCTTGGCATGAGCATGTCATCAGGTAAATCACTCCTTTTGTACCACAGTTGGCAAAGGTCCGTGGAACCAGATGCTCTCCATTTGGTAAAATGAAGTGCCTGCCCTCTCGAACCCAGGGGCAACGGGGGCAATCCCCACACCTGAACGTCCCGCTAGGTCCTGTCTTAGGGAGCCTAGTATGGACGTAATGGCTGGAGGTTAGTTGATCCCGTAGGGAACGGGCCCTATGGAATACTAATTCCGGGGTAGACCGTATGTACTTGGCTAGGGTGTGGTGTTCGGCTAAAAAGTGCCAATTCTTGGTTAAGATGTTGCGAAGCACATCGTGATGTGCCGAATAGGTGGTAATGAATCTCACAGCAGCATTGGATGTAGGGGGCTTTTTGCGATCGAATAGTAGGGCATTACGAGAGCGTGACAAAGCTCGATTGTAAGCTTTCCTAAGGGTAGTGGGAGAGTAACCACGTAAAAGCAACCGTTCACGAAGCGCCTGAGCCTGGAGTCTGAAATCACTGTCAAGTGTACAGTTTCTGCGTAACCGCAGGTATTGAGCATACGGTATGCTACGCACGTATTGCCAGCCGTGGGTTTACGATAAAGGTCCGTGCCCAAGGTGCCGTCAGGTTGTTTCATAATCTTTAGATCTAAGAAGGGAATCTGTTCTGTATCAATCTTGAAAGGGAATTTGAGGTTTAGATCATTGATATCCAGCTCACGAAGGAACCACAGCAATTTGTCCCTGGAGCCCGTCCATACCAAGAGTAGATCGTCAATAAAGCGATACCACACAAGGATATCATCGAAAAATTCTGAAAATCTCTCATCCGAATGAATGTGCCTCTCCCAACCACCTAAATAAAGGTTTGCGTAGGCTGGGGCACAGGACGTCCCCATCGCAACTCCCTGTGTTTGCAAAAATAATTGGTCATTAAATGTGAAGTAGTTTATGGTTAAAATAAAATGTAATAATGCAAGCACGAAATGGTTAAGGGGCCAGGTGGTGGTGTCCTGTTCAAACTAGAAGGAACCAGCCGTCCGTACGCCCTGCTTGTGGGGGATACTGGAGTAGAGTGCCTCAATATCGACGGCCACGAGCAGGGCGTCCGGAGGGATCTGGATTCCCTCAAGGCGTTGCAATAGGTCGGTGGTATCCCTGATATAGGATGGGAGGCTGCGAACATGGGGCATCAAAAAAGCATCCACGAATTTACTGGCGTTGTCAGTTAGGGAGCCTATCCCCGAAACTATCGGTCTTCCTGGGGGGGGGGGGGTTTACATTCTTGTGGGTCTTGGGTAAGGAATAAAAGGTAGGGACACGGGGAAATTTGGGGACCAGGAACTCAAGGGTATCTTTGTCAATGAGGCCTGTGAAATATTCCCTTCTTAGATCTAAAGATTATGAAACAACCTGACGGCACCTTGGGCATGGACCTTTATCGTAAACCCACGGCTGGCAATACGCTTTTATTTGCCACCAGTGCCCATCCCAGACCGTTGGTGCGTAGCATAACGTATGCTCAATACCTGCGGTTACGCAGAAACTGTACACTTGTGATTTCAGACTCCAGGCTCAGGCGCTTTGTGAACGGTTGCTTTCACATGGTTATTCTCCCACTACCCTTAGGAAAGCTTACAATCGAGGCTTTGTCACGCTCTCGTAATGCCCTACTATTCGATCGCACAAAGCCCCCTACATCCAATGCTGCTGTGAGATTCATTACCACCTATTCGGCACATCACGATGTGCTTCGCAACATCTTAACCAAGAATTGGCACTTTTTAGCCGAACACCACACCCTAGCCAAGTACATACGGTCTACCCCGGAATTAGTATTCCGTAGGGCCCGTTCCCTACGGGATCAACTAACCTCCAGCCATTACGTCCATACTAGGCTCCCTAAGACAGGACCTAGCGGGACGTTCAGGTGTGGGGATTGCCCCCGTTGCCCCTGGGTTCGAGAGGGCAGGCACATCATTTTACCAAATGGAGAGCCTCTGGTTCTACGGACCTTTGCCAACTGTGGTACAAAAGGAGTGATTTACCTGATGACATGCTCATGCCAAGCTTTTCTACGTAGGCAAAACTATCTGCGAGTTCAGACAGAGAATCAATGAGCTAACCTGCTTTGATATTACTGCGCTGTACCTGTTTATACTATGTAAACCTCAATAAAAAAAATTTCAAAAAAAAAAAAAAGACAGAGAATTGGCGACCATCTTTACTATTCTGAAAATGGCAAATTGACTACAATTGGTAGACATATTGGCCTATACCACAAATTCGACAATTCGGTCGTCCAATTCCTGGTCCTCGAGGTAGTTCGACCCGACCCCAGGGGTGGCGATTGGGACCGTTTGGTCCTTCAAAGGGAGTCCCTGTGGATTGAGCGGCTGAACGCCACTCATCCCCCTGGCCTCAATGAGATGATATCCTATAAACCCTTCTTGTGATAATCTTGGGCCCCCCCCTCCCCTTTCTTCCCCTTTTTCCCCCCTCCCCTCTTTCCCCCCCCCTTTCTTCTCCCTTTTTCTTCCCCCGTCCCCTCCCCCTCTTCCCCCCCCCTCCTCTCTCTCCCCCCTTTTTTTTCTCCCTTCTCTCTCCCCCCTTTCCCCCTCCCCTTCTTCACATGTCCCTCCTCTTCCCCCCCTCCCCCCTTTCCCCCCCTCTGAATTCTCTCCCCCCTCCTTTTGTTTTTTCTCCCCTCTCTCCTCCCCCCCCCCCCTTTTTCCCCCTTCCCTTCCCTCCCTTCCCCCTCCCCCCTCTTGACGATGTTAGTGGTTACAGGAGGTTCTTCTCTAATAATCATGGGGTTTCATCATTCTGTTCGTTTTGATGCTTGACGGACTCATCAACTATGTGGGGAACTAGTGACAGCTCTCAGGTAACAATATCTGAGATTGTTTATTTACTGTATACCTGTTTGAGATTTTTTCGTTTGCAAATTTTTGTATTCAAGTGTATTATTGTTTGCTGTGAAAGGACACGCTCTCCCTTTTTCCTTTCCCCCCCCCCCCTCTTATCCCCCCTGATATGCGGCGGCAGTGCTCAGCGGGGATCCGCTTCTCTCTCCCCGCGGCAGACATGTGTTTGCCCTGGCAGCCTTCACTAGACTGCTTGTGTCCGTATGTCGGGGATTCCTTGCCTGTTGACATCAGCGCGCGCTTGCGCAGTAGCACGAGTTCGTGCACCTGCGCAGTGCGGGCAAACAGACCCGGGACGTCAGAGGCCGCCTTCAGCGTGCTCTGACTTCCGGGTTGGGGAGCCCATATAGCGGCCATTCCCTGACCGCTGTATGGGCTGACGGACGCAGCCACCTAGCCTACGAGTGGACCGTTTTTCCCAAGGTCAGTCCCCCCCCCCCCTATACAACCTATGTTCCTTCACCTCCTCTTTCTCCCAATGCCGGTCTGCACCTATGTGAGGTGCAGAGTCATGTCTGCATTGGTTCTGAGTCACTCTCCCTTGTTCCTGTGTAACTCACACAGCGGTGGTCTTCCCTCCTATCTAGCTTTTTTAACCAACTTTCTACATGTTTACCAATTCTATCCTTGACTCCCTGTCCTGCCTTGGTGTGACTGGCAGTCTCTCTTTCTTTCTTCCTTCTCTGGCCTGTGGGGATATGGTCCATTCGTATTAGCCATCCGATCTGATGATTACTTTTATCTCTTTTTGTTTATCCATAGCTTGATGGGCTTTTCTGTATGGTGACCAGCAGCATTATAATTTTGAATTCTCTAAATGTGATTACCAAACATATTTTCACGTTACCCTTGTATGCTGCCCATCGATACTTTTTGATAGCATCTACAGCCTATGCGCATTAAGATGGCTTATTTAACATCGGTGAGTGCCAGCTGTGTGCTGTATATCCGTTTGCACAAATAGCTTACCTTTGCACAGCACATATCAAGTCTGGTGCCCCGCGGTGGTTGTTCTTTCCTTTCCCCCTCCTGTTCCTTCCCTCACCCTCTTCCTCCTTACCTCTCCCCCCCCCCCCCCCTCCCTTTTCCCCTCTCATTCTTCTTCCCCCTCCCCGTCCCCCCTCTCCCTTCCCCCCCCCTGTTCTTTTTCTGGCCTGTGTCCCCCTCCCCCTCCCCCCCTCCTTCCCCCCCCTTTTTTCCATCCCCTCCTGCCCCCCCCCCACCCCCCTCTCTCTCCCCCCCTTTTTTTCCCCTCCTCCTACCCTTCCCCCCCTTCCCCTTCTCCCCTCTCCCTCCCTTTCCCCCCCTCCCCTTCTAGTCCCTTCTGGCTCCCACCCCCTACCCCCTTCTCCCCACCCCTCCCCACCCCTCCTCTTCCTCACCACACAACTAACGTTCTAACCACCATAACATCATTATAATTACTATCATTCTATTACTATTTTCCACCAAACTAGAGTCCGGTCATAGATCCCCGTGTCCGCCGCAGGGGGATTCTGTGTTGGGTTCCGCTGTCCCACTGCTTCCGTTGAGCGGGTGAGCCTGTCCTTAATGTTATTATGTATGTACTGTGATCTCTGACTACAACTGTGACCTATTATGTTTGCTGCTTCGTTCTATGTATGTAAATTTTTATATTTGTATTCAGCTAAACTACTTTAAAATTACCTTATAGAGTTCTCCTGAAGAAGCGGTTCCAGCCGCGAAACCGGTCGAGACAATAATTCCGCACACATGCTCTGTATACATTCTGCGGGTTATCCTCGCTGTATGTAGTGTGGCACTTGTTTTTATGATTGTATGTTATATTGTTGTGTTGTATTTTGATATGTTCAATCATTAAAATTTATATTTATATTTTTTTCGTTTCAAATATTTTATTGGTAATTTCACATACAACCGTTACATTAAGTTCCATACATAGTTTCTATCGAATAGGTGACAGTGTACATAGAAATAATGTCGGAGAACATTGGTTTAAGGAAAACTGAGTATTAAGATAGCATGTATATTTCTACATCATGCGGTATGCTGGAACTAAACACGTAGATATATGAAAGATTAAAGGGAACTACGATCCCTTTTTTAATACTATAAATTTGGGCCATTCCCCAATAACAGTGGTGGGGGGGCCCTCAAAAGTATTGCATGTAACAGAGTATATTACCTATTTTTAAGTTTGGAGGATAAGGTGGAGTCGAGAGGTGAAATAAAGAAAAGGAGTAGTAAAGAGGGGGTATAGGCGAGAGAGTTGTGGGTAGGAGAAGGAGGGAGGAAAATGGTGCCGGCCGGCTCGCGCGGGTACAGGTGCCATAATAGTGTCTCGGGGTGATGCCCATGTCCACTTAAAGCGATACTAGGTCTTCATCAATGTCTGTTGGTAGGAAGTGTTCAACCCAGGGTCGCCAGACTCTGTTATGTTGGGTGGCTTTATCAAGAATTTTTGCCTCTATTTTGCTGTGTATCATTGCTTGAGTAATCCTATTCTTTGTTTCGACTATGTTAAGAGTGGGTGTTTTCCAAGCCTTAGCTATCGTCTGTTTGGCTGCGGTGAATAAATGTAGGAGAAGTCGGAGTTGTGATCTGGTGTAGTCTTGTGGGAAAAGGTTGAGGAGGGCTATTGTGGGGCTAGGGGATAAGGTAATTTGGTGGAGGGTGGTTGCCATCTGAAATATTATTGCCCAGAAGCGTTGTACTTGAGGGCATGTCCACCAGATATGTAGGTGCGTGCCCCTGTCTCCATAGCCTCTGAAACAGCTCGGGGAGGATTCAGGTAGAAATTTAACAATTCTAGCTGGGACTAGATACCAGCGCATTAGCACTTTATAGTTCACTTCTGAGGCAACAACATTCTGGGATGAGTTTTTTGTGTTAGACCATATGGTCGACCAGTCTTCTGGTTCAAGGGTAATATCGAGGTCTCTCAACCATCTCTGTGCATATGTGGGTAGATCTGGGGGTGGTAATGTAAGATGGGAGTATAGACGGGAGATAATACCTGGGGCATGCGGGTCCGACTCGCACATATGCTCAAACTCGGTTAGAGTATCCAGTCCAGAGTTAGATTTTATAGTTGTTTGTACGAAGTGTTTAATTTGGAGGTAGCGGAAACATTCTCTGTGGGGGAGTTGTGCTTGCTCCTGGATATTTGGGAAGGGTTTCACAGAGTCTCCACTAACGAGATCACAGATGCGAGTCAGACCCGCCTGGGCCCAGGTGTGGAATGAAGCTGGTTCTGTGTAAGCTGGGAGGAATTGGGGGTGACCTAAATAGGATAGAAGTGGGGAGTGCGGAGAGATTAGTTTAAAGGAGTTTTTAGTCTATCCCAAAGTTTAAGTGTGTGAAGTGTTAATGGGTTAGCTATGGGTCCTCTTGCTGATGTAGGGAGCCATAGTAAATTGCCTATATTAATCGGGTGTAGATCGATGGCTTCGAGAGCAACCCAAAGTGGGGTCTCTGTTTTGGCGTGGTATAAGATGGACTGAGCTAGGCGGGTTGCGTGATAGTAGTGTGAGAAGTTGGGAATGCCCAGGCCGCCGTAGAGCTTGTTACGGAGGAGAATCGGTCTCGCCACTCTGGGTCTAGTTGGACCCCATATATATTTGAAAACTTTATTCTGTATAATCCTATGGTAGTAAGGAGGGACTTTGATTGGGAGCACTCTGTATAAGTATAACAGTTTTGGTAATAGGGACATTTTCACAGCTGCTATACGTCCCAGCCAGGAGACGCATAGCGGTAGCCAGGTATTAAGTAAGGAAGATATTTGTGAAAGCATTGGGAGGTAATTAGATTGGAACAGGTTGGAGGGATCCTTAGTTAACCTGATCCCTAAATATGGAATCGAAGAGGAGGACCAGTGGAAGGGAAAGTTGCTTCGTAATGTTTCAAGATCAACTTGTGGCAGGGACACATCGAGGGCCTTCGATTTGGATTGGTTGACTTCTAGACCAGATATGCTGGAAAATTTATCTAAGGTGTTCATGAGGTATATTTATATTTTTTTAGAATGTGGTAACTGCAATATTTTATCGAGTACCGCAATAGTCCCAATTTTCAAATCATGGGGTTGCAGGTGTGAACAGGCATGAGCAGCACTGCCGTCACGTCTCCACCTTCATACTTCTTTCTAATATCCTGACAAGATTACTTAGAAAGAAACATATTTTAAGGACAACTACAAACCCTGAACCTCAACTTAAACACAATCCAGGCTAAGAAACATTTTGAGATTTAATCGCCATCAGGATGTGATTCCAAAACCCCCCATTAACCCCTCCCCCCACATCATTCACCCCGACTTCCACATCATTCACCTTGCATTCTGCAACAGCCACCCTCATGCCCTTCCCACCTTCCCCCCCACCATCATCCAATCCATCCCTCACTCCACCCGCACTTCTGCTACGCCGAGCAGGAGGGGTTGGCACCACCATACACGCTGGTCCAGCACCCTCCGCTGCCTTCAGTACACTAGGAGAAACAATAGGTGCAGACACAGACTTGACAACCACACTTTCTGATACTGACTGTGGGAACACTGACACCACAGAGGGCCTCACAGACACAGATTCTGATGGGACAGAGACACTAGGATCCCCTGGTACAACCTCCGCCTACCCAGATTCTTCTCTATCCAGACGGAAAAATTCCTCCACTAACTCTGGCTTATTATGCAAAGCCTCAGAGCACCGGCTATAAGGGTGACCAACCTTATCACATAGGTTACATTTAATGATGTTACAGTCCCTGGCCAGATGCCCCAGTTCCTGACACAAAGAACACTTCTGTTCTGGACATTTAGAGGAGAAATGTCCCTTGACTCCACATTTATGGCACAGCTTAAGTTGACCAGGATAGAAGACAGTAATCCTATCTCTACCAAAAAAGGCAGAGGAGGGCAAATGCTGGACCACATTCCCACGCACACTCAACCTCATTGACACTGACCACCCACCCGTCCAGATTCCACCATCATCCTCAATCTTTTTTAGGGGACACAATGTTTCAGCAAACCTCCTCAACCAGACCCATAAATCCTCGGGGGGTATAGACTCATTCCTTGTCAGGATAGTCACATTCTTAATCAAGCGCTGACGTGAGACAACTTTGGGGACAAGCCCCTTCCAGTCCGGCTGGTCCCTATATACACGTTCAAACCGCTCCCAAAACAGATCCAGCAACTCTGGACGCACAAATGATAAATCATATTCATAGGAACCAGCCGGACTGATAAGCGCATAAATATCCTCTGCCTTAAATCCCATGGCTAGGATCTTATCCACAACCACCCTCCTGATAGGTGGAATATCTTCTCCCTCCCACCTGAGCTGTACCACATTCCTGCGTTTAATGGAAGAAGGGGCGTTAGGTGAAAATCGCACAACAGGCTCCCTTCCACCACCAGCAGCATGACTTTGTCCCAACACAGCCTTAGCATAGTTCATAAATGGGACAGATGACACATTAACTGGCTGCATAGGAACCTCTGAAATCTGGTTTGTCATGCAACATTCCTGCTCTGCATTTTCAATGTTCATGGGACATTCCTGCTCTGCACTGTTAATGTTCATGTGGGACTCCTCACAGTCAGCAGAAACTTCTCTGTCTGGATACATGCCTGCATTCCCATGATCTTCATCTGATGGGTTGGTGCCACTCAAGGGAAATTCCATTTCTATAATGGTCTGCAGCAATCCACCATTTTCCTCAACCTCCTCCTGAGATGATCCAGGCTGCTGGGGAGGGAGGGGGGCAGATACTGACTCGGGTGCAACAGATCCTGAGACAGGGGTAGTACTGGGGCCACCATGTGAAGCCACTTCCTTATCCCCCATCCATACTGTCGTCATTACTGCGGCATCCACCCTCTGGCTGGTACTGGCACAGGCAATCTCCTTCATCTGTTGGCATCTCTCCTCATTCTTACACTTTTCTTTTAACACACCGGTGCTTTCCTTCAAAGAAGCAACCAACTTCTCCTGCTTTCTCAGTGCCTCTTCCAGAGACTTCAGCTTGGAGACTTCCCTCTTACTATTCCTAGACTTACTTTGCAGAGATTTATTTTTCTTGAGATCTTCTGTCATGACAGAAACTTTCTGTTCCTCTTTAGCAATGCGGCGAAGTCTGTTCACCACTCTATCCTGGAGGACTGGTAAGGACTCCTCTTGCATAGGGACAAGCCCAGGATCCATTGCAGCTTGAGCACATGGAGTAGGCCTCAGTGCCTCTGGAGAGCCTCCACCTTCATCTCCCCCCACCCACTGTATGGGGGCTGGGGGAGAAGCCTGCAGGACAGGCCCAGGCTTGATGTTTCCTCTAGCTGAGATCCCAGCAGACTGAGCCAACAGCACCTTGCAAAACAGCACCACCTGGTGGAGAAGCTCCTCTGGTGCAGAGACTGATGGGACTGGCTCAGTGTTCTCTGTACAGCACTGTGGTATATGTCAGAGTTATCTAAATGTATAATAATAACAAAGTGTGACTGTAGGGGGGGGCATTAGAGTGTAAGCTCCTCCATTGCAGAGACAATGGATCACTTTTCAGAAGATATTTGACAGGCGACTGGGTGGCATTATGTCGCCTCCTCGTCACCTGTTTTAACCCCTAGATGCCTGCACCACTGTGCCCTAGAACAGTTGCAGCACAACCCTATTAATGTAAATGGTTCCTGTTAAGAGGGCAGCACTGCCCGGCAAATGCAATGGGGGTATATATACTGCCCCCACTGTAGGGTTGCCACATCATCCCTTTAATCCAGGACACACATTAATTACACAGGTTCTGTGGCTGATTAAGGTGGTAATTTAACTCAGTTGGTGCCTTATCTGCATTAAATCAGCCTCAAAACCTGTTTAATTAATATGTGTCCTGGATTAAAGGGATGATGTGGCAACCCTACCCCACTGTGAGGCAAAAAAGACAGCTCTGGCAAGTATACAACTGTGTTTGAGTGCCTTTGCAGCTTAAGGGGTTGTTGGGATGGTTGGGGAGTGGTAAAAATGCAGCTCAACCACCTGATTTTACCACCCTTTTATATGCAAGCATAAACTTGGCCTTGCTCAGGTATCTTACTGGAGCCTCTAGGCCTCAGTCACACAGATGTTCTGAACTATACACCTGTGCCAGTGGGCTGCCTTAACCCTTGCGGGATGCACAAGGTTTTCTTGGCAGACCCGTGCAGGCAGCTTGTTCAAATCAATGATCTCCTCATGCATTCTAGAATTTATATCTGCGCAGGTCTGATGCATGGATCAGGAGAATGGCCCAGGGGTGTACAGATCGGTATGCCCATGTGAATGAGGCCTTACAGTATATATCATTCTCAGGTGAGACTGACAAATTCCCAGCAAACAGTAAGACAAAAGACCACTAGATGGCGCAGGCACACGCCTGTGGGGCACACAAGGGCAGTTATCAAGTTAAACCACTAGATGGCGCCTTTCTCTGTGGAACACACTGAGATTAAAGCAAATTCCAGAGGAGGCTGCAACCAAGCAAATGGCATTTCAGGAAACAGAGGTCACTGACATGACCTCCCTAATGCACCCATGTGAGCTGGGTCTAAAGCAGACAGAGACACCGGACTCTGACAGCAGCACATACGGCCTCCACAGAAAAAAAAAAGATTTTACAGGCTGACAGCTTTTTTTAATTTTATTTATATCACTAGATTGTCATTTTAATATTACAGATTAATATGCAAACAAGCTTCAATAAACTTTGTGGGAAGATGATACAATCTGTTACAGGATGAGAATGATTCCCATCCCATAAATGTATCATTTTATTCCCCCCCATACATAATGAACAGACAGAACACAAGCACTGCGCCTCCTCATTATGCTGCGGGATGGCAAGTGATAAAAATTACTGATGGTTCCACCGCTCATCTGGCTGGTAACATTTGCTGTGAATTAGGGGTCTGGAGACGTACTCAAATCACTTCTCTGTGACAGGAGTCCTGGCATGGCGCGCTGTGGGCACAGGCTGTTACCGTGATATAAAGCAGAGGGGGAATTATATACTATACGCCACCAGAATGGTTGCTTCTCAGGGGGCTCCCTATATAAGAGTGCTAACAGTGGCCATATATGTAACAGCTTGTGATCGATCCAGATGTATGCAATTGCAAAAAATGAATTCATCATCAATTAAAGTCCAACTCTGGCCATTTTTTGGCAAGTAAAAGAATAAGGTGAGAAAACATAACAATGGTGAGAAAATGTAACAATGGTGAGAAGACGTAACAATGGTGAGAAGACGTAACAATTGTGATAAGACGTAACAATGGTGATAAGACGTAACAATGGTGAGAAAACGTAACAATGGTGAGAAGACGTAAGAATGGTGAGAAAATGTAACAATGGTGAGAAGATGTAACAATGGTGAGAAGAGGTAACAATGGTGATAAGACGTAACAATGGTGAGAAGATGTAACAATGGTGAGAAGACGTAACAATGGTGAGAAGACGTAACAATGGTGATAAGACGTAACAATTGTGATAAGACGTAACAGTTGTGATAAGACGTAACAATGGTGATAAGACGTAACAATGGTGATAAGACGTAACAATGGTGAGAAGACGTAACAATAGTGAGAAGAGGTAACAATGGTAAGAAGAGGTAACAATGGTGATAAGACGTAACAATGGTGAGAAGATGTAACAATGGTGAGAAGACGTAACAATGGTGAGAAGACGTAACAATAGTGAGAAGACGTAACAATGGTGAGAAGACACCAGTATGTAGGAGCCGCTAGTTAGATCGACTGGATCCTGTTCCCGCATCTGCACCCTGTTCCAATCACTCTTCAGGCTCATTAACCAGTCTAGGGGTATTGTTTTTTCTGGTGCTTTAATAGGAACTTGGATAGGTAGTGGGTAAAAGTAGGAAACCCCAGTAAGCCCCTAACAATGATTGGAGGACACTGAGCTCAGTGGCGGCTGGTGCTCAAAATTTTTTTGGGGGGGCAAACAAAATGAAAAATTCTGAAAAATACTGAAAAAAAACCATATATTGCAGCCTTACTGTGCCAATCAAATGCAGCCACTGTGCCATCAATTGCAGCCAGTGTGCCCATCAATTGCAGCCACTGTGCCCATCAAATGTAGCCACAGTGACCATCATATGCAGCCCCGTGCCATCAATTTAAGTCACTGTGCCCATCAAATGCAGCCACTGCGCCCATCAAATGTAGCCACAGTGACCATCATATGCAGCCACTGTGCCATCAAATGCAGCCACTGTGCCCATCAAATGCAGCCACTGTGCCATCAATTGCGGCCACTGTGCCATAAATTTCAGCCACTGTGCCCATCAAATGCAGCCACTGCGCCCATCAAATGTAGCCACAGTGACCATCATATGCAGCCACTGTGCCATCAAATGCAGCCACTGTGCCATCAAATGCAGTCACTGTGCCCATCAAATGCAGCCACTGTGCCATCAATTGCAGCCACTGTGCCATAAATGGCAGCCACTGTGCCCATCAAATGTAGCCACAGTGACCATCATATGCAGCCACTGTGCCATCAAATGCAGCCAGTGTTCCATCAATTGCAGTCACTGTGCCCATAAAATGCAGCCACTGTGTCATCAATTGCAGCCACTGTGCCCATCAAATGCAGCCACTGTGCCATCAAATGCAGCCACTGTGCCCATCAAATGCAGCCACTGTGCCCATCAAATGCAGCCACTGTTCCATAATTTGCAGCCACTGTGCCCATCAAATGCAGCCACTGTGCTATCAATTGCAGCAACTGTGCCCATCAAATGCAGCCAATGTGCCCATGCAATGCAGCCACTGTAAACCCCTGCCCAC
Source organism: Lithobates septentrionalis (assembly GCA_037952835.1). Classification (NCBI taxonomy): domain Eukaryota; kingdom Metazoa; phylum Chordata; class Amphibia; order Anura; family Ranidae; genus Lithobates; species Lithobates septentrionalis. Next base: position 221,968 of record JBBDGP010000752.1, on the reverse strand, counting down.
TCGCTGTCTGACTGGCACGTACCCAATCGTGGTGGCGGGTCAGGCAGCGTTGAGCTGTTTCCTCCTGCTAGGCTTCCAATAGGAGCACCTGTCCTTTCAGCCAATCAGGGGATGGGTGTTAGACCCTTGCTTCCTTATTGGCGGAGAGGTGGTTCAGTGTTAGAAAAGTGAATATTCATTTGCTTTTCTAACACACCTGGGTGGGCTCCGAGTGCAATGATCTGCGCTCCGAGTCCACCCTATTTTGAAACATATTAGAGCCTATGGCTCTAATCCGGTGCTTCAAAAAAAACACTCCCATCACAGTAATTCAGGCGCTCGGCGTCCTAAAAGGGGCTGGACACCTGAAAAGGGGGTGGCCGCGGCGGCCATGGATAGATCCATGCTATACATGAATCTATCCATGATACATATAGGGGGTGGCATGATAGAGTGGGCGGCGCCCATGCGCCCCTCCCCCTAATGAACGGGCCGCCACTGACTGAACTTTCTCTTGTAGAACTATGAGTCAAGCCCTTCCAAAAGTAAAGAGTGGACTTAGCTTTGAAGTCGCAGCTTGAGGAGATTAAGCACTTATTTACCTAATCCTAGCACCTACGTACCTAGGAGGGTGCTACATTAGACCAATGGTCTACTTCTTCAGGCGGGGGTCGGAGATGAGTAGATTATTCCTCAATCTGATAATCACACCAACCAACCAACCAAAATATTATCACCATGTAGTCATCAATACCTCATATGCTAGCAAAGACTGCAGGGGAGCTCAAGGGGCGCTTAATCTAAAGAAGAAAACAAATTGTCCACTATAGATACTAATATCTTGACCTGATCATCTATAATGCAGAAGGGAATATTTGTAGACCCAAGATGCTCAGACCTGTGGAAGCTTTGGCTTACCTCCAGAATGGTAGAAGTTCAGGGTAAATAAATTAATATTTACTGTAAACAATTGTATATAACTAGACTAAATGCCTGATAAGATCCCCTACAAACCTCACTAGCATATGGGGTGTTGATGCATAGTTGGTGATAAAGGTTTTTTTTTAGATTGGTTTGAATATCATATTGATGTTCTTCCAGGATTTCTAGGACCTCAGCTACTCACAATATTCCGGTGGGTCTTCCAGGATTTTCAGGATTCCTAGGGCCTCCATTACTCACAGGATCCTTGCTGGGACTTTCAGGATTCCTAGGACCTTCAGTACTCACCGGATCCCTTCTGGGTCTTCCAGGATTCCAAGGACCTCCAGTACTCACAGGATCCTTACCGTGTCTACCAGGATTCCTAGGACCTCCAATACTCACAGAATCATTGCTGGGTCTTCCAGGATTCCAAGGACCTCCAGTACTCACAGGATCACTGCTGGGTCTTCCAGGGATCCAAGGACCTCCAGTACTTACAATATCTCTGTGGGGTCTGCCAGGATTTCCAGGATTCCCATAAACTCCAATACCCAAAGGATTCGTGATGAGTCTTCCAGTATTTCCAGGGATCCAAGGACCTCCAGTACTTACAATATCTTTGTGGGGTCTGCAAGGATTTCCAGGATTCCCATAAACTCCAATACCCAAAGGATTCCTGATGAGTCTTCCAGTATTTACAGGGTTTCTGCACTACCTCTAGAGTTCCCAAAGATTACACTGGGCACATTTTCTGACTAGGAGGATATTTAAGTCCCAGCTTTTGAAGTGGTTGGTGCTGTATCTTATCGTCCGTGACCTGAGAGCTAGAGTGCCATAATACTTACCTGCCAGTTGTCTGCTTGTTGCAAAGCTGGATTAACCTGGCTACTCTTTTGCTTGCAGCCCACCAAGACCCCTGCCTGGTTCTGGTTACCTTCTTGCCCGCCACCTGCATCAACTCCTGCCTGGACCAGACTACTTTCTAGCCTGCTTCTTGCCAAGATCCCTGCCTGACCTGACCACTTTCTTGTTTGCAGCCTTGTGAACAGTCTCTACTCTGTAGCATTGCCAGTCCACCTACCCTCTTGGTAGGTGATCCTGAGAACAATGACCTGGTGCAAGTTTGCAGCAAAGAAAATCGCGACCAGCTTATCTTTAATCAACCACTCTCCCTTGCAGTACTTTTTCACCGCAAGATGCCCTCAGTCTTCAGGGCTGAATGACACTGGATATAATTTGAATGCAGGGTGTCATGGACCCACCCTTGAGGAACATCACAATGTCATCCTGCTCTCGCAGTGTGTTTATGCAGAAAGTGACATCTTGACGACAACCACTGTCTATATTTCCGAGGACTGCCCACTGCTAAGCAAGCTTAGGAGAGAGCATGGGGCCCAAATATAGACTTTAAAATAAAAAATGGATAAAAACACATACACAGTATTTCCCTCACTTTGTCATTGAATGAAAATATCAATTCAGTGATGAGCTGGTGGAAGAATTAAAAGTTTAGTTGTTAGGTGGAGGCAGGATAGGCTTCCCTGAAGAGATGAGTTTTCAGGGATCACTTAAAGGTGGACAGAGTAGGAGATAGTTGGACAGATTGAGAGTTCCAGAGGATGGGAGAAGCTCAGGGGAAGTCCTGGAGACAAGGTTTTGGGAGGAGCAGAGAGGATGGTTTGGGTGATATTTGTATTGATGTTAATATTTGATATTTACAGTATGTTGAGGAAATATTGGTGATGTAGCTTTGGGCTAAGTTGTGAATGTCTTTTTATATTGTTAGTATTTTGAATTTAATTTGTAAGACAATTGTAAGCCAGAGGAGGGATTGGCAGAGAGGGATCGCAGACATTGAGGGGCTGGAAAGATAGATAGGTTTTGCAGCATTCATGATAGACTGAAGGGGGGGATAGTCTATGTAGAGGTAGGCCTATGAGAAGGGAGTTGCAATAGTCAAGGCAAGGGATAACAAGGGAATGAATGAGGAGCTTGGTGATTTCAATGGTTAGAAAGGGGGATATTTTAGCATCATCAGTGAGAAGAGAAGTGGTCCAAGGTCAGAACATTGGGGGGAGAACTACAGAAAGAGGAAGTGGGGAGGAAGGGACAGAGTTGTGGGTAACACTGAAGGAGGGCTGTAACAGAAAGGAGGGAAACCAGGAAAGAGCAGAATTCTTAGAGGCCAAGGGAGTGGAGTTTATAAACCACTTCAGCCCCTAAAGATTTGGCTGCTGAATGACCGGGCCATTTTTTTGCTATTTCGGCACTGCGTCGATTTAACTGACAATTGCGCGGTCGTGCCACCTTGCACCCAAACAAAATTGACGTCCTTTTTTCCCCACAAATAGAGCTTTCTTTTGGTGGTATTTGATCGCCTCTGCGGTTTTTATATTTTGCGCTATAAACAAAAAAAGAGCGACAATTTTGAAAAAAATACAATATTTTGTACTTTTTGCTATAATAAATATGACCATTTTTTTTTTTTTTTTTTAAAAAGCAATTTTTTTCTCAGTTTAGGCTGATATGTATTCTTCTACATATTTTTGATGAAAAAAAAAAATCACAATAAGCATATATTAATTTGCGCAAAAGTTATAGCGTCTACAAATAGGTAATAGATTTATAGCATTTTTATTATTATTATTTTTTTTACTAGTAATGGCAGTGATTTGTGATTTTTATCGGGACTGCGACATTATGGCGGACACATCGGACACTTTTGACACATTTTTGTGAGCATTAGCATTTATACAGCGATCAATGCTATAAAAATGCACTGATTACTGTAAAAAATGCCACTTGCAGGGAAGGGGTAAACACTAGGGGGCGATCAAGGGGTTAACTGTGTTCCCTGGGTGTGTGCTTCTAACTGTAGGGGGAGGGGATGACAGATCGTTGTTCCTAGCTATTAGGAACTCACGATCTGTCACTACTCACAGAACAGAACAGGGATTTGTGTGTTTACACACACACATGTCCCTGTTCTGCCTCTCTTGCCCGCGATCGCTCGTGGCCAGCGGTCATCTCTACCATTGGCCACGAACATTGGCCCCCCCCCGCAGTGCAGCATGCGCCTGCTATCCCGATCCCGCAAGCAGACAAATAGCTATGGCAATTCGCGGGATCGTGCTGACCTGCTGCAGTATAATGACGGCAGCTGGTCGGCAAGCGGTTAAGGAGGAGTGGGTGGACAACAGTATCAAAGGCAAAAGAAAAGTCTAATAGTAAGAGTGTGGAGTAGTGGCCATTGGTTTTAGCAGTTAGTGAGTTTTAGAAGGTTGGGTTCTGTTGAGTGCTGCAACCGAAAGCCAGAGTATTGCCGCGTACAGACAATCGGACATTCCGACAACAAAATCCATGGATTTATTTCCAATAGATGTTGGCTCAAACTTGTCTTGCATACACACGGTCGCACAAATGTTGCCGAAATTCCGAACGTCAAGGACGCGGTGACGTACAACACGTACGACGAGCCGAGAAAAATGAAGTTCAATAGCCAGTGCGGCTCTTCTGCTTGATTCCGAGCATGCCTGGAATTCTGTGCGTCGGAATTGTGTACACACGATCGGAACTTACGACAACGGATTTTGTTGTCGGAAAATTTGAGAAACAGCTCTCAAATTTTGTTTGTTGGAAATTCCGACAAAAAATGTCCGATGGAGCCTAGACACGGTCGGAATTTCCAACAACAAGCTCCCATCGAACATTTGTTGTCGGAAATTCGCGGAAATACGCGGCATAAAACTCATCAAGATGTTTGTTAGTGCGGTAGGAGGTCACACAGTTGTAGACTAGGGGGGGTTTTTACGAAAGGCAAATCCACTTTGCACTATAAGTGCAAACTACAAGTGCAAAGTGCACTTGAAATTGCACTGAAAGTGCACTTGTAAATCTAAGGGGTAGATCTGAAATGAGGCGAAGCTCTGCTGATTTTATTATCCAATCATGTGCAAGCTAAAATGCTCTTTTTTATTTTCCTTGCATGTCCCCCTCGGATCTACAGTGACCGCACTTCCAAGTGCACTTTCAGTGCAATTTCAAGAGCACTTTGCACTTGTAGTTTGCACTTGTGGTGCAAAGTGATTTTTGCCTTTAGTAAATAACCCCCTAGGTGTTGTTGATGTTGCCAGGAGTGCAGAGACAGGAGAATACATGGTCAAGAGTGTTACTATTAGAATGAGTGGAAGTGTGTGTCCTTTATGTTAGGTCAAATGATGAGGTTAAGTTGAGAAGTTGAGATGTAGTTGGGCTGTTAACATTAATAGGGTTGTTGAAGTCACTTAGAATGATAGTGAGCATTTCAGAGGAGAGAAAGTAGGGTAACCAGGCAGAGAGGTCATCAAGGAAGGGTCTAGGAGGCCGATAAATAATTGCAACCCTCAGAGAAATTTGAGAAAACATATAAATACAGTGGGTCTCAAAAGAGAAGTAGGATAGAGAGGGTGGTGTAAGAAGGACTTGAAAGGTGCTCAGTGGGGATAAAAGGAATCCAACTCTACCTCATTTCCAATGATTGCACATACTGAATAAGCGGTAAAACAGAAAATTATGTGTAGCGCTAAAAGTTCAACATGAAAACAATGTCCAATGATGAAAGATATCGAAGAAAAACTTAGAAGAAAGTCCTCCATGTATATAAGACTCATAAAACTGTTGATGTAAATTAAGTGACTTCGTGTGAGGAACATATCAAATGTGTGACATCTGGAGTGAACACAGAAGAGACACACCACCACCAACAATAGGGAGGCTTACCAGATCACCAGAGGCGGCTCTTTAATTAGGCAAATTAGGCGGTCGCCTAAGGCCCCGCCCTTACAGGGGCCTCGCGGCTGCCTAGTTTGCCTAACCCGCACACACAACGACCATCACTTTGTGGGGAAGGTTCCTCTCCGCCCCAGTAAATTGCCTGGATTGGCCAGGACCTTGCCGGACTGTCAGTGTATCTTGCTGGAGCAGAGCCAAGTGCCGGGAGAAAGATCCGGCACTTGACTCCAGTGACTTGCCCAGCACGGCTGCGCTAATGTGGGTACACCCGCCCCGTAGCCGTGCGGGGTGTTTATTATCCCACGCGCTACAATCTCAGTTCGGGGAGAGACGCGGACTAAAGCTGCAGCCGCCTCCTACTCCTCGGCTCTGATCTCTTCCTGTATACAGACAGGAGGAGGAGCCGGGGAGGAGAAACACCGATGTGCAAGATCTGCCACGCTGATCTGAGGTATGTGATTGTTCTACTATAGTGTGATGAAGAGAGGACACTTGCGCGGCGGGGGGTGTTAGGGTTGGCAAGCTAACAAAGATCAATACTTGCATAAGTTGCAGTGATATGTGTGTGGGGGGGGGGGGAGTGGGCAATAGGATACTGCATGTGCTTGGTGGCGCTTTGGGAGGAGAAAGGAATTGTGCTACAAGGAGGAGTTGGAAGTAAAATATGACCAGCCCCCCCCCCCCCGAAGTCCTCTCTCACCCACTCCTCAACACCCCCAAAACAAGGACATGCTAGCTGGTTCACAGGGGACAATCATGGCATCGGGGCACCCTGTTAGAAATGCAGGGCATCCACCCCAGGTGCCCAGACTAGTGCCCCTCTGCAGGCAAAATAGTGGAGCCAGGTGACGGAACTGTTTTCTGCACTGGGCTCCAGAACTTAGGGCCAGTTCACACCATGAATCGCACAGGAACACACTGTGCGATTCACATGCGTTCCAGGTGTAGTGCCATTTTATCCCATTCATTTGAAATTGTGGCAGAACACACCAAGCGTTATAAGACGCACAGGAATAGGATCCCATGGTACTACTGTACTATACGATCAGGTGCAGATAAACGCATTACATTTGTGACCTGCATTTGTGTCATTAAGCTAACATTGACACCCACTGCAGATCACAACTGCAGTGCGTTTTGAATGCGGTGCTGGAAACGCACACAGAATGCTGGTGTGAACTGGCCTTTAGTCCAGATATGCGGGATTTTTGTTATCTCAGGAAGGTCCCACAAAAAGCGGAACGTTTGGGAAGTATTAATGGTTGATTTGGATTACATGGGGAGAGGATTTGTGTTTGGGGGGGGTTTGTACTGGGAAGTGGGATTTGGGTGGGAACTGTGGAGCGGACTTGCAGACTTATGCTGGCGTGGGGGGATTTGGGGGAAAGAGGATTTGTGCTGGAAAAGGTGGGGGGTTTGAGGGGGGGGGGGGGTGTGCTGGAAGGGAGAAAAGGGTAGAAAATACCGCGCCAATCAGAAAACGTGAAATAGCAGCCAACACTCCAATAAGACCAAATTGTGCAAAATACATAAGCATAAATAGTGTAGCGCTAAAATATAAACCTCTATATATAAAAAATTAATTAATTTTCAAAAGGAGAAAAAATTATTCCACAGTGAAGTAAAGAGTAATCTTATCTCGTCTCTAGATTACATATTTTTGAAAAATAAATATCAAATGTGTAGTGTAACAGCATATGAAAACACTCATTTATCAGTGAAGATAAGGGAAATATAAATGGAGAGATACAATAATAAAAAATAACGTGATAACTTAAAGTGTCCACATTCCAAAGGAATATAAATAAAAAACTTGGTGATAATAATAATAGTAAAATGTCCAAGATTAAGAGGTGTGGCCACCAAATGGGTCTGGAAGTAATCTAGTCCCAATAATATATCATGCAAATAGGGCGGATTCCATACAATGCAAATGATCCATAAATATCTCCTCCGTAATGATCTGAATCAACATAAGGGATAAGGTACTCTTACCAACTTTGGTGGACTCACAGGCCGTTGGCGGTGAGTCAAAAAGGCTTGCACTGTCTTAGGATGGAAGACAGTATGGGAGCAGGTCATGTGCTGGTAAACCTCTTCCTCCAAACGGGGGGCCAGGATCCTGCCCAGATGGTCTGCACGATCTCCGTCTTGGTCAGCAATGGTAACCATGTATAAAGAAAGAAACAAGGAGCCTCCACATGGTGTAAATCCAAAAATTCAATTGGCATTTATTTGATCAATCACGATCATCAACAATCCATAAAAGTATAAAAAAGGTATAATAGAATCGATTCCAGTAATAAAAAAGGCAAGCGTGGTGTGGGTGGCTGGGTACAGCAAGGAGACCCTGGAAGGGAGGACTTGGGGGAGAGGATTTGTGCTAGAAGTGGGGAGAGGATTTTTGCTCAGAGGAGGGATGGGGGGGGGGGATTAGAAGTGGGGAGAGGACTTGTGCTGGTAGGGGATTTGGGGAGAGGATTTGTGCTAGAAATGGGGAAAAGATTTAAACCAGGAGAAAGATATGTGCTAGAAGAGGGATTGGGGGGATTATGCTTGAAGGGGGGGACATTTTTTTCTGGGAGAATACATTTTGGGGGAGGGGGGGATTTGTGCTGGGGGAATTTAAAGGGGGTGAATTGGGTGGAGAAGGATTTGTACTGGAATGGGGGGGATGTGCTGGAAGGGAGAATTTGGGGGGGGGGGGGTGGAGTATTTATTCTGAGAGGGGTATTGGGGGGGGGGGGATTTGTGCTGGAAGGGGGAACTGAGGGGTGTGGGGATAAGTGCTAGGATTGAGAAGAAGGGGCGATTGTGCTGGGACTGGGGATTTGGGGAGGGTGGAGGATTTGTGCTGAAGAAGAGGGAAGGAGATTGGTATTTGGAGTGTGGATTTGTTCTGGAAGGGGGAGAGAGGATCTGTGCTGGGGGGAGGGGAGGGTGTACAAATTAGTGCTGATTTTTCTTTTTGGACGGATGGGAGTGATGATTTTTGCTGAAAGGGTAAAGTTGGGGGGCAATTTTCACTCCCCTTACCACTACACTGTGCATTACATTGTGGAGGAGAAGGGAGGGAGTGGCAGCGCCAAAGTGCACCTTCGCTGTGTAGACGAAAATCCTTGCACTGGCCCTGCCTTTCACCTCCCTCTCCTCTTTCTGGCCATGGAGTTCACTTTGTCTGACTTTAGTGAGAGCAGCCAGCTGGAGCATCCATTGATCTCTGGTGGAGCAGGGGGAGGAAGGGGGGCAGTGCGTATTGATTTTTTTGGGGGACAAAAAAAATCAATTGATCTAAAGCTAGTCGAGTCACCACTTGGCTGGTTAGGGGTGGGGGGAGGGTTGCTTCTTGAAACTGCTGCAAAGTGCGTATACTCCGGAGTGATGTGAGCCGTGCAGCTGCTGCCTTTACTCTGCCTTCGGCTGCTACGTCCTTCTCACCTCCTGCCCCCCCCCCCAGCAGAGGAGGGGGTGGGTACTGATGGCGTATGCTGTGGGTGGTGATCTAGATAGGAGGAAGGTGGGCCAGGTTAGCAGAATAAAAAAAGAAAAAAAAAAGAAAGGCACTTGGAGGATGGTCACCCTCCCCTCTCACACGCGCACATCAGGAGCGTACGTTAGCTATTGAGAGTGGATGTTAGAGGATTTCCCAGCTACTAATATGGAGCATGTGCTAGCAGACACTGGAAATCAGGTAGCTGGATCTGACACCCACTTGATGGGCACATTTGACTGGGTACCTGAGCCCCCATCCTCCCTAGGATATAGCGCTGCCTCTACACCCTCCTGCTTATCTCTACTGGAAGAGTGCTGCACTCATTACCAGCACAGCACCCATCCCAACTCCTACTCTATACTACAACTGAAAACTTTGTACTGCTCGTCTATGAAATAAACTCACATCCCAGCTGTGATCCTTCTCCTCTCCAGTAGTGGTGGGACTCCTGTTCTAGCCCAGGCTCGCCCCCAACTTCATTGTCTCACCCGCCAATGATAACTTTTATCGGATCACTTCAATTATTTTTTCCATTATGGGTGTGAATGGGGCCTCGTGTCTAAGTTTTGCCTAAGGCCTCACAAAGTCTAGAGCCGCCTCTGCAGATCACGTAGACCCAAGGGGGCATACCCCCAACTGGGTCGAATCAGACTTGGGTGGTGGGTGATGGTAGATGTTCCGGAGGAGTGGTGAGGATGGAAATCCAAGAGCAAACCGGAGACAAATAATAATTCTTTATCCTAATCTCATGGTGCATGAGTGTGTTACTCTGCTATGGACAGCAAGCTTTCCTTTCTAAAACCGCTTTTCTTTAGCATAAGCAACATAAACAGTCCATAGCTTCTTGTATACTAAAATAAAGCTTGACTCACCGTCGATATACCAGTCTCACACTGGGGTTTAGGGTCCCCACTTGTTTCTGGGTACAAGGCAGAGGTGTAACTAGAACCTTCAGGGCCCCAGTGCAAGAAAACACGAAGGGGCCCTTTCCATTGATCCCTTGGGCCTATCCTTTGGTCTCGGGGGCCCTTCCCTCCAAGCCCAAGGCCCTTTCCACTGATCCCGGGGCCCTTTACTCCTGTCTTGAGACCTTTTATAAGCCCCGGTTTACACTGCTGAGACTTTTAATGTGACATAAAGTCGCATGACAAGTCAAAACATATTCATTTCAAAGGTCTTAATCAATGTGAATCAAGTCGCAGTAACAATAAAAAGGTTCTTGGGATACTTTTCTTGACTTTGGCGCAATTTTAGTGCCATAGACTGCAATGTTAAATCACAAAAGTTGCATGCAAGTCCCAAGCAATTTGCACTCAGGGGCGGACTGACCATTGAGCCACTCGGGCACTGCCCGAGGACCCTGGGCCACTAGGGGGCCCCATCAGGGTTGCCAGCCTCAGTAAAAACAGGGACAGTATGTATAAATCTGTCTGTGTATACTGTGTGTACATGTATGTGTATACTGTGTGATTGTATACTGTGTGTGTGTATACTATGTGGCCCCATAATCTCTGATTGCCTGGGGGCCCCATAATCTCCTATTGCCCGGGGGCCCCATAATCTCCTATTGCCCGGGGGCCCCATGAGTTATCAGTCCGCCCCTGTTTGCACTACTTTGGGGTCGCAGCAGTGTGAACCAAGCCTATGTTCTGCAGCTTCCTGCTGTCTTGGGGCAACCCCATGATGGTGGAACACGAGAGCCCAGTCGCAGGTGCGACCTTTGTGACCCTGGTAGTTTCGCCACTGGTACAGGGCAAGCTGCAGGAGATCAGCAAAACAGAGCCTCAGTCTCCAATGAGTCCAAACTTGTTCACAACTGCGAACCACTCCACAGTACCTCATAGACACCTGCTGAGTCCTTCTGCTGTCTTAAATGCTCCCTTGCAGTTGGCATTACTCCTTTAGGACCAAAGTCCCTTTAATTCAAGTTTGGAGGCTCTTTCCCACACCAGAGTTTCTCTGAGTCTCTAACTTCTGGGGCCAAAAGGATTATATACCAATCCAGAGAGTACTATAAATCAGCCCTCTCCTCTCTAGCAGTCTAGCAGACAGTGGTGGCCCACCATCCATCCCCCTATTTCCTCGCCACCCCCCTATATGCAGTGGATAGATTCATGCATTGCTGCTGCCCCCTATTCATGTGTCCGGCCCCTTTCGGGTCACTGGGCACATGAATGACAGCACCAGGGGTGTTTTTTTGAAGCACCTGATTAAAGCCATAGGCTCTAATGAGCTTCTAAATAGCGTGGGCTCGGGTCGCAGAGCACGTGTCCTGAGCCCACCCAGGTGTGTTGCAACACTGATCCTCCTCCCGGCCAATAAGGAAGCAGGTATGAAACCCGTTTCCCGATTGGCCAAAACGTCAGGCGATCCTATTGGATAACTAGCACTGGGAGGAGCAGAGAGGAGAGGACTCCAGGAGAGGACATCGGAGCCCGCCACGCTGGTAGATGGCCACAGCAGCTGCTCTCACTGTCCACATCCACGATAAGGACAGCGGGTAGTGGAGGGGGGTGTTAGTGCTGCGTCCCCCGGGGGGGTAGCTGGCAGTTGTAACTTGCGCTGGGGTCACTTCACCGGCAGCCCGGGGGGGGGGGGTTTGTTTGCCACCCCCCAAAAAAAAAAAAAACTGCCGCCACTGCTAGCGGACTACCCCAGAACCCCTTACCTGCATGGATAGGAACTCCTGAGTACTAAACAAATGTCTCTTGAACTCCTCCTTAAAGGGACCACAACCCAAATAATGGGGAAATATACTTGACGTCCAGAACATATCCCCAGCATCCTGTACAGTTGGAAGATCTTCATACAATATATGCCCAAAATTCCACAGCAGAATGAATTAGTATCTCATAGGAAGGTGTTTATGGAACATGGGGGTAAAGCAGGCATTTTCCCTTATAGTGTACTATTATTGAGAGCCCATTTTGAGTAATTTATTGTCATTTTATTAGACATTATTCTTAACTTTTAGGGGTATAATAACTTAGCACCCTCTAGGTAGTGTGCTAGTGTACATAGTTGTTAGAGTAGGTAAATTTGGCCGGGGCCTGGGTTGAGAATGGGTCAGGGCTGAGTGACTCAGGAAGGCTGGATGACTCACCAGGCAGCAACTCTGGTAAGTCCCCCTGCTCTCTGGAACCTTGGAGGAGCTTCCAGAAGTAGAGGGTTGAGATTAGGAGGAGATGCCTGGAGCATTGAGGAGAGCCCCAACCAATCCCCAGTATATGGGCTGGCAGGGGGGCAGGTACCTCATAAATACTCATGGGTCAGGCCAGCAAGGGGCAGTTGGGTGGAAGATGGGGAAGGAGTGCTGCGGGAGGCTGTCATGGCCTTTGAGGGTGCCCCTTAGTCTGGGGGAGGAGGGGTGACCTCAAGCCTGGGGCTTGTGTGCTGGAGGGACCCTCTACAACACACAGAGGATATTCTTCCTGGATGCATTGGAAGCAAGTGTGAGGAGAGCAGGAGCAGATGTCCAGGAGTTCTCCAGGAGAAGTCAGCCGGATGGGATGGTGAGTGAGCAGTCTGGGAAGGACTGTGGTGTCAGTCTAGGAGGACTGAGGAGAAGTAGCCAGGAGGGCTAGTGGAAGGGGCAGCTGCAGCCAGGCGGGCTGCCAGTTCCTAAAGAGGTGGTGTTGGGATCAGTAGCCACAGGGATGTAAGCTGGACACTGGACTTTGCTACACCAAAGAGTCTCGGGGTCCCTACCTGTAAAGGGCTCTTTGCTTTGATCTGGCTAAGTGCTTTGCCAGATCCACTAAAAGTGTCCCAGCTGAGTCTGTTTCTTTTGCAAGCAAGTGAGTGCTGGAGGAAGAAGAGGCGTGTACATAGAGACTGTGTATAGCTGTATATAGGAAAAGTTGTCCTTGAATAGTTTTTCTGAAGCCAAGTGGGCATCCCTTAATACCCCTATCCCCATCCAAGTTCACATCCCTCAATAAAATACAAAAACAAAGTACTGGACTGTTCACTGAACTCAAGTGTGTCTGTGGAAGTTTGGTATGCCTGGCTGTGCAGGGTAGGGGATCCCAAGTTCTACTTGCAGCTCCTACGTGGGGTGTGCTACATTTATAAAAAAAACATTAAAAGTGGCATTTTCAAATTTGGCCACTAGATGGCAATGAAGAGCATACTTGTTTTCTATGATAGTCAGCACCATCTAGTGGCCATAATGGCAACACTTTTTCGAATTGCAGAGAATATAGCCTGAGAAACGTTCATTTGACCTCATTTACAGAGAAGGAATTTACATGCAGTTTTGATGGACAAACCGCTATGCAGATTATTCATAAATGCACCCCTTGATGTCTGCTGTTCCGTATTTTTGTGATTCCTTTTCATATGTACAATTTCTTATTTTAGTGGTTAGCATCAGCATATCAAAGAGCATAATCCTCCTCCTGACTGAAATAAATAAATAAATCAGCTACTGTCATAAGCAACCTTGAGACCTTCCACATAGATAGAACTACATGTCCCAGCATGTCCTGCCAAGCTCCACAGCTGACCTTACCCACACTCTGCTCTGCAGGGGATGATGGGCTTTGTGGTTCCAGGGCTGCTTAAAGCTTCCCCCCCCCCCCCAAGCCAGCTAAAGGGCACGCTGTTTTCCATGAAGTTTATTGGCAGAGCTCTGTCCGCAGACTCGCAGTGCCAATAGCAAGAGCGATAAACAGAGAAAAAAAAAAAACGTAACATTTATGGAGACATAAAATCTGAAAAAAGAAATTAGAAGAGCTGCCATTTCCCGGGGCATCATCTGCGGAGGAAGGCGGAAAACATCGGAAGGCACTTGCCGCCACTTACGCCATTATAGCACTTACAGGGTAAACGGCGGGAATGACAGTAAAATAGACAGAAGGGGAATGCCGCCTTTCTGTACTATGAATCTCACATTATGGGCAGTTTGTCTTCAGCTCGACATTACACACTTATTTTACGATCGGTTTTAAAGAAAATATCTGAAACATAAAGTTCTAAAGATGGAACATTTTCAGCTTTTATCCTTAAAGTGTGTCTGGGGGAGAAAAAAAAAATCAGTTCATCTCTGAGATGCATTCGCACACAGCTGTACTTTTCCCCATGTTTAATCCCTAAAAATAATCAGAAAAAGAATTGTTATGGGGACAAGGGAGAGAAAGAGTCAGTTAAGACTGGTTAGAGTAAAACTAAGGGTTAAAAAGGGGTTCAATAGGAACACACCACTTGAAGACCAGGCCTTTTTCTCACCCTCTTTCTTTACAAGTAAAAATCTGTATTTTTTGCTATAAAATTACTTAGAACTCCACAAAATTTGGAAAATTTCAAGGAGTATGAATATTTTTTCAAGGCACTGTATATATATATATATATAGATCAGAGGAGAGATAGAGAGATACAAAGTAACATTGTTTATAAACATTGATCAGACAGGAGATAGAGAGATACAAAGTAACATTGTTTATAAATATTGATCAGACTGGAGATAGGGAGATACAAAGTAACATTCTTTATAAACATTGATCAGACAGGAGATAGAGAGATACAATGTAACATTGTTTATAAACATTGATCAGACAGGAGATAGAGAGATACAATGTAACATTGTTTATAAATATTGATCAGACAGGAGATAGAGAGATACAAAGTAACATTCTTTATAAACATTGATCAGACAGGAGATAGAGAGATATAAAGTAACATTGTTTATAAACATTGATCAGACAGGAGATAGAGAGATACAAAGTAACATTGTTTATAAACATTGATCAGACAGGAGATAGAGTGATACAAAGTAACATTGTTTATAAACATTGATCAGACGGGAGATAGAGAGATACAAAGTAACATTGTTTATAAACATTGATCAGACAGGAGATAGAGAGATACAAAGTAACATTGTTTATAAATATTGATCAGACAGGAGATAGAGAGATACAAAGTAACATTGTTTACAAACATTGATCAGACAGGAGATAGAGAGATATAAAGTAACATTCTTTATAAACATTGATCAGACAGGAGATAGAGAGATATAAAGTAACATTGTTTATAAACATTGATCAGACAGGAGATAGAGAGATACAAAGTAACATTGTTTATAAACATTGATCAGACAGGAGATAAGCTAATCTTTCATATGATGTCAGTTAAAGTAACCCAGTAATAGTGTTTACAGTGCCTTGAAAAAGTATTCATACCCCTTAAAATTTTCCACATTGTGTTATGTTAGAACCAAAAACGTAAATGTATTTTATTGGGATTTTATGTGATAGACCAGCACAAAGTGGCACATAATTGTGAAGCGGAAGGAAAATAATAAATGGTTTTCAAAATTTTTTTACAAATAAATATGTGAAAAGTGTGGGGGGCATTTGTATAGCGCCCCCCGGAGTCAATACTCTGTAGAACCTCCTTTCACTGCAATTACAGCTGCAAGTCTTTTTGGGGATGTCTCTACTAAGGATGGCCCGAGCAGATCCCCTGTTCAGTTTGCACCAGAACTTTCAAACAACGCGAAAGTTCGGACTCAAATAACGTACCCCATTAAAGTCAATGGTACCCGAACGTCAAAAAATCAAAAGTGCCCATTTTGAAGGTTTATATGCAAGTAATTGGGCATACAATGGTTATAGGGGTCCGAGTCCTGCCCTGGGGGGACATGTATCAATAAAAAAAAAAGTTTGTGAAAAATGTCATTTTTAAATGAGCAGTGGTTTTTTGATTTTTAACCACTTGCCGACCGGCTCACGGCGATATACGTCGGCAAAGTGGTTTGTTCCCACGATCGTGCGTGGCCGGCGGCGCGAGCAGGAACAGGGATTTATGTGTGTAAACACACAAATCCTTGTTCTGTCAGGAGAGAAGAGACTCTTTCTCTAGTCAGTCCCATCCCCCCCACAGTTAGAACACACTCAGGGAACACATTTAACCCCTTGATCGCCCCCTAGTGTTAACCCCTTCCCTGCCAGTGACATTTACACAGTAAACAGTGCATTTTTATAGCACGGATCACTGCATAAATGTCAATGGTCCCAAAAATGCAGATCACCGCCATTACTAGTAAAAAAAATAATAATAAATAAAAATGCCAAAAATATGTAGAAGAATATGTACTGGCCTAAACTGAGGAAGAAATTTGTATTTTAAAAACATTTTTGGGGATATTTAATATAGCAAAAAGTAAAAATTATAAGGTTTTTTTTTCAAAATTGTCTCTCTTTTTTTGTTTATAGCGCAAAAAATAAAAATTATCAAATACCACCCAAAGAAAGCTCTATTTGTGGAAAAAAAAGGACGTCAATTTTGTTTGGGTACAGCATCACACGGCCGCGCAATTGTCAGTTAAAGCGACGCAGCGCGGTATCGCAAAAAATGGCCCGGTCATTAAGCAGCCAAATCTTCCGGTCTGTAAGTGGTTAAAGTGAAAGCATAAAAATGAAAAATTCCTTCCAATATAGTGCCAGGGGGGTCCCCTTAGTCTAACTGTAAAGTGGCAGATCTACAGTGCCTTGCGAAAGTATTCGGCCCCCTTGAACTTTTCAACCTTTTGCCACATTTCAGGCTTCAAACATAAAGATATAAAATTTTTATTTTTTGTGAAGAATCACCAACAAGTGGGACACAATTGTGAAGTGGAACGAAATCTTTTGGATTTTTGAAACTTTTTTAACTAATAAAAAAATGAAAAGTGGGGCGTGCAAAATTATTCGGCCCCCTTGTGTTAATACTTTGTAGAGCCACCTTTTGCTGCGATTACAGCTACAAGTCGCTTGGGGTATGTCTCTATCAGTTTTGCACATCGAGAGACTGAAATTCTTGCCCATTCTTCCTTGCAAAACAGCTCGAGCTCAGTGAGGTTGGATGGAGAGCGTTTGTGAACAGCAGTTTTCAGCTCTTTCCACAGATTCTCGATTGGATTCAGGTCTGGACTTTGACTTGGCCATTCTAACACCTGGATACGTTTATTTGTGAACCATTCCTTTGTAGATTTTGCTGTATGTTTGGGATCATTGTCTTGTTGGAAGATAAATCTCCGTCCCAGTTTCAGGTCTTTTGCAGACTCCAACAGGTTTTCATCCAGAATGGTCCTGTATTTGGCTGCAATCCATCTTCCCCTCAATTTTAACCATCTTCCCTGTCCCTGCTGAAGAAAAGCAGGCCCAAACCATGATGCTGCCACCACCATGTTTCACAGTGGGGATGGTGTGTTGAGGGTGATGAGCTGTGTTGCTTTTACGCCAAACATATCGTTTTGCATTGTGGCCAAAAAGTTGGATTTTGGTTTCATCGGACCAGAGCACCTTCTTCCACATGTTTGGTGTGTCTCCCAGGTGGCTTGTGGCAAACTTTAGACGAGACTTTTTATGGATATCTTTGAGAAATGGCTTTCTTCTTGCCACTCTTCCATAAAGGCCAGATTTGTGCAGTGTACGACTGATTGTTGTCCTATGGACAGACTCTCCCACCTCAGCTGTAGTTCTCTGCAGTTCATCCAGAGTGATCATGGGCCTCTTGGCTGCATCTCTGATCAGTCTTCTCCTTGTCTGAGCTGAAAGTTTAGAGGGACAGCCAGGTCTTGGTAGATTTGCAGTGGTCTGATACTCCTTCCATTTCAAAATGATCGCTTGCACAGTGCTCCTTGGGATGTTTAAAGCTTGGGAAATCTTTTTGTATCCAAATCCAGCTTTAAACTTCTCCACAACAGTATTACGGACCTGCCTGGTGTGTTCCTTGGTCTTCATGATGCTCTCTGCGCTTTCAACAGAACCCTGAGACTATCACAGAGCAGGTGCATTTATACAGAGACTTGATTACACACAGGTGGATTCTATTTATCACCATCAGTCATTTAGGACAACATTGGATCATTCAGAGATCCTCGCTGAACTTCTGGAGTGAGTTTGCTGCACTGAAAGTAAAGGGGCCGAATAATTTTGCACGCACCACTTTTCAGTTTTTTATTTGCTAAAAAAGTTTAAAATATCCAATAGATTTCGTTCCACTTCACAATTGTGTCCCACTTGTTGGTGATTCTTCACAAAAAATTAAAATTTTATATCTTTATGTTTGAAGCCTGAAATGTGGCAAAAGGTTGAAAAGTTCAAGGGGGCCGAATACTTTTGCAAGGCACTGTATACCATGTCTAGAATCTGCTGCAGCAATAATTGAATTTATAAAGCCAAAAAAAAAGACATTTTCCCTGCAAGCTGCCTTTATTTTGCTCAGCAACAGCTGGGGAGCCAGTGTGAATGATGAGGCCACAATGTAGTGCACTGGGAACAAGATTAGACATTTTTTGGATACATTCTGGTGTCACTTTGACTTTGTATAGAAGTAACGAGTGTGTAAAAATTGGTCTTTGGGTGTTAACTTTGCCCATGAAACCTACACCAAAAACATTCTTCCAGATGAAACGATTGAACACCCAACAACACAATCCGATTGCACTTTTTCCATTGGAAAATCTGACCGTGTGTACAGGGCATAACAATTTGGCAAAATGACACCAATGATGGGGCACAATTCCTCCCAATGACACCAATGATGGGGCACAATTCCTCCCACTGACACCAATGATGAGGCAAAACTACTCCCACCAACACCAACAAAGTTGCACAATTCCTCCTAATGACACCAACAATTGTGCCCAATGACACCAACGATGGGGTAAATTTCTTCCCAATGACACTGACAATTGGGCAAAGTGACACCAATGATAGGGCACAATTCCTCCCAATGACACCAATGATGGGGCACAATTCCTCCCACTGACACCAACGATGGGGTACAACTACTCACACAGACACCAACGAAGTTGCACAATTCCTCCTAATAACACCAACAATTGTGCCCAATGACACCAACGATGGGGCACAATTCCCCCTGATGACACCGACAATTGGGCCCAATGACACCAATAATGGGGCACAATTCCTCCTAATGACACCAATAATTGAGCCAATGTCACCAATTATGGGGCACATTTCCTTCCAATGACACCAACGATAGGGCACAATTCCTCCCACTGACAATACAGATGGGGCATTGTTTATTCCCACAGATGTTGGAACCTTTTCTACTTCCAGTGGCCATAATCTGGCCCTCCTAAAGTCCGAGAACAGTAAACTCGTCCCCTGTTTAGAAAGTTTGGAGACCCCCTGGTCTAATTCCACATGAGCGAGCCCACCAGGGAGCAGTCACCTAAATGCACCATTAATCTGCGGCATTCCCCGTTCTGCAGAAGCTACCGGCCCTTTCCTGCTCCATAATGACTCCATCGTGACACATCATGAGATGGGATAGGGGAAGCCATCATAGCTGCCAGGAGAGAGCAGAAAGACATTGGATGGGAGTGGAGACGAGGGCAGTGGTATTTAGAGGAACTGTTCTCCTCCATATTCCTCCTGCAGGTGCTGAATGCCTGCAGGAGGGAGAGGAGGAGAAGCAAGCATTCAGCGGCTGCAGGAGGAAAATGGAGGTGTCAGGGATGCCCTGGCCATTGTGGAGTATAAGTCCTGAGGTGCGCATCTTCAGGTGCACAGGCATGCGCATATGTGCAGGCGTGCATTTGCCACTGACATTGGCTCAAAATGCCCTATATAAGTGCAGCAGATGCACTAGAAGGTTGCTGTCTGATCTGCAGCTGTTCCCTGTGTTCCTGTTCCTGTTTCCTGTGGTTGACTCCTGTGATTGTACTGGCTTATCCTGCCCATGCTGGAGCCCTGCCTGTCCTGACCTCAGCATGCCTCTAATGCCCCATACACACGATCGGAAATTCCTAGAGCAAAAGTCTGATGTGAGCTTTTGGTCGGAAATTCCGACCATGTGTATGCTTTATCGGCCTTTTGCTGGCGGAATTTTGGCCAGCAAAAGTTCGAGAACATATTCTCAATTTTTCTGTCGGAAAAAGTTCCGATCAGAAATTCCTATCGTCTGTACAAATTCTGACAAGTAAAATTCCTACGCATGCTTGGAAACAATTTGACGCATGCTCGGAAGCATTGAACTTCATTTTCTTGGCTCGTCGTAGTTTTGTACGTCACCGCGATCTTGACGGTCGAAAATTCAGAGAACTTTTGTGTGACCGTGTGTATGCAAGCCAAGCTTAAGCGGAATTCCGTCAGAAAAACCATCCAAGTTTTTTCGACAGAAAATCCGTGTGTACGGGGCATTAGACTCCGTTTACTGTACCTAATGCACATCTGCCTGATTTCGTGTTGCCAACTTCTTCCTGTATCCTGACCATTCTTTGCCTGCCGTCCATGCCTATATCCAGTGGCGGCCCATCCATTGGGGGCGCACGGGCGCCGCCCTCCCCCCTCATCCATGCGTCCGGCTCCTTAATCTACATGCAGGGCGCCGGACGCATGGATTCCAATGGGGGGTGGGGTTTTTTTTTAGCACGTGATTAGAGCCAGAGGCTCTAATAGGCTTCAAAAGAGGGTGGGCTCGGGGCTCAGAGCACTGCGCTCTGAGCCCACCCAGTTGTGTGACAATAGTGAATTGTGTGACAGTTGTGTGACAATAGCAAATTGTGTGACAGTTGTGTAACAATAGCTTCCTGATTGACCTTCCCCGACAATCAGGAAGCGTGTCCTGAGACCCATCACCCCATTGGCTGAAAGGAAAGGCGATCCTATTGGACGCCTAGGAGGAGGAGGGATAAGACGCATGGCAAAATCCGCCATGATGCATAGGAGGAGACGCCACCTGTCGCCCGTCACCTGTAGGAGCGATGTCCACCTGCAACCTAGTTGGGGTAAGTGCGGGGCTGGATGACCAACCGTGAGACACCCCCCCTCCCCCCAAAAAAAAGAAAAAAAAAAACAGCCGCCACTGCCTATACCTGACCGTCCATTACTGACCTGGCTTATCTGACCCCGCATCCGCCTATCTGTCTGCCTGCTCTGCATTGTGCCCGATTCTGCTGATCCTCTATCTGCTGTGTGCTGCCAGTCTTTTTGCATCTGTTACCAGTTACAGACTAACCAGAATGGGGTCTGCTGTTCCTGCTGCCATCCGCTGCTTCAGCTATCCAGCCCAACTCTAGTGACGCACCTGCCACGCACCTCTGCAACCAACGGGAGGTCTTACAGGCCCTCTTACCTCACCGTGCTGCTGAGGCCACTGTTGCATCATCAGTGGTCCCTGAGCCGGCGCTGTACGAGAGGTCTTCCTCTACACGTCAGGCTCTGCCACAGGGTATGTGACAGGAGGGGATCAGCTCCCCTATATGCCGCCTCCTCCCTCCTATTCAGGTGTACAGGGCGGGAGGGGGGGTGGCCGCACAGGCTCCCTGGAGAAAGGGGCTGGGTCGCAATTGCATCCCCTGTAGCTACGCCCCTGATAAAGACATTGCCAGGGGGAGTACTGTGATTTCTAAATACCTGGAATTGTTACACTGTTGCATTACTTAGCATGCATGGGCTTATCATGAAAAATATATTTGATGCCAGGTCCACTTTTAAGGAGAAGCAAAAATATAACCCACTCCAGTTGATATTTTTTGTATGTAACTAGACTCTTGTAGTTTAGTCACCACCAAAATCTTTCCAGACAGCTTGGAGTTCCAGGCTCTATAAAAAGTCTGATTTACACCATGCGTGGATATGTTCCTCTTGATCCCTAGCGTGGGCGAGGTGTCATCCTAACAGTATTTGTGGTTTTGACTTAAGCCCGGAAACAATAACACGCACACACTCCCATAATCCTTTAATTCCTCTTTCACGAGTTTGCCAAATTCTGTTCATTACTTACACCGAAACAAAGACTGAAAGACCGGAAAAGCCTCCTCCATCCGTTTGCTGAGCTGGCCATAAGA